>NW_019059647.1:34940-69069 GCF_000696155.1 Zootermopsis nevadensis | reverse complement strand
CATCGATTGCGTGCTGTTTCACAGTTCGCAGTTCATTAAGCAAGGTTAAAATGTTTCAGTCCGTTCAGCGCGTCATACACACCGACCGGAAAAATCTTCCAAAAACGATCAATAAATCTTGTTCAATCAAATTGTGTGTGTAGATTGTAACTCAACCAATCCGCGACATCGATGTCTTACGCACCAATGTTATAAGAAGCTTATGCAGAATGCACTGTAATAAAACGCAAGCCTTCATTAACTAATGTTTCAGAGGCAACTGCTTTTTGCGATCACACTGCTGCCTAATATAAAACAGTTTCTGTAAATTCTACTAACACAAACACCTGCCAGCCAGCAAACGCATTAAATCAACACACTAGCCCACGCTAGCTAATACTGAATTCAGGGACACATGACAAACAACATCTACCCTAAGACAGGGTAGGAAACTTAAAGAGCAAAGATTACCCACACGCAACCAACTTTTACCGTATCGAATCGTATTGTCGAATGCACGAAATTACTCATGAGAAGCTTGAAAATTATTAGAATTCTTATAATTTTAAAATCAGTAAGTTAACATAATTTCGTATTGGTTGGGAAGCCTGAGGGGACGAGACCGCTGGGGAGACCTAGACGTAGATGGGAGGATAATGTCAGGCGGGATCTATGGGAGATAGGAGATGAAGGAAACTGGATTTTGTTGGAGGGCTTTGGTTAATTCGGAGATGAACCTTCGGATTCGGTAAGCCATCTAGTTAGTTAACAAAATTTCGATAGAACACGATGTTCTACATTTTGCAGAGTTTGACATTTACATCTTTAAAAATTACAAATACTTTAAAATTTAAAGTTTAAATGATATTCAGGATTGAAGACGTGCAGACCATTTTGGATAGGGTTAGACTCTCCTAGACAGGCTGCAACTGCCAAGTTTGGTTATGTTAGTTCAGATTTCAACAGGCATACAGCGTTCCACAGGCTTTAACTCGTCTGAACAGTCCTGCATTCAGATTGTATTAATTGCCTTAACAAGCTTCTCTCTCATGCAGGTTACATACCCTGCCCACCTCATCCTCCTCGACCTGATCATTCTCATATTTCGCGAGGGATAAAACTTATGAAGCTCCTCTTTATGCAACTTTCTCCAACCTCCTGCTAGTTCAACCCTCTTGAGTGCAAACATTCCCCACAACACCCTGTTCTCAAAAACCCTCACTCTGCATCCTCCCCTTAGTGGAAGAGACAAAGTTTCATGCCCATAAAATACTCACTCTATGGTGCAGGAAATTCTTTGAAAAGTCAACTGTATACTCGGCCTGTCACGGAATAGCCTACTTTCTTTATGGAAACCGACGGCTCATCACCATGTCCACAAAATCCCTCTACCAGACTCCATCCTGAGACGGTTCACTCCATCAATTCCAATCTCCCAAAGGTGCAGGTTAACCTTATCCTCCCATCAACAACTAAGTCTTCCCAGTGGCCTCCTCTCTCAGGCCTCCTAACCAATAACCTGGAAACATTCCTCCTCTCCTCCATGTGTGCTGCATGTCCTGCCCATCTCATCCCCCTCGATCTAATCACCCTACCAATATCAGGTGAGCAGTACAGGCCACAAAGTTCATAATTATGCAGTTTTCTTCATGATCCGTCCCCTCCCTTTTAGGTCCAAATATCCTCCTCAACACTGTTCTCAAAGGCCCTCAATCTGTGCTCCTCCCTCAAAGTGAGAGACCAAGTTTTGCACCCATACAGCACAACTCACAAAATTACACTTTTCTATATTTTAATCTTTAGTTTAAAATAAGCTATCGGCGGCAAATTTGTAAGATATGGGTGATAAACCACTCAGCCAATGAGAACAATCTCTTGAGATTCAAAAGTCTTGGGGGAGTCTTGCTGAACGCGGTGTGCGTCCAGCAAGGGGCTTCCAAAAACTCACTTACGCTTTAGTCTCGGCGGCGAGTAGTCCTGCACTCGGCGAGGGAAAGTACGAAATTAATAAACGTGCCTGATGAAAGTGAACGAATACACAATTTATAACTGAACGACATCCCCTCTTATTCCACTGCCTCACAAGTTGATCCCGAAACCCCTCTTCACCAACCCGTATATTCCTTGAAGGCAAGAGTCCATGCCCTGAGCTACCAAACGAAACCCAACACAAAACCCCTTGTAACCAGCCGGGCGTCCTGATGGAGAGTTTGGAGTGAAAGGACGGTTACAATTCCAATCTCCCAAAGGTGCAGGTTAACCTTATCCTCCCATCAACAAATACGTCTTCCCAGTAGCCTCCTCCCTCAGGCCTCCTAACCAATAACCTGTAAACATTCTTCCTCTCCTCCATGAGTGCTGCATGTCCTGCCCATCTCATCCCCCTCGATCTAATCACCCTACCAATATCAGGTGAAGAGTACAGGCCATGAAGCTCATTATTATGCAGTTTTCTTCATGATCTGTCCCCTCCCTTTTAGGTCCAAATATCCTCCTCAACACTGTTCTCAAAGGCCCTCAATTTGTGTTCCTCCCTCAAAGTGAGAGACCAAGTTTTGCACCCATACAGCACAACTCACAAAATTATACTTTTCTATATTTTAATCTTTAGTTTCTTTTATATGAGACGCGGTGGAAAAAACATTTCCGAATGAATGATAGCAAACATTCCCTGAATTCAATCCGGTCTTGATTTCGTCATGAGTCATTCAGACTTGTGTCATCCCCAGGTACTTGCATTTTTTTACATTTTCTAATGAGTCATTAGCAATCTTTATGTTCTGGTTCTGTCCAGAAATTATGATGCCAAGACATTTTCACATACTTTTTCTTTTCTGCATTTATTTCTAGACCAACACTCCTTCTGGCCCTCAAGAGTGTTTCTGTGTTTGCTTTTATAGTATTTATATTATAGCCCAAAAAATTAATATCAGCAGAAGTTGATGTGTCCCATTGAATTCCTATTAGAAAATACGTGTATTGTCATGTGGTGGAAACTGATCTAACAGTATCGCGGAATGCCAGTCAAGTAACAGCTTCTGGCCTCAAATTACTTAGTCTGTTTTTCAATACTTCTTAAAATATTTGAGGGGCCCCCCAAAAAAGCTTCTAGTCACTGTAAAATGACATGAACAGTGTACTAGATGTTTAGTGGAAAGTTTGCTCCTGTGACAGCAAGTTACTTGGACACACTGGCCCAGTTAATTACGAATGAAGTAGGCCCCAGCAGAAACTCCTCAATGGTGAAGATCCTGTATTTTGGTTGATGCAGTGATTTAATAAGAGCAAATTCTGCATGGGTAGATAGTAAATGAGTGTCTTGAAGGGTTCAAAAGCACTAACTGGCTTCCATAGGAATTCAGACACTTCAGAGGTGGCTTCATGTGTCGAATGTTCAAGATATGTGAAGGGCTGGGCAAATGGAAGCCTCTCATTATGTCGCAAACAAAGAAATGAGTACTCCATACTTCATAAACGCACGCGCCTCGTGAGTGGGCAGACATCACAGATCTCAGTGCAGTAGAGATAATTTCAAGTGGAATAAAATTGCTGTGGCAATGGCAATGGTGTGTATTTTCACAAATTACGAATGACGTTTTGCTGATTTTTATTTTATATTATCTATTAACAAACACCTTCCCCTTGGGCCTTACTTCTTATCAATATTAGAACAACAAAAATGAATATTTTTAAAGCAATAAGAATAACACATGAGCACTTCCCAGAAAACAGCTTTGATCTTCTGAGGACATTATCTTTTTGTACTCATAACCCTTTGTCTGGTACCTGGGAAATTTCCTGACATTCAAATTGAAGGGTGTTTCCCAACTTCTTAGTGACTGACCCTTACCTCAGAGTTACATCCATTTAGGAGAGTGTGTTCTGCCATGTATCTGTCCATTTGGAGTCCACCGAGGTTCTAACTGGGGTGTTCCTGCAAGGTAGACAAAGCCATGGTCCTATCTTCAATGTGATGGTGCGCCAGCTTCGCAAGGAACTGATTTGGATATGTAACACAGAAAAGTTTTATGAAAGACTGTTGAGGCATTTCAATTTTCATGTAGATCAGAATATTTTAAAGCCTACATCATATAAACAGACTTCTGAGCACTTTAATTATAAATATATTTATTTGTGGGTTGTGGCCTACAGAATTAAAATGTTTCAACTTTTCCCCTGACTTCTTTAGATCTTCATTCAGTAAGACAAAATTATCACTCTCCCCTCAATCTGATAATTCAAGCATGACTCTGACAGCCCACACCACTCACAAACGTCAGAGATCAAACTGTATCAAAGATGACGGATTTATTACACTATGAACAAATTCTCTGACTGGACAATAAAAATCTGGACAATCAGAGTTGATCTGGATTACCAACATTTTGGACTTATCCATCATCTGGCATTCTAAATAACATACCGTATCAAAAAGTTCATTTTTTGTGACCCTCAGTTCTAGGGAAGAGGGGCAATACCAGATCCAATTTTCAAAATATGTTTTTTAGAATACCAGATGATGGGTAAGTTCAAAAACTCAGAAATCCAGATATTAATGCACCAACATCATCAAGTCACTTGTGACTTGTTTGTATTTCCCTGTATTGTGTTAGAAAAGGGATTTAAGCTCGACATCACTACTTAACGTTATGCTACTTCAATAAACAGCTGATCTGACTATACAAAGGCTGATAATCTTAATAAACTATAATTAAGTACTAATGGGTAAAAGTGAAATCCAAAGGGAGTCAGTTTCTAATTGTAAATTTTAATTGAAACTTATTTCTTCTTCTTCTTTCATGGATTTAGGCCATAGCGCCTGTTTCTACATCAAGAAAGTGAATCTTGCCACTTTGTTAATGGTGGGCCAACAGTTCTTCGTCCTTGTGGATTGTATTGA
This sequence comes from Zootermopsis nevadensis, assembly GCF_000696155.1. The sequence goes on along the minus strand of NW_019059647.1, from coordinate 64,190 downwards.
AGTACCACCTTCGGGATTCTTTCCTCATGCATCCTTTGGATATGGTTATGCCAATTTTGCTTCATTTGAGATATCCTATCTGTTAAGTTAAAAATCTTCAGTTCTGTCCTAATTTTTTCGCTACGCTGTTTATCCAGAAGAGTTACATCCGCTACCAAGCGTAAGAATTTCATCTCCGCTGTCTTGATTTTCCTCTTATCAGCCCTATTGGTTGCCCAGTTCTCACAACCATATGTTAGTACTGGTACTGCCATCAGTTTGTAAAATTTCATTTGTGTTTCTTTCAGGGTCTTGCCCTTTAATGTACAGCTTATTGTTCCGCACATTCTATAAAACTTACTTAATTTAATATCTATGTCTCCTTTTTGGCAGTACAACACATTAGTCCCCTGTCTTGGATTTTGTCCCAGAGATTTTCATAATGCTGTCTTGCAATTTCATTCAGTTTATTGGCTGCAATTTGGAGATCTGTTTCTGTTCCACTGAACATAGCCTTATCGTCTGCAAATAAAATGGTGTTTAGAAAGGTATTTCCTATTATAAAATTTTTATGTAAAGTATCCTGCCATAGTCCAATGACATTGTCAATGTACATGTTAAAAAGAGCTGGTGACATTGGACATCCTTATTTGACACCTTGATTTGTTCTCGGGGTTTTGCAGCTCATCCCTGCGCCATTATCTATGCATATGTTTGTTCCATATTACAGGCTCTGCGCAGCTCTTACTATATGTTCTGGAAAGCGTCTTTTTGACATGATTTCCCACAGCTTTTCTCGAGACACTCTGTCGAAAGCTTTTTCGTAATCGATAAATAATATGCACGTTGATAAATTAAACTCCCGTCTCTTTTATATTATTTGTCCCATGGTAAATATGCCATCGGAGCAAGAGTGTCCTTTCCGAAAGCCACATTGTTCTCCACTTAATATGTGTTCGCTGATTACATTCAGTCGTCGGGTTATTATCTTTGCATATATTTTATAGGCTCCATTTAGTAAGCTGATACCTCTATAATTTTTACAGTCATGTCTATTTCCTCTCTTAAATATGGGGTATACCAGTCCTCTTTTCCATTCCTCAGGGATAATAAACATCTTCCAACAAACTTATTTAACACAGAGAAATAAATTAAATTTATTTATAAAAGAGATAAAACATACTACATACATACTAAACGTGTATCGCTGAAAGTTTGTCCAGCTGTGCCTTGGCATTGCATCCACCTGCATCTCCATTGCCCGATACTGCTACAAAACAATACACATATGACTTTATGACTCAAAAGTTCTTGAAAGAAAATGGGAGCTGGAACTTGTAAATGAGGCTTTTCCAGGTGAACTGATGTGTAGAACACACCTTCAAACTTGGCCACATTCCACGTGCATTTGTACAGATGTTTTACCTGCCATGCTTTATACAACTGCAGTCAAACCAAAGAAACATTAAAATATGTGCCACTTTATTGCTCATAACAACACAGAATATTATTTCTGAAATTCAAGGGCCACCTCACAATAATCTCACTGCAGTGATAAATCTAAGGCACCATTCTTTGGCCTTGACGCTTGTAATTTACCAAATAAATATAAGTGATACTTGATTACACACTTGCCAATCCTAGATCCCTCTCAGCACTGCTACCATCCTTGTAAATTGTGTCTGATAAGAAATTTGCATATAACAATGTGTTTGTGAGTCATGACATGTTACATACTGTCTGCATTATATTGCTTTCTACTAGAAACTGTTCTTGAGACGACATACTCTATACTCCATGCTACTAGAAGTACGATCAGCATTGTCTGAGATAGGATACACAATGGGAAGCTTCTGGATGCATCTCAGAAGACAACGGTGGGTACACCGAAACAAAATGCATTTTAACACAATAAAGTAGACAGTCATACCAACTGCAAGTGTTTCATTACAAGAGGATTCATTTCTCTTTCTGTCATTTTAGAAATAAGAAAACTTATTCATAAATGTGTTTTTAAGTTACAGTCAAACTCCCATTAAGGTTTGTCTGGGGAACAATAATTTTATGCCCTAATTTGTGAAAATGTATAAAGAGGGTTTGTATAAAAATGACACAGAAACCTTTGGCAATTAAAATACTTGCAAAATGTAGGATCTGTGTGATATGACTGTATGTTACAACAAATAATGTAAAGTACAGCTGCAACACGAGAAAGCATGTATCCATACACTGGAGCTGCATTAGTCCTTGAAATAATACTTCACCTTTCAGCTCCATCATTAACTGACAGAATAACACCTTATCAGGGCACACAGCTTTACCAAGAATAGCAAGGGAGGAAAAGACATCACAGATTTCTTGCAACTTCAGACACACTGGTGGTGACAGCAAAAAGTGCATGCTGCGTTCACATGTACAGTGAACTGAAGTCCGGATTCCATGCATGTAACTGAATTTAATTCCTCAAATGGCAGGAAGGCCATAGATCGAGAAACACTAAACTGGGGCAAACAATGTTTTATACATGTAAGTTCAAGAAATTATGAATACAGTAGACTAATGATCCAGGAGAAAATTAAAAGGAGTCTATATGATTCAAACAAAAATTAATTTAGAAAATCTTTCAGTAAAGACACAATGTCCAAGAAAGGAATGAACTTCTGTAGTATCCCAGACCATGGGCCCTTTGATCCGGGAGTTGAAATGACATAATGTAGATAGCTAAGCGGACAGCTATTTATGTTGCTAGTTGATGGTGGGTGAAACATCGTTCAAAAGTGAGAGCTGAAGAACAATCTTCGAAGAATAAGTTTAATGAATAGAGCTACAGAATGATAAGTACTTGTATAGATCAGAAGACCCCCAGAGAGGTGATGCACGGTTTCAGTCCAAAGTGGGGCAAAGATTGCCCATGAGAGAAGTTGTAGAAAATGTCCCGGGACTCGGCATCAAAAACAAAGCTTTATAAGATAAAACTGTGAAGGGAGGGGGAACTAACATCACCCCCTCACACAGGTTCTGATCCTTACATTTACAGTGGCCTTATTGTTCATTCCAGACACTATTTTGTCTTAACTGCTTGGGACAGAAACCCCCATCTCTCTGAGGATTCACTTATTATTTGTTGTGTTTTGGATGTGGCCACTCGGCACCAGTCTATTGCCTGGTGGGATAACAATACGTGGAACGTGACCAGTGAGCATCTGAGACGTTACAAGCTAGCAAGACGGAAGGTAACAAATGCTTAAGAAAACAATAAATTAAAGGATAACAATCTGTTGATGGTTAAAGGGAAAACAATTTATGGGACATACAAGAGGTTAATCACCACATGATTGTGTATGGGGGATGGAGGAATAGCACCACTCAATCCTAAATTTGGAACTAGGTAGATGAGTGATCAGCTTTATGCTCTTGCCAGTTGTGAAACAGCATAAGATACTGATCCATCACTACAGGAGGCTAAATGAACTACAGGGTCAGCCTGGATGTGAAGACAAACAGAGGAATCCCTGCCTTTGCCAGGAATCAAACCTTGGTCTTTATAATAGTATTATTATTATTATTATTTAGTTTATTTATTTGTGCTATTATGTTGTTTTTATGTTGATGTTATGTGTTTATTATTTATTTAGTGTTCTGTCTGACGACAGGTCCATATGAACAGGATCCTTCCATCCTTTTCTCGGACTGGGACCTGTTCATATACGTTCTTGGCAGATAATCCAGAAGTGGTTTGCCATTGCCTTCTTCTGTGTGTGAATGGAGTAATTGTTGGGATGCCACGGAGAAACCGGGTAAGCCCCCGGAGGAAAACTCCGTGTTGCCTAGACCACGGCCTTGCCCAACACAAGTTATAAATTCGGGCACCGCCAGGAATCGAACCCGAGACCCCAGGATTACAAGGCCAGCGTTCTAACCGATAGACCACCGTGGGATGTCTTTATAATAGTATGGTAACCAAATTCTTAACACAACTGTAAACTGCTCTAAGAATTCTGTAAATAAAGGTACAGGATTTGGTTTTTATTTCATTTTTAAAAATTCTATCAATGTTAACGCCACATTATAGGCCAGGTGTTTAAATTTTGGACAAGATGAAACTGCGTGTCACAGCCATTGGTTCAGTGAATTCTGAAGGGTTAATCTGCAGTTATTTCAGTATATGGAATCATTACTGCCACCCATGACTTTGAGATTTTATCACACTATGTACTGATAAGCTTACTATTTATCTTTAAAAGCAAACTTAAAAGCATGTTTGGAATGGTGTACTCTTTGGGGTACACTGGTGCTCCAATGTTTTCCATGGGCCATTGTTATGTGATGATTTGTCCAATAATATTGTCGAGCAACATGTCCAGCAATGACAGGTCATTCTTGCACTCATGCTGCAACCAGGATGATGGAAACATGAGTGTCCAGGCCTGGATCCCATGGGGCAAATCTCCCAGAGCATTTGCCAGGGACCAGGCCCCAACAAGGGGCTCAGGAAGGACCTGGGTGGTAAAGCCCCACTGTAGCATTGGTATCATACGTCTATTCACATCGTAGCTTCCTGGTTACAACACAAAATGCACTGACCTAAAGGAAAGTGTTCTATGTAAGTAAAAATTATCTGAATAAAGCAGTGATCATATTCCTTTCTCACTAAAAAATTATAAATCTCCTGTTTGGAGTATTCCAGTTATTCCCCAATGAACATATGCTTACTACTTCAAGTCAGACTCACATAAAGAAGGTATTTTGTTCAAACCATATTTGGAGGTAGCTTTTCTCACTTAATTTTGTTTCTATTTCCAGGAGAATTCCAGGATATTACAAAATTTAAAATAGGCGACAGCAACTTCCATGTATCTTTCTATGCAAAATGTACAATTCAGGCTGCCACATCTTATTTGGCACTACACAAGCACTGCCTGCACTTGATGATTCATAAAACAGACCTACATCCACTTTTGACTTGTTTCCAGGCAATCCATGCACTGCGCAGACAAGACGCTTCAAAATTTTCTGGGCAGTCTGTTGTTACTGACTATCTGTTAGTGGTTGTAGGATCATAAGTTATAACATCTGGTCTTTAACAGTTCAGCTGTGAAAAATTTCCTTCTAGGTGATGCTTCATCAATCTCAGAAAATTAAAAAATTTAGGGTGTATATTCACTTTATAATTATATATATTTGGGATGAGATATGTTAAGTTGCTCCACATATCACCATACAGCCCCATTAATCATGTAACTGTTCACATTATACAAAATCAATAAACATTTTCAATTCACAAATTAGCACAAACAGTATTGCAGCATTGTGTACAAGTATGTGAAAACAACATGGTAATTAATTGCATAACTAGGTCTACGCCATTTGTGGCAGTTTTTCTCTCTGCTGTGTAGAGAAATATTGTTTTTTGCAACTTTTTAAAGCATTGATTTGTCAATAAAATCAACTAGAAGACATAAACTGAAATAAGTGTCAATGTTAACATTTATAATCTATACTGAAGGCAAAGGTTCTTCAACAAGTACTAGAAGTAATAAAAGGTTGATTTAGAAGTTTACTCTGTATGGAAAATATAGAAACACAGGCCTTGCCTCCCCTACAATCCCACTGACCCCATAGCAAGTAGCAGGACGACTTGACTTAAACAACTTTTATAGGGGCAATACTGGTAAATACATACAGCTGGAAATCATAATGGAATGTTGTACAGAGCAATGAATAAAACTGAATTATCATAACTCCTTTAAAATGGCTCTCATTAAACAGAGTTCAATTGGCGAGGGAATAATGACAAGTGGTGACTCGAACGATGAAAGGGGCACTTCATCCACATATACGTAAGAAAAGCATCAGTATCAAACAAACTTCACCTAAGTGTTTTTATCAAATGAACAAGAAACAGCAGTACGAATTCAAAGTAACTCATAACCTATAATCATCTTATTTGAAGCAACTAATTTATTGCAAATATCAACCAAAAGAAGGAACAGTCAATGTAGGTGGACATTTAAAATCAAATTACTTACCTTATTTAAACCTATTCATTCCAAACACAAAAAAGCAATCCCTGAAGTATTCTCAGCACAGAGTAAAAAGTGTCAAAATAGCCGCTAATTACAAAATCACAGATGGCGAAGTGCTTCTCCTGCCATCTAGACACTACATCGGAATATCGCAAAGTTGTACAGGTCCCAGTAGATGGACATGCTCTATGACACACAAAACCAAGAATACCACGGGTATTACATTCATATCATGTGCACAGGACATAGATCTAGGTTGCTTTTAGTCACCATATTGTTCTATTTAGCACATGATTAAATACTTTGATTGGTGGAGGGGCATTACACCCTGCTTTGGGTTTTGATTTTTGCATAAAACATTTCACTTTAAGACATGAGCTGCCAAGCAAGAAATATTATCAGAATATTTGCTTTCAGGCAAAGTAGCCAGAAACACCAAACAGGAGGACATGAAAACATTTAAGTAATTCTGTTATGTCTTCGCACTCTTATTACGGCGTGAGTTATTGAAGCTTACTTCTTGTGGTGATTGGTTAATACGGATGTTTCACCATGTATCTGGTATAAACTGATTAAAATATCTGAGGTGCTTACCGCCTCTGAAACTTCTGTGAATTTCTACCGGACTACATGATGCAACACTCCAGAAGATAGCATACTTCTTTATTTATCTCCATGAGAGCCTGATATCTAATTTCGCTTCTTATGGTTCAAAGTACGCTATGTAATGCTGTGTTAAATAAACAAGGATATTCCACACTTCATCAAATATCTTAGTAATAGAATGATCAGTGAAAAATGTAGTGACATCATTTCGCTGTTAAGTAAACAGTGAGGCACAGCATCGTTATTTTCTTATATTCTTGAGGTCTGAAGGTTTTACAACCCCATCACAGTTGCATGGCATGTATAAGAAACTGTGAACTGTGACTGCCTATACACACTGCAACAAAAGTAAGGCACTTGAAATTTCCTAAGTCTGAAATTAATTAGTAACATCTTTAAAAAACCTACCAAAATCCTACTGCAAACCTGAAGATGGAGGCAACATGCTCCTCTGAAATGGCCCAAGTGGCATAAGATTGCAAATTTTCACAAAGCACGACAACAAAATAAATATGTATTGGCTTTAAAAGATCCTTTACGTAGAACATACATTAGTCAGAATTCCAGAATTAAGAATTCAGGTACCATTTTACTATAGAATATGCCAATGTAACTGAAAAGCTTGTGTAGCATAACTAGTCAATGCAACATTTTCTTTACACTACCTATGAACAATATTTACCCCTTTTAGTGTTAATACATAAGAATTAATTCAGAATGTAAGGACATATACTTTTATACTTCAATACATTTCTGGCATGAAACAGTTATTATCTTTTCAGCACTCTGGAGAGTATATGCAATTTTGTACATTATACAGAGTGGCGCAGCATTCTTTCATTATTCCCAAGAACTGAACTTGAGGCAGCTGGTCTCACGGTCTATTGGTTTGCCTCCCCTACCTCCATGGTACGCAGTGGGACAGCTTGACTTTAATAACCTTCATCGGGTCAATAACGGAATGTTGTGGAGAGAAATTAATAAAACTGCACTATTACAACTGCTATAAAATGCCTTTAAATAAAGGACAACTTCAGAGGTTTGCTAGTGTGAAGCAAGTCCAGATGGAATGTGCCTAACAATGAGGAATGCAGGTGATGAAAGTTAATGTGTATGAATTGGTCACTTCCATTTCATGTGTAGATATACTCATTTTTTGTGTCTAGATTTTTGTTGTTTATCTTTATATTTGGGACATTATGCTTATTTATAGGAATATAAAATAAAATAAGCAAACAAACAAACTATTAACACTATAAAAAGACGCTAGTGCCATATGCGTTTCAACCTATATATAAGCTCGATACCCCACACATTTGAGAACTGGCAGTAACACCCACGCTTCATTGGAGTTCACAGGTATGGACTACGCAACAACAGCTCACCGCAGACCAGCTATGGCCACCGGACCATTGGATCAATAGCTAAGTGCAGAGTTCAACTCCTGTGAAACCAACATCTAATGTAGTGTTGCTTAATAAGCTCTTGTAAAATAACTCCACTTTATGATTTTTTTTCTAAACCATATTTAGACCAATTTTAAACCATTCTGATTAAATTAATGAATTTCCCTGTTGCCACTGATGATGACCTCTTGAGTTTGAAACGCATATGACACTAGTGTCTCTTTTATAGTGTTAATAGTTTGTTTGCTTATTTTATTTTATATTCTAATACACTGCACAGTATGCAAAGTTTTAAGATTATTTATAGGAGTCCAAATGAATTTCCTTTTTTCTTATGTTCTTCTCATTTTATAATCCTTCTAAGGGACCTTCTACATATCTCCACTGCTTGGACTCCTGTTTGCATTTGCTGTAATTAATTATATGATTTTGACATTCACTTCATTAATTTCCCTTTCTGCTTCTCTCATCCTAACTTCATAAAAGTTTTTAACAATATCTGAGCTCTGACGTCTTTGTGAATGTATTCTAGACTAAGTTGATGGCATCTTAAAAGACAATAGATCATTTAAATGTTAGATCAGACCTCGCAACATATCAGCACATCACACTCTCATCAATCATAAAGTAATGAGAATGTCAAATGAGTGAGGAGTCAGAATATGAGACAAGTGAAAAGGTGTTATTACTCAGTAGTAGCTCTGCTCAAACAGGTTATCTCAGTGACCAAGAACTACTGCATCTGCTTCAATTCCCCCTTCATTTAATTTCTGATAGAAGGATTGTGAAATAATATTCACATGCTGCTGTTAATTGACTGTGTCATAAAATATTTTTCTTCTCATAACTTTAACACATCACAGACCAACTGTCTGGTCATGTAACAGGGCCATATGCTTAAGATGAGGATCTTCACTGTACAAATGACATGTTAACAAAATATATGCATGCACCAATAATATGTTTTTTTATCTTTTGTTAAAATTATCAGCAACAGAGGTGTTATTCAATATGTATAGGTTGTCCAAGAAAGAGTGCACACAATTTTAACATTTTTATTGAGAAAATAAACAGAGCTAGGAGCATAGTCTTCACGGCATGAAACAGCAACTCACAATGTTTCCTGCAAGACAGAATGGAAGAGTTGGACCTGTTGCATGACCTGCAAGATCGCTGGAATTAGCGTCTGTGCATTTCTTCATTTGGGGGTACACAAATGATCAAGTGTACCACACATGAGTCACTTGTTTGCAAGATGGGAAAAATGGAATCTTCCATTCTGTGGAATGAATCACACCTCAAATGTGTGGCAACACTTTCCAGGTTTTTGAATACTAGATGGATATTGTGCGAACAACAAAGGGAGCTCAGGTCGAAGTACAGTGAGGTGGAGAAAGGTGGGGAAAAGAACTTCCTGAGTTGCTGTTTCATGCGGTGAGAACTGTACTCTCCTAGCTCTGTTCATTTTCTAAATAAAAATGTTTAAAATGAGAACACTCATTCTCAGACTTCCTGTATATATGGCACCAACATTACACACTAATCCTATAAATTATCACAGTTCATTGTTTCTAGTTAAAGATGCAACACAAACATAAATAACCAGACTTTTGCTGTGTGCTGCCAGTATACTGTCAGAGAATACATTTGAAGACAACTGGTCAACTACATGATGCAGAAAAAATTAACTCTTAATAACTAATTCTTCATGACCGCAGTGTTCCACATACAGTGAACAGTATGTTTCATGCAGGACACAAAGAGTCAGCAAGATTATTTGCACAGATGCTGGCAGGAATAACCTATTTGATGTGTGTATAAGTGAATGAAAATATTCTATATGGCAAATGAAGCCTTTTTATGCTTAACAAACATGGCACATCCAGATCCTAGTTACTCTATAACTAACTGGAATATTAACAACCATTTCAAACTAGACACATAATGGTAAGAAGGGTGTTTTTTGCAGGTTTGTAGAATTGTCACCACATCCATAATTTGCTGCAGTTTTATGACCAACGGCCACCTGTATGTGCTAGACAACTAACATCAAATGGCTGTAATGTCTTTCAGATTTCACAGATGCAGCACACAGCAGTGGTATGTCAAATCACATCTTTGTACTGGATGACAAATATGGAATGTTAATGACTACTCATTTCAGTGTGTGTCTATATATCAATCAGAGAACTAAAGCTACATTATCTAGGTCCAGAAACATATAAACATTTTCAAGCCTAACTAATGTCACAAAATATCCTTCCCTCCTCTAATATTTAAGTATGATTGGATGCTTGCCTGACTGCTTTAAAGTTAGTTCAACTACAGATATTGAATGGAACAATCATCAAATCAAATTATTTTTAAAAGCAAACTAAAAAATGTAACCTAAAACTAACCTAACCTAAATCTTGTACCATAATAGCATGTTTCCTATTACAGAGCAATAATTGTCACTATAAATTACTCACTAGAGCATTGCAGTGGACCATGTAAAGATGTGTCCTTCCCTTTACAAATCGTTAATACGGCTAAAAGCACAACAGCCTTGCCAAGAATATAATATATGCTTCTTGTATGAGTAATGACCATCAGTTTCCTTCCTTCATTTGCTATTGAATTTCCGGCCCAAGACACTTTGTAAATATCATAAAGGGTATGAAAGACATATCGGAAATATTCTTGCGGTTAATGACCACGTTTACCTGTTGATGTTTGTGAGGTTTATTTCTTTTTCTAAATCTACGAAACTATTTCAATTGAACTAACTCACCTAATCTGTCACAAACTTCGGATTTCACATATATTTACTTACTAGTAACATACACCATTATAACTTACCTCACGCAATTTGTCATCAGATTCTGAAGGTGTGTCCAGAATCGTCTGAAACACAGGGAAGAAAAGGAGAGACTTGATAAAAAGGAGGGTGTTTTTAGGTTAATGCACAGCCTTGATTATGTAAGAATACATTCCATTTCGATCGACGGCAGCGGTAATAAGGAAGGCTCTACAACAGGTACACCAACTTAAATGAACATTAAAATAAAACAACATTTCGATATTAAATATGATCATGTCATTCAAAACCGCATAAATGTTTATTTTATTGGATGACTCCGCATGATGAGGTGTTAAGCACAACAGAAGAGGAGGGCATGGAAGCTCCTCATAATGGCAGATATTGAACAAAACAGTAGGGCAGCTACATGTACCTACCGCGATAACATCCTTTAAATGTGCCACAAGGTTCCAGCCTGGAGAGAATTGTGTTTGGCTTGAAGGATAGCTGGAATTCAATTAATGATAAGTGCAAGAATTTTTATCATCGACAACGTCCACACTGACTCTGCAGTACACCCATTCTCCCAGTCATTCCTAGATTTCTTTTTCAAAGGGTAAATCACCTGGAGCATAAAGCTAATCACTCACCTCCATCCAGTGCTGAGAAAGGGTGGATGGAGTGTTACATCCCTTCTTCCAGACACCTTCAAACCATGATTCTTATGCAAAGAGACAATTTTACATTCACCTTTAAGTGAGTGGAATGGGTCATCAATGTCTCTTTAGGTACAAAGAAAAATGTCATTGTCCCATCATGTATTGAAGTTTTGGACAATACTGATTAGAATATCTACTCTACTCTCTTCTTGTATAGAGTTTTGAGCTTACAAATTTGTTTCCAGAGCTCGCATTGTACCAAAGGAAACATGACAGTAGAAAATGTTATATTAAGGTTATAGAGGGACAGAAGAGTCTCAGAGTTTTAACTCTGTGTATTAGAATGCTGACTCTTTCCTCCTATCTTTTAGAAAAATCATCAATACAAAAACAACAAAAGGTTCACTGTTAGTCTGGAATGTTTTCAGTAGGTTCCACTCATGTCCCTCTGTACATGTGACCAAAAAAGGCATGTCAAAATTTTGCTTTTTAATTATCTTCACAACTGGAGAAGAAAAATATTGATTTCAATGTTAAAGCACATTTTCTCCACTTTTTCCTGGAAATAGTGATTTCTCAAAATCAATTTGTAGGCTCCAGTACTTTGAGTGGCTGAGTGGATATATTAATGTATTTTAAAAGGATGTAATCTATGAAGATGCCTCATGCAAAATACCCTGACTGCATAAAAGTGAAGAAGGGTATATTATGTGAAAGTTTGTACATGAATTGGTACTGTAAAAAGAAATATAAAATGAGGAAAAGTTAACTCTTTATGACATGAAGTAATTGGCAAGTGCATCACAAAGTAATTGTGTAATTCTGCTGAAATATAACAATAGGATGTTTTCTAGATTAATGCTTTGTTCAATGGTTGTAGATTGCTTCATATAAACACATAAAAGTTACTTCTTAATTGTATGCATCAAACATGATTGTGTTCTATTCCTAAAACAAAGCCAGAAAGTTCCTATAAACACACAGATGCAAACTCTTCATTAGTGAGAACTGGAAGCATCAGTAAATCAAATGAGACAAGTAAAACACCTTATTAGAAGCAGATTCATTTTTGTACTAAAAATACCTGAACACCTCACACCCACGGTTCTGGAGTTCACAGGTACAGATGATGCAACTACAGGTTGCCGAGACCAGCTAAGGCCACAGCACAATGGGATCAATAGCTAAGTGCAAGTTTTACTCTTGTGAATAACAGCATCTAGTGCAGTGTGACTTCAAAATTCTTGCCAAATACCTTTTCATTTTTAATTCTGAATCTAGTTCGAACCATTTGACTATATGTATTAATTCCCTGATGCCACTGATGATGACCTCTTGAGGTTGAAACGCCTATGGCAATAGTGTCTAGTATAGTGTTAATAGTTGTTGGTTTTGTTTACTCTATATACCTGAACAGGATTTTAATGCTCGCTAAGTATTCACAAAAGTTTCTGAAAATGTTGTCTTTTACTTTGAATGCACAACTGAGCTCTGTGGCACTGGTACACTGAAAAATTTCTGTTGTGACAGCCACAGAATCAAATGCCAAAGCTAGTCCTTCATGTTGACTTGTTCCAAGTAAATTATGCCCTTCAGATGCCCCCAGAGGTAGTAGTTGGTAGATGTAAAATCAGGCCACAGAGGCTGCAAAGTCAATTTGGTTCATCTCATCCATCAATATGTGTGATGAGAGTCCAAAAGCTGCTTTAAGTTGCAGGTAAAATGAACAAGAGCTTCCCCATTCGTAAACCACACAGTTTGTTACATTGTCAATGGCACATAGAACAGTATTTGAGGTAATTCTATTGAAAATGTAAATAAGACACAATGAGAGTTGAAACACTAACTCATAAGGTGATATGAGGACATCACCTGTTATTCCTGTCCAAATATTACTTTTGAACTGATGTTTCATCACTCCAGCCACTACCAAGGCAATTGTGACCATTTGATTGTAAGAGCTTCATCTTGGATTGACTTTAGGAGTAGAACGCAATCCTTAAATGAAATGCATGCAATTAAGAATCATCAGAACATATATTATTTTTTGCAGGAGGTGTCAGGCAATTAATCTGCATTTATTCTTCATATTTTTGTGTCATGACATGTAATTAATTTCATCGCCTGATGTATGAAGGCATCTGGACTACGCAAAACTTGGCATCAAGACAAACTCTTTGTTGTCAGTATGAAGATGCACTTAAGGCTCTCAAGGAGGGAACAATTGCAAAGGCCATGTTAAAGTTGGAGAAGCAGCAACACAGAGTTAGAACTCTTAGCTGTAAGAGACTGTAAACTGTACTGGAATTTCATCAAAACTTTATTCCTTCAATTATGATAAATAAACAGACACAACGCGGCATTATGACACCATTTGCAACGTCCATTCATTATTACCATCAGAAAATCAGTCATAGATTTTACTGCATTTTAGTACCTCATAACCAAAAAGTCTTCAGATCTTTCTAGAGGGAACAAAGTGAAACACTTATCATTCTTAAATCAAGTTCCTCCATCCAGAGTCTCTGCTTCTGCCATCTAGACCTTCCAAGAACTATAAAACTGTAACACTTAAGTAAAGTTAAAATGAATACAGAGAGATATTTACCATATACCAATATTAATATTCAAAATACCTGATCACTTAAAGCTTCTAAGAGGTAACCCACAAAGACATCTGCTGACTGAATGGTGAGTGAGTATTTAGCAAAAAACCATCACTAACTACTGGCCTCTTAATTATATTTTTGCTGTGTTCTGTTACAGCAAGCATTATTTGCTTCTACAAGCATTGTTTATTTTAACAAGTGTTCATTGTGAATTCATCCTATGAATTAATTCACATGTTCCTGAGTGTCAGCTAGAGTTTCTTTGCAGTATTCAACCCATTTGTCTGCTGTGCCTCTCAGCATCATCACTTTGCTACTTATGATTGGCGATACTCTTGCCCCTTTTAACCTTTCTCAACACCAAGATATATATCAGCAACTATTCCTTTTGAAGAATGATTCCCTTAACATTTTAGTTTTGTTTCCAGGATTTCCACCCTTTCTCGTTCTAGTCCTGAGGTCAAAACATGGTGCCATACAAAACAAAGCATGTTATCTCAACTACAGTAATTTGCTGACAGTTCAAGTGGATTGAAAATTGTAAAGGAAGTGTTTCTGAATATTTTGCGTCTTACTTTGATGGATGCAGCCTGTGAAGAATGGAGTTCTAACTGCGTTAGTTTTCCTACATGTATTTAGTAATGTCACATAATTGTCCTTATTGCTGCATAATACCACGACAATCAAGTGATAACACACCTGCAGATATAAAAACATATTCCTTAAGAATATATTTTGGAGTAACTTAAAAATGATAAAAATGAACAAATATGTAGCAGTTTATCATATAATCTGTTTATATTCATTTGTATGTTTCAATAAATATCATTTATTGCATGGGATGGAAATAACTGTTAATCTTACAAGTTGCATTCCAAAGGCATAACATCTGACACATTGAAGGAGCTGAAATATAATTCATCACATCCCGAACTTCAACACTGCCGAGAATTTCCTCTCCAGTATGATCCATTAGGCATCAGGACTGGAGCTATGTAAGAGCAAGCTTGTAATACCAATAACAAAACCAAAAAAATTAGTAAGTAAATTCAAATGTACTGGAACTCACCTGATATGCTGTGTATATGATAAGACAGTATGTCTTATTAAGACATGATGATTAAAGTGTATATTTGTTTTAGAATGTAGACTTGGCCCATGAAAATTAAACCTATGTCTACATTATGTGTAAAGTCTGTCAGTGAAGCTCACCCTGAGTTAGGTGAATGTAATTTGCATTACCAATACAAATTTATTAAGTCATGTTTTATGAATGCATGGCACTTCCTGGGGTACCAGGAGGAGAAGGCATCCAGAAATCGATGGAAGCTGGAAATCAGGTGGGATGCTAACAACTCCTCACCATAATAGAACTAGCATGTTATGAACATTTACACAGTGCTAATTTTTTAATTAGCTGAGGTTATATCTGAAGGGCATATACCACTAAAAAAGGAAACATGTGGTATGAGGTTTAGTGTTTGATTAAAGCGCTTGCAACAACAGGTCAGCACATATTTGAAATTTTTTAGTGTACAAAACAACTTATAGTGTCAATGACCTCTTCTACTGCTTTTAAAAATGACAGCAATTTTCAGAAGCATCTGTAAACATTATAACACTCTTATGTTGAACTCTAATAAGTAATGTCTGCATAAATTACAGCATTATGTGTCTCATTTGATTATATAATGCATTCCACTCTTTCTAACAAACTGCAGCTGTATCTTTATATGAAATGTTTTGCTTGATTCTATGGGTGAGACATTATCCTTATACTTGCTGCATGTAATTAAGAACCAGTTTTGCCATGTACATTTGTTCCGAACCGTTCATGACATTAAACGGACATCTCTTCCAAAATTAAATTCCTCATATATTCACCACACATTTACTTTATGACTTGTTAGCCTCATAGGTCAGTACATACATAACAATATCCTTTGTGTGGATGCGTGAGTCCATCTATGAATAATATATATTTAGAGTCAGTATGACTTTCCAATCATTTATAAATTTCTTTAAAAAATAAATAAATACAGAAAAAATTTGATGCTGTAATTCTTATTTCACTCATTTGCTTCTTGCCTTATCATCATCTGTAATTTCTGTTTATTTTAATCATAGTTCCTTACATACTGTTTTCAGTTCCCACTGGATTAAAATATTAATTTCTGAAGAAACTATCAGTTTTCAATGGAAGTGAGAAGGAAGATAATAACAATGTAACAATTTTCTAAAATACTGATCATGACCTTGATTATTCTAAAGCAGAGGTTCCCAGAGGACACTGATGTTCCATGAGCTGGACCAAGGTCTTCTGCTACCAAAATTTTGTATTGGTGGTTTCATCCCATTTCATAGATGAATAAAATGGATGGACAGGAATATCTCAATTTAACATTTTTCTCAGTCTTTCATGCAACTTGGAATCACTGAATTCCATTACTGAATTCCATCTCTGGCAGTGGTGTTATTACTGCCAAAAGACAGACATTTTCGTAAACAACTAATACTTCATCATAATTCAATAATTGTCCTTAGAAAGAAACTTAACAACAACTTGTTTTCCAGCAGACAGATTCACACAGGTGGTACAAAATAACAGAGTAATTTAAGTGTTCTCATCTATGTATATACATATTATGTACCCATAACACAGGTGGCATGGTTCGCTCAACAACATAATTTCGTGAATATACACGTTCATGCTTGTGTTCTTATATAGTGGCATCAGTGCATATATTTAACCACATTTGTCAATAAGTATGGTAGGAGCTGGGCATGAGAGAATGGAAAGAAGAGATGTGAAAAATTCTGAACTGGATCTGGCTGATCCCATACACAGGGCCTTTGGAAATCAGGCATGTTCAGTGCCTTTTGCCCTGATCATCACTTCTCTGTAAATTGGCAATTCTGAATGTGACAAATCCTCTTAAGATAAAGATTTATCTGTTGTTTAATAAGCATTACACCATGTACACTTATGGGAGTGAAGATATGGCTTCACACACTCTTCACCACCTTGCCACCAGATGGATAGAGTGTGCATTACATATACGAGGCTGCGTGGGCTACAGAACTGGTCTGGCCATAGTGGCAAAGAGGAGGATCTGTACCTCTGCTGCCAACACTTGCACCATGGTTGTTCTGTATATGGTCTATTCCCTGTAGCGAGTAAAGTGTTTCAGAATAAACATACATTTCAGTTGGCATACAGTGTCTTGTATTTGATTTTTCTATGTATTCCTAAGAATAGGTTAAACGGAAAATAGTTTCAACAACTTGTGATAAGCACCATTTGCATTTAACTCTTAAGGCGTTCCTACAAAAGAAAAGGGTCTTTTAAAGAAAATGTCATAACTTATGAATCTATTCTAATACCTGGATTACTTAGACTTCAATGGCCATACATATCTTCCAACTCATTGTAATTGTAGTGCCATATGCTTCAAATCCTGGAGAATAACTGGCAATCTGTAGCACGACATTTAAATCCGTCATTCTTGTTCAGTATAGGCTCATACCTGAAGTATACAGCATTGTCTAGGAAACATTTTAGGACTATTTAAGCTTACAAAAACAGCAGCTTATTATCAATGTTTTTCAAACATAACCTCTTTTTCATTCAACTCCTCATACATTTTAAATACATTCTGTCTTCTGGGTTGTTGCACTGTGTAGTCTGGAAATGTTTACCTACGTTTCAGAGATCATACTGCCTCTGTCATCAGTCGATGAATAACCTCTGAAACGTTGGCAAACATCGACCAGACTACACAGTGCAACAAACCAGAAGACAGAAATCTTCATACTCACCACTGTGAAAACCTCAAATCTTACAAGCAAACATTATTCTGCTGAAAATTTTTTATGCAGAGAGTCCTTTCAGCTATATTGAGAAGGAAATTAACATCATTCAATACAAAGCAGTCATTCTGTGTACTTGACAATATATCTGTACCCCAGAGATAACCAATTGTAACTCCTATTAAGACACTCCTACAGTAACTATTATAATAAAAAAACTTAGAATGAGATTTCATGGCAAAAAAGAGGGCAACAAAATCAGTCTCAGTAGCCAATTGGAATGAAGAGAATGAATGATAGCTCTGTTTACAGCACAGACTTGTGTAATTGCAAGTTTTGACTGTTTGCCTCTTTTCTATGTGCTTGTTCCCGCGACAAAATCTTATCCAGGCAAGGCTCAATGTTGTTTAACAGGACACGAAGTGAAGCTCAAACATCCACGCTGTTTTGGTGTTTTGGCTTCTACTACACTGTCATATAGAAGCTCTTGCAACTTACCTCCTTGGATCAGTGTTAGCGTTGCATTTGTTATGTTATTCTTATCAGTGGGATTTTTACTTATTCCTCACCATTCTTCAGATCATCGTTTGAGGACACTGAACAATAAAATCTTCTTATAGATCTCGAAAGTTTAACAATGCACTGGTTATACAACTGACAGTGACCCAGAAACTGTTTTTGGAGAGTTGCCTGTATGTGTAGACGCTGTAAACTGATTTATTACTAATAAATCAGGGTTTACTTAGTGCCCGTTGCAACAGTCGATAGGTGTCGACGTCACAGTATTAAATAATAGAAATACTTATTCAAACACAGCGTATTAAAATATCCTGTCATTGTCACTGATAGTGCTGCCATCATGCCGTTTTAGCCGTTTCATGTCAATCTCCTGTCACCCAAAGTGCCCCAAAGAAGGAAAATCTGGTAAAATAAATCCTTAAAGTTTGTAGCCAGTCTGATCTCTGTTTGGATTGCGGCTTCGGTAAAGACTGATCCTGTAGAACGATTCAGCTGACTTCTGTACCATTTATAGGGTGAGTCAAAAGTATGTTTACAAACTTTGTGCGCGTGTTCCTGGATCACGAATAAGAAAAAAATGTTCCTATGAACATGCGGTCGCAAATGCTTATTTTTCAAAATAATAGCCAAAAATAATTTTCAACGTATGCCTTTATTGTCAAGTATAAGGACAGGGATGTTTCTATATAACAGATGTTCAAAGGTTTCTCCTCCATTCTCCACATGCACGAGCACGATATACACAAGAGTGACGAATTCGTTCGTACACTCCAGGGTTTCCTCGAATCATCTGCCATGCATTCTGCACACGTTCCCATAGGTAGTCATCATTGGCTATAGGTGTTGAATAAACGGCGGGCTTCAAGTGACCCCCACAGATAAAAGTGCAATGGAGTCAGGTCCGGTGACCTCGGTGGCCATTCTACTGGGCTGAGGGTACTGTTCATTAAGATAATATCTGAATCGCCGGGAGAAGTGTGCTGGGGCTCTGTCGTGCATAAACCACATTTGTTTTATTGTATTCAGTGGTACGTCTTCAAGGAGACGTGGCAAGTGTCTTCTTAAGAATCACGGATATGAAGGTCCTCTTAGACGTGGTGAAAGCATGTGTGGACCAATAAGCATGTCGCCAACAATTCTTGCACAAACTTTAGTTAAAAATCTTTGCTGGAAGCTTGATTCACTTTGACATAAAATCATTCATTGAAATTTATTTTTGGCTATTATTTCGAAAATGAAACTTTGCGACCCCATGTTCAAAGGAACATTTTTTCTAATTTTTGATCCTGGAACACGCACACGAAGTTTGTAAACATACTTCTGACTCACCCTATATTACAAGAGTCTGGTATCAAGGAACATGTCTGTACTCCACATCCTCCACTTTTCAAGTGTGATATGGCCCGTGGCCTTGGTTTCATGAACCCCATGTGAAGCGAAATTCTTAATCATCTTCCTCTTTTCCTTCACACATGGCTAAGGCTGGGGCCACATGACCGTGCCCTATATGCCCCTTCATAATTCTATGAAGGACGTCACGACGTTCGTTACAACGGACGTACTTTGTACAGTCGTGTGGCCTCAGCCTAAATCAGATCCAGAATTCACTATTATCAGCTTTGAATGTGTAAAATTTATGTTTGTTTTGCCACAACAGCTTCCATTTATTTCTCTACTAGCAATGCCCAGTGAAATTAAAAACAATTCTTTTCTGCAATGCACCATTAATAATCTTGAATTGTTTGAAATGAAAATTCTTGTAATGTGGAAAACTTAATTACTCTCTTCCCCTACAACATCCTAAATATTGTGGACAATTCTGTGACTAATTTTTCAAGAAATAAACAATCAATAATTTTCCTAGGTTTGTATCTCCAAGAGGAAAATCTTTTGTTTAGTTTTAGTTTTAGTTTCATGTTAGGCCAGAAGTTTAAATATGAAGGAAGGTGTTATTCCTGCTTTTGTCTGGAAGGATTGTCAAAACAAGAAAAAGCCTCAGAGTACCTGGTGATAATATCAGAGGCTGGGTACAGGTTCTCTTTGTAGGCCTGTAAGGGAGGCTCCCTGCCTGTTCTGACCTCCTAGGTCTGCTCTGTAGAACTACAGGAAACAATACTTTGTTTGAACTCAGGACTTTGTTCTTTATTTGTCACCTTCAGAAATATCCGCAGTATATTAAAAGACAATGGTTGTCCGTTACAGTCAGCAGTAGATCGCCTATTTATTTTCTGCCTACGTTCAGTATTGATTATCCTCAAGTATCCATTTCCTTATAATGTGGAGGAGAGGTTAGTGACGTCTCCATTGGCTCTCGGCCTGCAGAACAACGCCAGTTAGACCGAAGTATTTCTCAGAAAGTGTCATTATATATATATATATATATTTTTTTTTTTTTTTTGAATTTCCATCATCTAATAAATTAAAAACGCTCACTTTTCGAAAGCTTCCGTCTGGGTTCACTGGTCCTGGGACCGAGATGAGTTTAATCCAAAGAACCCAGCTGATCAAGCTGTATAGCGTCACCTCATTACAGAATCATAGATAGCTTTTGAGACATTGCGTGTTTCTAAACCAGTAGACATTGTTAACGAACTTCGAAATTTAAATTGTGTGCAATATGCATTCATACACAAGGGTGGATCTTTTCCTGATTGCTACAGCAGCACTATGATTTAAATGTACGAGTAAGTGTTGATTCAGTCACTGGATCTGTGGAACTTTAAAGGCCGCCATTCACGATCGCTCCATTCGTCCAAATGGCGCGGTGTCGCTCCAAAATTGTACCGTGAATGCGGAAACTGAAGTCCATTGGCGTGGCGTGGTGGGCTCGTTTGGATATTCTGTCGAGCCATAATCCATCCGATCGTTCCATCACTCCATCGCGCCATCGTATCGTGAATGGGGGAATCGGCGATCGAGCCACTCCAAATCGGTTCGTGAGTGGCGGAAACGTGGTCCATTCTCATGCCAGTCTGCCACGAGCCTTCGTCCAGTGAAGTCCAAACTTGTATAATGTCGGGTCGTGAGTTTGTTATTGAGGTGATTGAGAAATATAGAGAGTTGCCATGTTTGTGGCAGATAAGTAATGAAGACTATCATGATAAAGCTAAAAGAAGCTTAGCAATGGAAGAATTGGTGGTTTTATTTAAAACCAAAGATCCTACCGCCAACAAAGAAAATTCCCTTAGAAGTTGCTTCAGAAAGGAGCATAAGGACTTAAATTGCTTCTATTTAAGAGCCATTGCTTTGACCACTTTCGTTTAGGTTTTTTCCTTTTAATATACAGGCATACTGCCGTAGCTAGTACCAATTCTTCGTCCATCGCAAACACCACGCACTTCACAGAGGGACAACAAACCGCGACTGGCGTGACGCGACCGTGAATGGCGGCCTTAACACACCTGAACTGTACTGAAATTTGACAACTGATACACTGCGTCTGAATAGTAAGCAAATGTAACCTGTGCACCTGCGCCAAAACCAGAATGTTGCCAACGCTAGTCTTCTAAGAAGTCCGCTCCAGACTCCTAATATCCCTGGCGCTTGTTACACACTGGCCAAACAGTTCACATCACACCCACCAGAGAGAGTCAGAATGCGCAATCAGGACTGAACCATTAGTTCGACACGGCTCAACATAGAGCAGAATGTTCAAATGCGTTAGTGACCAGCGCCAGTGTTTTTTAACGTGTCGAGATTTTTTATCCCAAGTCGTCCGAACACGAAATTCTTTGATGTAAGGATTCACACTAATAATACATTGTGGCAGAGCTGAAAGAGCACCATGCTATATATGTTTTATGTGGGCGGTGCCCTTTGTGTGGACAGAAAGAGAGAGGTAAGCGTAGGCTGGTTATTTCCGGCTGAGAAGAATACCTACTCAGTGGGAGTCGCAAAGAACTGATTGTTAGGATCTGAAACATATCGGAGCAGAGCATTTTCGGCAGTAAAGCTCCTTTAATCTGCTCTAAACGAAAAGTTCACCAATTCGTTTGCCACGCAAAACTCAATTTGCATAAATTTAAACTGGGCATGTGTTTTACTCATTTCTGTACCTTCAATAACTTCTTTTAATAAGGATGAATAAGTGAAGCAAACAGAGAGACTATTATGACTGTAAAATTATCTAGCAAAGCCAAGAGAGGCACAAAATGTGGCACGAGATTCAGAAGGTAACAATGCCATATGCATGTGCTTTTATAAATTATTTTTTTATGCTGTTGGACCGTGCAATGAAGTTACCTGTATTGAGGACATCTTGTGTCAAATTAAATCTGCTGTAAAACGTTAGAGATGTTCTCTCATTTCACTGACAGTGCAAATCCAAGGGTAATTTTATCATTGTCCCTTCTAAGTGCACGAAAGTTTCGATAAGGGTAACCAGCACAAAATACAAGACAGCTTTCATCCATGTTCGTATATCTCAGCATCATTCGACTGAACACTTTTACCCCGAGGATAAAGGCGAAATGTTAGCACTCGCTAACACGACTAAACGAATTCATAATGCAGAGCTGCACAACTGTCATATTCACCGCCAGAGAACACCAGTTATCATATCACGTGCACCGAACGGAAAGCAGGTTTCTGGATTCCATTCTGACAGTAATCCTTAATATTTTGGTTTACAGTTTGCACAGTCTCATAATTCACCCTTTTTGGGTGTTCGTCACGTTATAGCCTGGGCGAGAAACAATGTATGCGCTCGTTCACATCTGTCCAACTGCTGTGCAACTGTGTGGCCATGTGCGCAAGAATTACCTAAGGCCTTTGTTAGAAGACTAAGTTGCTCAACAATGGCCCCGGGATCGCTTTAGTACAATGACTGAAGAAGCAACAATTAAATCGGATTGCATTAGTGCAACAACGATCTACGCGATGCTGCGTAAAGAACGCCTTTGGTGTGCCTGTGAGCTGTAAAGATTACGTCTTCCCAATCGTTGTCTCTTTCTGCCATTTTGTCTATTTCACTGGTAGAGGCTTTTTACCTTTCGCTTTCTACAAACTTACTGTGCTCTGTGGAACAATTTTATTTAAATAATATTTAACAATCATCGTGTGTCGATGTTTCACAAACCCAGACCGAAAAGATTTCCTTATTTCCACTATCTGCTTGTCAACAATAATATTCCTTTTGGTAAACGTCTTGTTCAGATTACCAAAATCTCTGAAATGTACCTACCCATTTTAATAGCATTACAGTGATGCTTAATTCTACCCTTCTTTGTTAATTTATTCTACTGCCAAGGATGAAAAACAACTTCCTCTTAACCTTTCCGATTACCGTATATCATCAGTCAGAATCGCGAAGTGGTAGTTGCAAGAAATCTGTACTTTATTTTATGAAAACAACCACAGCTTCATCACTGTGGAAATTTCTTTCTGCCCTACGCAGGAGTTAACTGTAGTCTATAAACTGTTTTGCTTGTAATAAACAACTGGCTATTTCACCATTTCCTTTGAACCAACTGATTCCAGCCAGACATACGTGACTGCAGGACCATTGTCGCAGATGAAAATTTTAGTTGACAGGCAAGGCGTTGAAGGCGCTTGTAAATCCACGGTAACAACTAAAATGTCTCTATTAATAGCATTGCTTATTGCCTTGTCCCTTATATGGAAATCGTGGTTCGGGCTCATTGTTCCGTACTGGAACGTCATAATAGATTTTGCTTGTATCTATCGATGGCTTCTTAAAAGCGATATCGAATGTAGTCTAAGGAATGTCACCGAAAAAGTTATGTTTAACGGTGTCAAAACCCATGTCCAGAGAGAACAATAGTGACGTAACTCAGAAATCACAGTTTCGAGAGAAATGCCTTCGAACTTTTGGCGCAAATTCAATCTTTCATTCCTCGTCCGCCATACAACTTATTCGAGTAATTCCTTTTACTTTATTTACAATATGCTTTGAATTATTGTAATTTGTAAGTTTTCTGCTTCTTGGCTTATTTTTTAGAATTTTTTTTGAGTTACGTCAATAATGCATGACGTGATGCATAACTTTCAAAGACTTTGTGGGGTAATAATGACGTAATACATATTATTTCGTTTTCTAAACCAATTTAGTCTATTTATGGACATAACTCAAAATCGGTGTTTTCTGAGTTACGTCACTATTGTTCTCAGCAGGCGATATTATGTACAGATTGTTCAAAAATTATCCATGTAGCTGCAATTCTGTACCATGCAGACACTGGCGACATGGCTGTTTTTTTGTTCAGGTTTGTAATATGGATTTATTAGTTAGTTGATATAATGTCAACAGCAAAGTGGTGTTGTGTCTTAAAGAAAGAAGTTTATAGTGACACATGAAAGTAAATGTTGGGTATTTTACTGAAAAAGAAGGCTCTAGAATAGCACGTGTAATGAGAAGTCTGCGTGGGAGCACAAGTGAACAGAACATCTGCTTGTTTGTCGCGTCCTAGAGATAGCCCAAACCTGGGCCGTCCCTAGCGGATAAGTCACCATCACGTGGTGTTTGTCGTTCCTTGGTCAACGATAATAATTGCTTCAACGAAAACCATTCTTAATTTAAATTACGTCTAATCAAATACAGAAAATATATGTTAATGGCTTAATAAGTTCCAAGACAAACAACGCACAACAAACATTGAAAGGCAAGACACCTGTTCATAAAAGGGGCGGCTGATTGGCTGAGATCTGCCGAATCTACCTATGATCGCTTGGACTGACGGAAGTTTGGGGCCGTGTGATATCATAAAATCGTCGTTAATCTGAAATTTATCGCCAATGTAAACAATGAGATCAAGTGGGAGGCGGGTCATTAAATGAAATGTCGTCAATCGATGGAATTTGCAAATTGAGGGAGCACTGTATTATCAAAGACTGAAACAATCCCAGGGGCGTCTGCTCGTTTTCTCGACGCCTTTGACTCCATAGTTTCGCCCCCCCCTTTTCGAACTGAATTCTCAAGACTTGCTCCTTGTAGCTGGACTCCCTAGAACTTTACCACCTTCGTGGGCGTCACTCCATTAGTCTTCCCCTTACGCTTTCTTCAAGGTTTGGCTTCCAGCGATTTCCCAACTCGGGGCGTTCTTCCAAGGCTATGTCACGCTTGCCTCCCCCCCAAAAATCTCTCAAAATCCATGGCCTTGCCCTCATTTGCAGAAAATTGATGGGTTTCCACTATCAGGAGTGACTTCTTACCCTCGAGACTGGTGCATGTTCCAGGTCTGCAACCCCTGGGGACACGCCTGTGAATCCTTCCCCAAATTTGTTCCCAACCCGACTTTCCACCACTGGGATTTTACCACCCACGCATTTCCACATAATATTTACTCTATGGGACCTTGCATCCTGCGCTTGTAATTCCTAGAGCTTTCTCTCCCACACCTTTGCCCGCCTCCAAGTTTTTATAACTCATACTTACGCCTGCGCTGGCTATGGGCACCACTGCGATCCCAGGAACCCAGGTTAGACACCCAGGGCATGCCAATTCTGTACTGCCCCAGCGGCTTGGCCGTGCACAGGGTTACGGTATCTTCGTGACCTGTACCACTGTGAACACCCTCGGCAATTTCCCACAAACTTGCTTCCAGCCGACCTCATCGTTCGTCCCTCGGGGTTTCACTTTCCAGACGTTTTCCCATCATGCTTTCTTGCTGTCCTTGGCCTAGTCCTCTGAGATTACTGCTCCAGGTGTTTGTCCACCATGATTCAGTTTCCGTCTGTCGGTCGCACTATTCAGCCAAGCTCGTGCTCTGCTGTAGTGCAAACTACACATTTTGCTGCATGTAGTAACTCCAGAATATCTGCTCGGGGTTTCATGAAGTTTTTAATGAGGTCTATTCCATTACAACCTTTTCCGTATTAGTAACATTAATTTCCTACACTCAGATTTTCCGACGTGACGTATGAGTGAAGGCATCAGGGCGGGAGGGAATGATCATTCGCCAACATGCTACTACCAGTAATTCCATCTATCAGTGAGTATATGAACTATCATTGCTGCCATCTATCAGTAGTCATGGTGAACTATTTGATATGACATAAAAAGGCAGATTACGTCATCACGAATGGATCCATCACTATTTGGATGATTATCAGAGAGCACAAGAAATATTCGTGCTCTCGTATATCAGCATTATCTTCGGACTCCGCACTCTACAAAACAGACATTTTATTTGACTTATTAAACATGAAAATTAAACCTCAATTAGAACAGTTTCTTTAACCTCTGCTAGTTCTTCGTTTGTCCTTTATCTTTTGTATTATACTTAAATAAATGACTTGTGAAACAGTTGAAGTTTGTGACCATTTAACAAAACAAAATTTATGTATTAATATAACATCTAAATTATTATTAAACACTTTTGGTGGTTGAGCAACTTCTACACAAGAAGGTTTCATATTTACCCGAAACATGTTGAAGTTTCTCAACCGTCAGACCATCTAAAGTATTTAAATAATACCCTTAACGTATGTATTGCCTAAATCATCATGGCGACTTATATAACCCTGATGACTGAGCCAGCAAGCTCCTCTGAAACTTTGGTAAACTTCTACCAGACTACACGGGGCAACAACCCAGAAGACAGCCATCTTTATATTTACCGCCGTCAGAACCTCTAATATCACAACCTTCAGTTGTTCCCTCACAGCTTTTCATTGGCGGAGGTTGTAACCGTGAAAGTTAATCAAAGACGAAAAGTGTCTTTGATCGTATCTTCCTAATAACAGTAGGGACGGAGGTCGAACCCCTCACTCTAACCACGGCAACCTTGTGGCTCTCGGCAGTATCTGTATGCTGGTGATATACTATATATATATATAGGGGAAATAGAGTGGCATATTAATTGATAAGTTTACGCCAACTGCCTTCCACGCTGGTGACGACACTAAAGAAAGGCGAGGCAGATAACCTTCTGAATCAATTGTAATGAACTTCAGGGGAAGTTGCCCATCACACACAAATTCTAGCCGAAAGGGTGTAAACATTAGTTCGTTCTGCGGGGCGAGCAGTAACCAACCAGACGCCCTCATCAATCAATAAATTGATTATTAACGGCTGCTAATATTATGTGACGTCAAACGAAAGGTGTGAAATTAATGTTTTTGGTGAGTTCGGGAAATACCGTGGTCTAAGCTATAATTCTTAACTGGCTGTATTCCATGTTACAAACCACAGAGGAGTTCTTGAACACTCGAAAGTAATACAACAAGGGTTTAATTAATGTTTTGTACAATTTTACGTGCATGAATTAAGTATTAAAATTCAAGTTACGTCTATGTCAGAGTGAACAGCAAATTATATCCTGTTTTCTCGGTTGCTTTAATGAGGAGAAATGTAACGGGTATCATTTACACAGAATCTTGGTGTTTATTCTTAAACTGATGTTTTCCATTCAAAATGAATCCCCGTAACTCATTTTAGGTTTTCGAATTATTAAGCAATCTCTCCTCTTTCGTTGAAGCAACCGAGAAGAACCGAGGATGGTCTAGCAGTCGTCGGGATTTTATTCAAGGCCTTTCAAGTTCAAGTAAAATATTATGTCAGGTCAAATTCTTTTTCTAACGGGGCACACTGTTAGGCGGAAGAGTGATTATGGATGATATTTTAGACTCTGCTTGATTACCACAACAACTACCGATCACAGATCATTTCAGGAATCGATAGTGATTTTCCTCCATTTCTCCAAGTTAATTCTGGCATGTCTAATTCTTATTCATAATATGAACTGTTTTTAATTCATTGATCAATGTTTCAAAATCCTGAAAGTAACACTGGCTCTTCAAATTATAACAAATGTTAACCTAAGTTGGTTGTCGAAATATCCATAATAAAGTATGTCTAATGTTCAAAATGTCCTCTTTCGACATTCTTATTACGTTCGACACTTCAAAAACACCGCAGAATTTATTAACAAATTCTGCAAAGGATTCAAATTGGGTTTCTAAATTTTGTTTGATTTCATGTACCATTAGGTTAAAATATTCTATTCTGAAAGGTTTTTTCTGGTTTCAGTATGCGTTCATCACCATTCTTGTAAAAAAATGTCCTTTTACTGTGAGTGCTTCTTTCCGCGTAGACTCAAACCCAGTTGAATAATACTGGTACAGCCAAACACTCCATGTCTGTGGGTTTCTGTCACCACGGCATGGCGCGTCCTCAGGGACAGCCTCCAGTCATGGAGGTTAGGTTCGAATTCATTGAATAAGCGTCACGGACAGCCGAAAGGGGCGGCCCTCTAGCTTGGGGGTTGGGCGTGAGGCTAACAACCTTTCACCGTGAAAACTGTATTGTTATGTAAAAGTTAACAAAGCCTCGGAACCTGACGGACTCTTTGGCACAATCACGGCAATGCTATTTATGACGGACGTCGCGACACACACATACCAGGTCCGATCCTTGAATCCTGAGTACGATTGCCGTCGTAGAAGGCTTGCCAGGAATAAACCGTTTGCCGAGTACACTCCCCTGTTCTTTCTCGCTTCTACCACCCGAGAACTCACCGTTCCCCCATGCGTGCCCAGTCCAGGATCGTCATCCGAGCTTGAAGCGGTGTCCATATTTATGATACGACACCGCAGGCCATCAGTTGGGAGTCGGGATACGACAGCAATTGGAAGAGGATATGAGATTGAAACTTGGAACATTAGGAGTCTCTGTAGAGCTGGGGCACTGAAATAAGTTGTATTTAGTGTCAGTGCAGGGGGAGGGGCTTGCGTGCTCAAATGACCCTTAGGGCTATGCCGGCCGGAGCTTCGGCTCATGGTAGGGTCACCCAAGCCGGACAGGTCTAAGGCGATGGGCTAGACTAAGAGTGATACCCTGGTCCTCCAGGTTGGGGGTTGGGTGTAAGGCTAACAACCTTTTACCTGGAATAAAAA
>NW_019059647.1:17373-31490 GCF_000696155.1 Zootermopsis nevadensis | reverse complement strand
GAACCTGAGGACGCGCCATAATATTCTCAAAGTTCCGTGATAAAAACTATGAAATATCTTTTCATTTTCTGGGTAAAAATAACGGCAATTTTAATTCCTGGTATAAATTCAAGGAACCAAGAAACATTTTCTCTTGTTTCAAGCTGCAAATTGTAATTAGGACTATAATTCCTCTTTCTGCATATTACAATGTAATTTTTCGTTACCGAAAGGATTGTCGTTTTGGAATATAGTTCAACAGAAACATGTCGTAGGCGTGCTGATGCAGTAATCATAGCTCTTCCTTCATAGTCGAAAGGACCAAAAGTCGATTTTAAAACCAACTGCCCTTTCGTCGACTTAACTTCACAGTCGCTGTCTTACACATCGATATCAGTTATCTCGATGTCACTCATCAAAGTTACTGGTGCCTGTAGTACGATAAGTTTGACGTTTTTAAAACAAACTAAAGTTGGAGTAGAACTAATACTGTGTTGAAAGATGGTGATAGAGGTAGCTAACACCTCTGAAACGTCGGCATTTTATTTTATTTGTCACAACAATTGAAAAGAACAGTTTACTCCGGGGCCTGAGGGAGGTAACCACATGTATACTGATTTTAGTGATATAATCTTTAACAAGATGCAAAACAACTTAAAACTGTAAAAGCAGTAACAGATTGCACAGAAAATTTATAATATTAATACCATGACGTCGTGACCTTATTTCAAATGTCACATGCCCTTTACCTTTTCTCGTCACAAAATCGATCACACAAACAAAGGCTCAAGGCCATTGGAAGGATGTTCACTTTTATCCGGACTTGTTCTCGAACATTCTACACGTGTTCATTACAGTGGATGTTAGAATACTTCCCTCAGTTTTGTTACATTTATCACAGATATGCACACACCGCCTCGGTTATCAGTGTGTTCATGTCCGTCTGTACGTTACAGAAGATCTACATGAAAACAGATTCAGGATCGGTTTGTAGTTAAACATCTATGTAAATGTTTATATCTCACAAAGGAAATACCAGAATTCGCATAACTCAATATTTTATTTATTTTTGTTTAAGGAACAGGAATAAATCCTAACAGCAGACGCGAATTTAGTTGTTACATATATTTTCTTGTTCTTGAAGTTAAGGACGCATTTTCGATAATTTAAATTTATTCAGTAACTTTCATGGCCCTTTCTTTGGATCAGTGATAAATAGCTGGGATTTCGTTGCGGATTTAGACAAGATGATGTTCTTTTCTTTGATCAGTATTCTCCTCTGTACACAATCGAGTGTTCATTACAGAAAAATCATACATTTTTTGTCATCAGTTCTGCTTTTCTGCTTTGAGTTGGCTGTAAAAGCAATGGAAACAAGATTTCGAATTCTGTCTGCAGCCTTTTCCTTTACTTTCAAGTCCGGTGCAAGTAGATGTTTTGCAATGCGCAAAAAAATCCTCTGTCCAAGGATTTGTACGAAATGTAGTCGGTTTCAATGTTACAGAATGGATTCTGAATCTTGACTGTCAGAAGAAGGAAAAGTGTAATAAGAGGTCGTAATTGTTTTTTATACACATTAAAACTATTTTCACTCTCGATACAAATGAAATGATGAGCAGTTTCCCGTTCAGACACTTGGCTCATTCTGGTTCATCCGTGCGTTTTCTCTGCATCCTTTCCCGTCAAACTTCGACTCTTCCCACAATCACATCTGTGCCTGGGAAGCACATGTTAAGGTCCTATGGGGAATGCAGGAGATCGGATAGCGTGCTGTTGGTTCATGAATAACCTTCAGTGTGGCCACCTGCAGGCAGGTAGATACGTAGACAGGCTACCTCGTCTCACCTCCCGCATCCACGCTGTGTGACGCAAGAACCTCCAAAGCTAGACCTCGAAGAATACAAGGGATGGGAGGGAGGGGCCTCGTTTTCTGTCTGAGCAAACTCATACACTAACCTCCCTATCGCCGGCTACATCCAGATGTCCGTACAGTTCATAATGCCATTCAAAAGTCTTACAGACACGTGCAATTCTTCAGCAGTCGAACACAAAATACTGTTCGCTTGTTTTTTGTTTTGTCATAAACTGAAGACAAGTGCACTGGTGTTGAAAGTGTTGACCAATGGAACACTCAGATCAGTGGTAGTGCTGCAAAGAGATTTCATGTCACAGGAGAAAGTGTTAAAGTGTAACCATCACACATTCTGTATTATTCTGTTCTGGTCTTGTCACACCGTAAAGCGAGATGCTCGTACAACCAGATGTGTTCAAACGTCACTTAATGTGAGGTTGCCAAGAAATGTAGACACCGGAACGCTGATATCTGCAGGTTGGGAATCAATGAAGTGAACTATGAACTCGATATCCAATACAACGCCTCCCTAGAGCAGTGCCTCGGACTCCACATTTATGTACACAAAAAATATGCTCCCTTTATAGATGTTTCTTATTCAAGAGCCGAAGATGCAGAAGATATACAAGCTATCGCCACTACACACACACGCGAAGGCTTATTTGAACATATTTTTCTCGGCCTGGTGAAAATATTCGTTTGTCTGTCAAAGCGACGTCAGTTCGCAAGCCCTCACTGCGGTGCGAGAAACATGTTTCAGTTCATGTTTCTGATCATCCCCATCACAGCAGGAGTCCCACTGGTGCCAACAGCAAGCAGTGGCAGTGTCAGTGAAAATACAAACAATTTTGTCTTTGTGAGGAGTAGTGTTATGAGTGCAGTAAACATTACAGAACATGACCGTTTATGCTGGACTGACGTCAACTGCGCGGTTCTGTATCCGGTTTGCAACAGTCAGCCGACATCTTGCCGCTGCACGCCTCCAGGAATCTGCGTTACCCTCCGAAGATATGGCGACAGATGCAGCAGCCACGATGACTGCATAGGCGCCATGCAATGCGTTTTAAACCGAAACGAGTTCGTCAATGAAGGGAGAACAACAGCGACTGGAATCTGCCGCTGTGTGTCCCGTGGTTTCTATAACCCTTTCCTCAAACGATGCGTCAAACGCTCGGGAGAGGTCTCTAAACATCCTAATCTAGTTGCTGAAGATAATGGTGCCGCACAAGGGATTCCCGCTAGGCATGGTGACGAAAAAGACCTTCCTGTCGTTCCGGATTTTCCTGAACCAGGAATCGAAGATGTTGATGCTCCAGAAGATATTCCCGCTACTTACCACGGCGCACTTCTGGTTGGATTCCTCAGTCTTGGTCTAGTGATCGGATGCCTTGGGTTGGCAATGTCGTATCACTGCACAGATTCACGACTGAGAACACAGTTCCATCATCGACTGCCTTACTCGAACGAGTGTCTGAACTCTACGTCTACATCTCGTCGCCGTGCACACGGATGTCCACCTAATCTACCTCCAGACGACAAACACGCCGAAATTATCCCATTAGATATATGCATACCTCCTCCTGAAATGTATCAAACGTCGGGAATTCAAAACTATTTGACTATCAATAATAGTGTCACGAGAGCGTCTGGTACATAGGTCTCTCTTAACATGTTTTGATCCGGACTGTTTCACCTTGAGGTGAAATTTTGAACAAGGCCCGAAAACAGTTTCAGTCAGCAAGTCCGATAGTTAAAGGTGTTTATTAGTGTAAGCCTTACACTAAGCACAATGGAAATTGTAACGATGATAATGCACCTATGAATCATTGCTGTTTCAATATATCTTATTGAAATTTATTTTTTATTTAACACGTTTGATTATAGAGTGAGTGACACAAGCGTTTCAATCATCAAAACATATGTTCATACTTAAAGTTGAGGCGTTATTTATTACTCTTTTATATAATTAGCGCAACTGCAGTAAATTAACATCTCAGCGTCACGAGGAATCCGAATAATTAAGTTCGGCGTAGTTCTTGCACGTGCCCTGATTTTGTCTCAGGCTACAGCTGATATTATTAAAAAGTGAGTACATTCTGTAACAACAGCAGCAAGTGTGTTTGCAGTTAAATGTGAATCATGTTCAATGAGTGATACTTTACATATAACACAGTCCGTTGCACTAAGAGGCAATGTTTATGAAGAATATCGTTGTTAAGTTCCGCAGAGCAAGTTCTTCTGATGTGATGTACCTGACAATACTCGTACGTAAAAGTTTTGGTTGGAAAACCTGAAAGGAATATACCACGTGGGAAATCTAGGTATGGATAGGAGGATAATATTAAAACGATTCATAAATAAACAGAGCGTGGAAACGATTCAACTACAGTCCACGACTGTAATCTTGAGACTTGCAAGTCTCAATATTACAGTCGTGGACTGTAGCTGAGTATAGGGACCGGTGGTGCGGAGTTCTGAACACGGTCACAGATGTTAAATTTCCATAAAAGACTTGAAGTATCTTGAATAGCTGAGTGACTATGAACTTCTGAAGAACAACCCTGCTCGATCGTGAATGTGCTCGGAGATAATTTAAAAAATATGAAGAATTAGACCTCCATTTTATCACTTTTAATGTAACTGTTTTCACTTCAGTTTTGTATGAATACAAAGAAGGTAAAATGTAGGTTAATGAATTTTTTACTTAACATTTCCACTTTTCCTGCGACACGCGGTGTGTAACTTTTTGAACAAGTTTGTGTGTGTTTGACGATACAGAAAAAGAGGAACTGTCATTTTACTATTTATTTCTGTGACTCGCCGTTTAGGACAAACATGTCATTGCATATTTTTCGACACCTCTGTGACTAAGTTTAGAAGTAAAAAACCTGTAATTATTCCAGCGTCGTCTCTCCCGGAGGAACATCTTTTGTACTAACATTTATTCTATGAAGAGACGTATGGGAATATAATGAAATACAACTATTTAGACTATTTACCCTAATTTTCCAAAATATACGAAAGTTTGATTTTCCCGCGGTTGCTTCTTTTTAAGGGAACATTTTCTTTGCCTGTTTTCTTTTCGCATGAATCACACCGATCAATAAGTTCTTTTATTCATCTGTGACAAAGTTTAAAGTTAAGAAGAAGACAATAATTTTGTCCGTCTTGTGTGTCCAAGAGGAACTATTTAGTCTGCCATTTCATTATTTTAGGAAGATGCGGTTTACGTAGACTCCTAGCGGATAATTTTCAAAACTGTGAGAAGCGTGTAATTATCCGAAGGTTATCCCACCGAGGGGAAACGGACAGTCAGATGGACCGACTATTGCCTGTTATATATTAATAGGTAATTTTTAAAACCACTTGATTAATTTATCCGAAGGTTATCCCACCGAGGGGAAAAGGACAGTCAAATGGACCGACTATTGCCTGTTATATATTAATAGGTAATTTTTAAAACCACTTGATTAATTTTCTTGAGATAACTGAGCAGTTGTATCATGCCAGTCGCCAGGGGTAAATGCAATATTCGCTGTACCAGTAAATGTCCATAATGCGCGCTCGCAGCCTTATTTATAATATATTTTTCAACAAAACGATGTGTCCTGAACTCTTGTTATTTTATTAGTGGCTTTTTGATCAGGTTTTGACCACTAAGAAACCACTGAAAACCACGGAGACTTAAATAGTTTACCCCAAAAGTGAAAAGAGAAGAATAACCACACGAGTAAATATTATATGGGTACTTACAGAAACAACACAAGTCCAAAAAAAGTAACTTCAGCTATAAGAACAGATACAAAAGATGTTAGCGAATTATAGCCGTGTCAAAAACTGACTTTCTAGCCATTCTTGGGGCCAATAACAATTATTATTTGCCAAAAATGAAACAAGGGTGAAATAAAATATTTTCTGGCCTGATTCTTTTTCTACCTTAGGTTTCATGAAAGTGAATTTTGTGTCATCATGTGGCTTTGAAAATGGCCGATTCATATATGTAGATGCTTTATGTAATATCATTATTACACAACAATCCTGTTATAAACTCTGTGTAAGAACAATCCAATTTAAATCCCATTTTTCATAAGATCTTTCTGTAGTTGCTTTAATAGCTTTCTGTTACACAGGTCATAAAACAAAGAAAGGACGAAGAAATAATAAGAGCTACTAACATGCACATTCTAAATCTTCTACCAGATCTGAATCCAATGATAGGACCTGTAGCCCGTTAAATATGATTGATGTCAATCGATAAAGTATTCCGATAAAGTAGCCTGTAATGGATTGCTCAGATCAATGGCCCTGCTGCAGTCGAAATACTACATCCGCCATTTTATAAAATGCCAACAAACGTAATTTAAAATACGTATTTCTCGTGCATTCTGTACAATGGAAGACGATGATGGTAATATGTTAAAAGCTGGCTTACCAACATGTCTGTGTTTGTTCTTACTGCCCTAATTCTGAAACTTCACAGAATACCTCGGATTTACATACAGTACCTAGGAGAAATTAAAACTACGCAATGGAAACCATACTTTATTAAAGTTAGAATTGTATACAATGCCTGAATTATTTCGCTTTACCTATAACAGCCCTAATGGCTTTTAACACCAAATTGGTATCGAAACTGAAATTTTGAAATCTGGTACATGCACGTAATTCCCTGATATTTATTTGCACCAATTTTAACATCCCGTATTTCTATTTTAAACTGTACCACAATCATGTTCGCTCTTCGCTAATCTGGGAATGATTTCTCCTTATATTCTATCAATAGCCTTTTCCATTTCTCTTTGAGTTTGCTTAAATAATAGCCAAATTTTCTGCAGTCTATCATTTTTCTTTCTAACTATGCTCCTAATTATATTTTCTGGATCAATCAATTCCTCTAACACCCTTCAGCCTCCAAACACTAATTTTCTGTCATCCTATATTTCTTCTAGCCTCTTGGGCACATTCTCCTATGTATAATTTGTTTTTCAAATAATCGTCAATTCTTTTACCAGTGATTTTTCTCTCTCACACTAATTTATAATATTCCCTTGGTCACGCTCCAAATGTCCCCATATCCAGTTTTTATAATTTATGTTTTATTTTATTCAATCTATCTCAACATCGAGTAGCCTGCTGTATGTCGGTTCGTAACTGCGTCAGTGACAAAGGATCTATAATCAAATGCTGCGGGAAACCTGCAATAGCGTGCCGGCGGATTGGTCGCGCAAACACGGAAACCTTCAATCAAACCGAAGGTCGCTGAATATAAATAGATAGGAATCGTGCAGGAAATAATAAATGCCTAATAAATTTTACTTAACGTCTTTTGAGAAAATGTATCGTAAATAGTATTACGACACTTCTCACTAATATTGCTCATTGTGTCATTTAATTATATGAAGAATATGAAGATGGCTGTCTTCTGAGAAGTTTACCTGCGTTTCAAAGTGCTGCCTGCTTCCATTATCAAGGCGATGGGCCCTGATAAAATCATTGGAATAAAATGATCTAATATTCAACATCTTTTAAATCGAACCATAATTACATAAAGTGCTAAATGAAAGAAGTGAATAACACAAAATGGCAAATTTTCTTTGTATATTTTCTAATTTATTAGGCGCAGTCAATGTAATGTTATTTTGTACTGACGAGGCGTACTCTACCTCTGACCTAATTATAGCATTATCATAGAAAAGAAACATCTAAAGAAGATAAACTCTATGTAATACGAGTATAACAATTAAGCCCTAATATCTCAGAATATGCTTAATCAACATGGCAATAAAAATCCAATTTACTATCTAACATAACACCAATATCTTTTATGCACTAAGATCACAAAATTAAAACACCGCTAAAATAGAAAGTACATTGGCAACTGTTGGCCTCACGTATGAAAGTTGTTTTAGTTTTCTGAATATCAAGTTCCATATATTTTCAAGACACCACTGTTTGTCGAATCGAGACCAGCTTGCAGGGTTTGCAATCATCGACAGGTTTATATATCGATAGATTTCCAAACAATCGACAAGTTGGAGAAATTAGGAATAATTAATTTTAACTCAAAGGTCGTGAATAAAAACATTAAAATTGAAAGGTTTCAAGGTACTCAAGATTATCACAGAATATGGAGAACAATTTTCGTTATGAATACATAACCAGTCAGAACTGTATAAAATCTCATAAAATAACAATTTCCTTTATCATAATTACACCAAGGAGTAACGTTAGTATTTTAACAATCATAAATTTTTTGAGATTTAGAATGCTTGCTTATAGCAATGGATATCTGTTAGACTAATCCCAAAAATAAATATACAATGAATTACTAAAAACATGAACTTTCAGGATATTAAAACCTTGCATACCGTGTAGTGCATTGGGATATAAAACATCCATACAAACAAAACTGTTTACACTTTGAAGGACACTATTGCCAAAAGCGTTTCGACCTCAAGAGGTCATCATCAGTGGCGAAAACAAGTTAATTCCTAAAATATAAATCAAAAAGATTACGGTTTTTAACAGAGCATAAGAGGTAAGTTCTTTACAAAACCATATTTAAGTAACACCTCACTGGACGTTGATTAATATAATACACCAACTCCTATGTAATCTGGACGCAGAGGCTAGAGGAAAAATCCTCTGCCCACGTCAGGGATTGAACCCCAGTCATCCAGTCCGTAGCTAGTCACTGTACTGACTGAGCTATCACGGCTCGGATATATTTGAAAACTTTAGAGAAACATGTCTAAAAGCATATGGATTAGATCAAGCTTGGAATTTTTTGGCACCTGGTTTATCATGGGATGCAATGTTAAAAATGACTGAAATTGAATTAGAATTAGTAACAAATATGATAAGATTTCTGATTGATACAGGAGTAAGAGGTGGTATATCACAATGTACCAAGAAAAATGTTTAAGCAAAATAATAAATACATGAAATGGTCAGTATGTGGAATTGACCCCTTGATGCAAATAACGTATATGGATTGGCTGTGAGTCAGTATTTACCATATAAAGGAATTAAATGTTTATTGTTAGATAATGTAAATATTGATGTTACTAAAATACCAATTAATTCAGTCACAGGATACATATTAGAAGTTGATTTACTCTATCCAAAAGACTTGCATGATAAACATAATGATTTATATTTGGCTCCAGTGAACGTAAAACTAACTGAATAACAAAGAAAAATATGTCCTTATTACAGAAATTTAAAACAGTATTTTTCACTTAGAATGTAAGTTACTACAATTCATAGTTTTAGAATTTTGGCTTCAAAAATATGTTGACATCAACACAGAAATGAGAAAAACAGCAACAAATTATTTTGAAAAAAAATTTAATTGATGAATAATAGTGTTTTTGGTAAAACAATGGAGAATGTAAGAAATACAGTTGACAGAAAACTAGTATGATAGGAAAGAAAATGTGATAAACTAATTGCAAAACCATACTTTAAAAGCAGATCAGTATTTTCAGAAAATCCAGTTGCTATACACATGAATAAAACAAATGTTTTGTTTAAACCAAGTTCCTGTTTCTAGATTATGAAAAGAACAGAAACATGTGAAGGAGAAAATGTCTCACTAAATTCAAAATTATCAGTGATTTGAAACAGAAGCTAATGTAGTGTTTTAGGTTTCACAACAATGATAATATATATGACACTATTCTGGGTTGCACTTTTTGTTATTTTGTCTATGTACCTGGAAGACACGTTTCTTATAGCTGGAATTTCTTTGAAGATCACATTAAAGAGAAATACTTTACTGCAAACATAATCTTCAATTATTTTAACTGAATTATGCTCCACTGTCCATAGCATGATATACAACCAGAAAATCAGCATGAGTTGAGAACTTGTATCAGGACAGGCAGGAATCAAACTCTAATCTGTCTCCCTCTTCACTGTTTAATTTTGATTCCTTCATCCAACTACTTTTGTCAACATGCCTGAAATACAAAATTATTTCACAGCTGATTTTGCAAAGAAGCATATCTAAGATCTCACAGACACACTGACATGTTTAAAATACATTCAATTCTCGGCTTAGTTCTCTGTCTTCAAGTTCAGTTATTCATTCTGGTAATTTTCAACACCTAATACATTTAAGACAAAGTCAGGTAAAATTAATGTGGGTTGTTTCTGCCTGATGGAACAATTTGTGAGTAAGTTACACTGCTCATGCTTCAAAAATTTCTAATGTCTCCCATCTTCAAGGCTAAGTGACTAGTCAGTTGTTCCTGCCAGTACTGGCACTTATAGAACTGGTCAACAGTGAGAAAATAAATATACTTTTAGAGGGATATTCCTGTTTGGGGAGGGGATTGTGGGGGCCAAGTAAGTATGTGATCTGGAACAATGACAAATCTGCTTGGCTTCTCTGTCACAGATATGTTTTTATTTAGACAGGAAAGATTTTGCTTGCATGTGGCATATTTTGTCAACAGATTTTTAGAGAAGGGTCCCATAAAACAGATAGGTAAAGGGAAGGTTTGCATTCTGGAAATCAAGAGGCATCCATTCTTCTAGTTATAATACTATAAGGTATCTAAGTAGTTTAGTTCTAAACTCAATCTTTTCCCTGTTATGTACTAAGACAATGAAGCATAGTGAAAGTACACATTTGGAGACTTTTGACATTGTTTCTAGGTGATTTCTTTTAAAAATTCAGTAGGTAAAAAGTGTGATTTACATCCCTAGCAGAACAACTTTTGTCTAAGAAATGTCATGTACGCAGTAGGATCACAATAACTCGTTAAGGAAGACGTGCAAAATGTACTGTCAGATCCTTTCAGTACATGCTTTGAGTTTGTGAGGAAGTTACTAAAATGTTTATGGCATAGTTAGATGTCCTCATAGATGCTGTATTGTTAAGTAACTTAAAGCATGGACCATGCGGAAGACTTCAGTTCAAAACGCTTCCACTTTCTCCACAATTGAAGAGTCTTAAAATATGGAAAATATGTGGAGGAGTTGGCAAAACTAAAATTCTGCAGTCTGAAAATTGATAACGACCTAAACAGGAAGAATCCTGCTGATCAAATGACTCTGATATAAAGTATTACAGTCAGATAAATGTTTCAGGTTGTCAGTATTGACACACTAAAATCAATTTCACCCACTTTCAATCCATTATGAATTACAGAATAATTGTTGGGGGAGATTAAAAAGGACTGATAATTCTTTTAGAGATTATTGTACTTATATGAATGATTAATCATCACAGTCATTAATGTGGTCCTATTAACAGTGGTTTCATTGTACATTTTAATAATTTTTTGTCAAAAAATCGATACTAATGCTTAGTTTTGCATTATTTTTGAAGCTTTCTAGTGTACTACCCCATCATTGTGTTTTAAGTATTGCTTAGCTTATGTGGAATTCAGTACGTAAGTCAAGTCACTTGTAACTAGTCCATTATAACAGATTTCACACGGGCTGCTTTAAGAGTGGAAATATTTTTTTCTAAAGGCAATAGTTTGTGGAATGCATTTAGCTAGATGTCACGTCTTCTACGTCAGTTCAGTTCTCTGCTCAGAGAGACAAGCTGTATGCATGTGAAAGTCTCCCACTGACTAATGTTTGGCACGTCCTACATGCATTTCGACTAACAAGTGCTGTGTACCGTGGTCTTGACACATATTTGTTCTGTTCATTTTCTGTGAGTCACGTTTACAGAGGAGTGGACAGTGTGCATAGTAGGCCTGTAAAAATAAATTCCACTGCCAGTTAAATGTTTTAATAACACAGCACAGACAATGACCACCATGTGGACCATAGGAAGAAGGGTAGGGATAATATTTATCTTGTCTGAAAACCATGTGAAGGGTGAACTATCTTTCAGTCTTGTGCAGAGCGTCATTTGGCAATAACACTGTTTTCTAACTGAACATACAGCAGAGTAGTTTGCACTGTCCTCTGGTAGCAGTGAGTGTCCTTATGGTAACTAAGTTTTGTTATTATTGTTCCAGACTATTATGTAGGTGGCAACCTGTTCGATCTGTTGCGGGAGTTGGGAGGAGTGTTTTCAGTTGATGAAACAAGATTGTACCTGGCAGAAATCATTGAGGCTGTGGAGTATCTGCGTAAGGTAGGCAAACAGTCCAACTGCAGTTCTCTGCAATCAAATGTGTAACAAGGTACTACAAAACCTAAAAGTACTTGATTGATTGTGTGGCTACTGAATTTCTTGGTTTAATTCAATGTGTAATTTAATCACTGCATACCAATCATTTACAATGTCTGTGGGAAAAGTATGAAATACTAGCAGAGGATAGTAATTGTAGCTTATTTCCTATGAATAATTCTTTCAGCTTTTATAGGGGCACATTTGATTAGCATTGTCATGTTTATGTAGTCAATGACAATTTTCTTCTGTACTGATTGGTGGCCATGGAACTTGTATGTTATTGACTTTTAGCATAACAGTATGCGGTTGCGTGGTCCCATTAGGCAATCTGTACTCTCCGAAAACTGTGGTGACTTGGGGTGTGCCTGAGAAGAACTGGATCACTGACAGGAGTGTGGCAACAGACCACACTAGGCACCATATTGATAGCTATGTGTCTTTCACCAGTCCTGTCTGCATTTTGTTCATTATCTCAGCTAATTACCTCGTGGTAAGAAGCGGCTGTAACACCATTAGCTTCAACCACGCACAGTAAAGAATTTGTGAACTAGGACTTTCTTAACTCATAAACTTTGGTACCATGGTACATATTCTACCCTAAAAGACCATCATTATCTAATTTCTGGAAGTCTTTCCATTAATTAAAGAACTTTGGCTGGATGGATGTTTGGCATTTGAATCCAGAAAGTTTAATATCGCATTAGCTGCAGTTCGGTAGTTCTCACCTTCCCTGAGCCTCCATCTGTGCCACTCCTCTAGAAGCTAGAAGAGCCTACCCCCCTCCCTCGCCTTGAATTGAGGAACTAAACGAGAATTATTTTAATAGTGTACTATCCGTCTGGATACTGACATTTCGATTTACCCCTTTCTGTGAAGTCCCAGAGTCTGTAAACTCTACTGTTGAAGCAGGGAAAGTTGACCAGGTTCATCATCTGAACAAAAACTGGTAACTAAAAATTAATAACATCAAAATGGAGCATACAATTGAACATTCTGGAGAACATCCCCCTTTGACTCATACGAGTTCTTATATTTGCATATGCTCTAACAGGTTCTGTTTCACTTTTGTTAGATTCTTGTTCTCTTTCTACTTGTTTCCTTCGTACGCTCCAAATTCTAATGTGTCTGTTTCTGTACATATTTTGTGTAAAGTGCAGGACAATGCCAATGTATTACATTGAGTATTGTATTCTTGACTCTTATAATATAAACAAAATCAGAAATAAAAATGTACAATCGTCACTCAGACTAATGTACAATATTAATTTTGAAAATAAATTAAATGTTTTGGGTGGTGATGGTAAAGGTGAAGGTTTGTCTAGCGCCTCAAACACC
This sequence comes from Zootermopsis nevadensis, assembly GCF_000696155.1. The sequence goes on along the minus strand of NW_019059647.1, from coordinate 18,180 downwards.
TTCATGTCAACTCTGTGCACATAAGAAACAAGGTAGATCCTCACTCATAATCATGGTTGATGCCACAGTTACAGTTCAGATTGGTTAGGGTTAGTGGTATTTGATTTTATCAATAATAGCAATAAATATGATAGCTTAGTTTGGGTGACATGTAACAGAAAAGCAAAATACTGATACTGCATCTCACTACCACAATAAGAATGCAAAATATACCATATTTTATCAATTCTGTACATGGAATTTATTTGTTAATTTGTTCGTTTCAGATAAGAGTCATACACCGAGACATAAAACCGGAACATATATTGGTAGACATTCAAGGCCACATTGCTGTCGCAGATTACAGCTTATGCAAACAGTTTGTCTGCTCTAAAGAGGTAAATATTTTATCCACCTTATCTTCTGTTCAGTGCGTACAAAGACACATGAGCTGTGAATGCAAGTGCTATGTGGACCACTGTCCATCAGGCAGTGCCCTTTATTTGAGGGAAGTCAAAGTACAAAACTCGAGAAGAGTTGACATCTTTCAGGTGCCTTAAATTTGACCAGTGTGTGTGGTTAGGTACAGTGTATAACTAAAAGATGTCGCAAGGCCTGTGACTTCTACGAGATATACTTGAAGTGTATAAGCTTTCCTGGAGTTTTGTAAGTAGTTTCTGTTATTCTAATCTAAAACTTCTTGACGATGGTGAAGAGTCAATTGAATAAAAATTTTCTTTGATATTATCCATCGTCTAGTAAATATAAAACGTAAAACGACGTTTCGGAGATGGGACTCTATCTCCGTCTTCAGGTTCCTACACAGTT
>NW_019059645.1:2984669-3020091 GCF_000696155.1 Zootermopsis nevadensis | reverse complement strand
GTGACGGACGACCTTGAGAACATCACAAGGAAACCCAATTACGAGAGAAATGCATCTGGGGCAATGACAGAACATCATTTAGAAGTGGTGGAATGATGACTGTAGGTGCTAAGGAGCTAGTTGCTATGAGAAACTGGCAGGGTGCTGGGGCCACCAACCTGTTCGCAAATACTTAGAGTGGACGTGGGGATTCCCCACTAAGTAAAGGAGAGCCACCAAAATGTCTTACCTTGACGAAACATCTCTCCATGACACCAGCAGCAGCAATCTCAATGTAACAAGTAGAAACAGAACAAAATAAAGAAAGCAATTCTATAAAACAATATTTTGTATCTGACATTACGTCAATAAACAGTTTCACGAGACGCGGTTTTAGTGCACGCTGATTACTGAATTGACAGGAGTTTCTGATTGAGGTCACAATGTTTATTAAGATCCCGGGACCCCTTCAACATGATAATCGTATGCTGATTGACTACCCAATAACAAGACCAATAAAACGTGCAACAAACAAAAAGAGGCAGGCCGCGAAGAGGGGACAGATATAATGGTCGGCCGGTTGCCGGGGACTCTTTCGCGGGAAGGGCCCCATGGCCAGCCCGGCCGAGACGGAGTCTGGCAGAGACCTTGAGAAGCAGAGTTTGGATGCTGCACAGACGGAGTCTCGCATAGACTGGGTGTCATTCAACGTTTATGGTACGTATAGAATGGGAATAATTTCGACATTTTCATAAATTTTTAAATTTCTTTGAAAAAACTAAAAATGCTGGAAATTGTCAAAAAAAAACACAAAACCCAAAATTTTTGAAATTTTTCAAAAAAAATTCAAGTTTACATTTTTCAAATTCTTTAAGTTTTCTACGATTTTTGGGCACTTTCTAGCACTTTTTGATTTTTCGAAAATTTTGGGGAAATTTTAAATTTTTGACAATTTTGGCTGCCTGTGTTCTGAGTCAAAGTCACACGGTGCGTGATATCTGGCTGGTCACGTTCTGAGGTTTACTTCTTCGGTGCGTGCTACTTTCCGCGTTGCCTGACAGCACACGTCCCTCGGCGATACCGACTACATAAGAATAAAATTAAGAATATATATACGCATGTGTATATAAATGTGCATATTTATTTTTGAGAGAATAAGAAATTTTGGTAGAATCAAAAGAGTAAAAACATAATATAATAAAATAATAAGAAATCACATAAAGTACGTTGCCGTGGCTTGTGTGTATATTCGTGCGTGCGTGTTCAGAGTCAAAGTCAGACGGCGCCGATACCGACTTGGTAAGAATAAAAAATAACAATATATATGTATACATACATTTTTATGTGCGTATTTATATGTATTTTTTTAAATAAGTGAAAGTGCGCTGTCACGGGGAGGCTGCCCGTGCCTCTGGCGGCAGATTGCTAGAGGACAACTGCGTCTCTATCTCAACCACACCCTCCCCTTCCAACTCACGTGACATGTGACGGACGACCTTGAGAACATCACAAGGAAACCCAAACAATGATTAGGAGAGAAATGCATCTGGGGTAATGACAGAACATCATTTAGAAGCGGTGGAATGATGACTGTAGGTGCTAAGGAGCTAGTTGCTATGAGAAACTGGCAGGGTGCTGGGGCCACCAACCTGTTCGCAAATACTTAGAGTGGACGTGGGGATTCCCCACTAAGTAAAGGAGAGCCACCAAAATGTCTTACCTTGACGAAACATCTCTCCATGACACCAGCAGCAGCAATCTCAATGTAACAAGTAGAAACAGAACAAAATAAAGAAAGCAATTCTATAAAACAATATTTTGTATCTGACATTACGTCAATAAACAGTTTCACGAGACGCGGTTTTAGTGCACGCTGATTACTGAATTGACAGGAGTTTCTGATTGAGGTCACAATGTTTATTAAGATCCTGGGACCCCTTCAACATGATAATCGTATGCTGATTGACTACCCAATAACAAGACCAATAAAACGTGCAACAAACAAAAATACGTTCTACCTCCAAGATTCATACGCAAAGGAATCTTCACTCACAGACGGCTCGAACACAAACATCCGGCAAAAGAGCTGTACCACTTAAAGGCCTCTCCCTTCCATTTCAGCGCAGATTCTTACAGTAGAATTGAGTTCTAGAATTAAAGGGAGGGCAGAAATGGGTTTCGTATTGTATGCAAATTACTAAAAAGTATATAAAGAAAAATATATATATTTTTAAAAAAGGAACATGCAAACACCAATCAATCAACCCCACCTCCAAGACTCAGGCTCCGGTCAGATTCTGTCATGTTCACTACCAACCCACTCACAAGTTATCACTTCTAATATACGTCACGACTGTGAAACAAAAAGTCACCTGACAAAAAGTAACCTCCCTATCTCACAGATTCATGCTGGAACCTTTCTTTTCTCTTCCCCGACACAAATGCAGAAACAAACAGCATTCTGATGACGCAGTTGATTGAACATGTACTTTTGTTCTGGGGGACACACTACTCAGGCAGCATTGCTAAACTAGCATTACTTCACGTATTTAAATTCCTCAAGTAACTGCACAACGCACAAAACCCGCAAATAATAAACACTTCTGAGTATATAAATGTCACTTATCAATGCCTCATGGCCTTCATTTATTTGATTCGACAATCATTAACACATAACCTCAACCGACAAACGAGAACAGGCTCTTTTTCCGTAACCTAATAACAGCCACAAAGATCATAGTTCGCACACAGAAACTTACAGCAATGATTCTTGCATTGTGGCATTTTAAGAGACTGAATATTTGCAATTATGAACTGAAATAAATTTAGCATGCAAACATCCTCAAAAGCGAAACCCGACCTCACTGCCAACTACCTGCACATAAACTACTTACGCCAGTCATGCTACACCTCCATGACTCCAAAAACTAGATTCACGCAACAAATCTCACCAACTTCTGACTTCCTTTCTCTCTCTCTCTCTCTCTCTCTGCGAACTTGGCCACAACAAAATCTAGTATCGAACCCAATAAACTACGTACTGCATCGACATAAATCATCGAACCAGAATCCCAATCTACCACACGGATCGTAGCCGAAGAGGTAACGTACGAGACTGCGGAGGACGACATCGGCAGTTCGAGACGGATTCTTACAGTAGAATTAAGTTCTAGAAATAAAAGAAGGGCAGAAACGGGTTTGGTATTGTATGCTTCACCTAACTGATTTCTGCCCTCTAAAAAAATTACAGAGGGTTTAAGTGGTACAGGATAAGGGAGCCTAAGATGAGAGAAGGAGGGGGTTATGCAAAAATATATTTATGAGGGAGCAGCCTAGGTGGTCCACCAACACCAAACAGATATCATACATCATTTCATTTCCAGGTCAACAATCTTTAACCAAAACCACATGTTCAAAGCACTGGAGTCAAAAAAGAAAGAATTCAGCCAAATAAATCAAACACATATCTTCACACACTATGGATATTTTAAAAATAGTACAAAATAAAAGACATAGAGATACAATAGAAAAATATTATATACAACAAACATTTAAACAAAACCTTTGCCTAAACGATAATAACATATACCTTAATAACCCCATCTTCAATGTCCTTCAGACACTCGACCCCAATCTCAACAACCACCTTTCACCTACTCTCTATAAGTGATCAGTATTGATCTTCTTTCAAGTTCAGTAATAATTAAAAATATTTTAAATTATTTACGTTACAGGCCAATGTTAAACCACTATCACTTCAAAATATACCCTCACTCCAATGAATTTGGATGTAAACATCATCAGAAGTTACACAACAACAGTAATTAAGTTTTAGTTTATAAGATTATAATTTTTAACTTTTAACTTTACACCTGAAGATGGTTCAATGTAACCGAAACATGTAGTAAAAAGTTGTACCAAATATGTAAATGATATTTTAATATCTTATGTATAATTTTATTTATATACAATTGTAATTAGACGGAATAAACACGAATAATTAAATGTTTTCTTTGTTAAGAAAGCAGCTCATGCACAATAACATATGACATTACAGCTCTCATAAGTGGACACACAGAACTTCTCACCTCCAGAGCAGAGAAACTTTCCTCCAACCAACAAATTATCCTGCACTTGTGCTGAGAACTTGAGACTTACCTGAAAGAGAATGATTACATTTCACATTAACACGTCAGCATCTCTTACCCTGTGAAATGTCATGTCAGAAAAGGATGAAATGTATTTTTATATTCAAGGGGGTACACCAGATATACAGGTAGGACTCGGTTTACGCCTCTTCAATTTACACCCGCTTCACTTTTGCACCTGTCATAGATCATGATTGGAGGAGGTGATGAGTCAATTATTAAGGGATGCAAGATCTTCTGCAGCAACGACCCCAACTGGGAGCAGAGTTCAACCATTAAGAGAGGAATTGATACACTTCTAAAGCCATACTACAACTTATTATCAGAAAAGAAGAAAAACAAACAGACATCTATTCTATTATTTTTAAAGCAGTAAATTTTCTTTCTTTTTCTTAAACATTATACAATTTTCAATAAGTAAATTTCACACAATGAAACATTTTTCAAGTATTTTGCGTTGATTACTGAAAATCTTTATTTTATGCTGGAAATCTCAGGAACCCAACCCAGGCGTAAACCGAATCCTACCTGTACTGAGTTTCACATCAAACTTACCATTTGATCAGCACTTTACTTTCAACAAAGAATGACTACTGTAATTGTTACGTGTAAAAAAGAACGAACTTCAAGTTGCATGTGAGATTACTCAAACTCTAAGGTACACATTATAATTTCTCATAACAGAGCTCAGTGAAAACCTCTTGAAAATATTCACTCCTTTATCTTCGCATAGGCGCTGACATTTTGAAGCTATTTGAGGCAGTTATGACAGTTTTGAAAGAAAACATTTTGCAGTGTACCTTTCTTGTAAAATGTGCTCAATTCATAAACCAAGTGGGTACCATCTATAAATTGATGGCCATTCCATAGCAAACACTCGGACTCTTTCGTTAAGAAAAATGCTGGCGGCGATACTGACCGTGCATTGGAAAATATACTTTGTGATCAGTTAACATCCTAACAAAATATAACTCTTATATATAATTACTGAGGCTTGGTACAGTTTGTCTTTTCATACTTCAGATGTATGATGGCACACAGCAAGGAGAAGAACGACACAGTAGCAGAAACAGCCACCAAGCACTTCTGTACTACAACACTGGGGAACAAATACAGTACATCAGAAGATGAGATTTATAAGCTCATCCACTTTGCTCTTTCACTACTCTCATACACGTGCACTCTTGAACGGGGGGGGGGGGGGGGGGACAAAAAAATAATTTGCCTGGAATAAAATATTATCCAAAAATATAAATATGCAAAGCCTCTGCTGAAGACTATAAAGTATATTTCAGACATGTTGGGAAATCAGAAAGCAAACAATGCAAAGTGTATTATGGAATACAGGACAGAATGTGGTCAACCACCTATTCCATAAGGATTTATTCTGTCACTGTGCACTGGCAGAAGACGATAATTGCAGAAACTGCAAATGGCAGTGATTCTGATACTGATTTTAATCTGAATCAAGTCCATCACAATCGCCCTCAGAAAACAATGAAGACATTTATGAATTATCAGATGACTGGAATCAACCAGGATTTTTAGTAAAGGTGTGGCCACTTTCGATGTAAGCAGGATGTAGTTGTCCTCAGCTATGAGGACAATCTAATGGCATGCCACGACAGGATAGAGAGACCTGGAATAACAGCTGGGTGCAAAAGTGAAAAGACACTAATTCATGCAAAGGTGATAAAAACATGGCAGTGTGTTGCTGGGTCACTCTCAAGAGGAGCACAAAGATTAGTGTGTGCTCTATCAGCACTTCCTCTGCTTCCATGTTGAAGGCTGCCGCTACACATAAGATCACATGCTGAAGTCTACTAAAGACAATGTAAAATTTCCATTTTTTTCTTTCTCAAAATTTTCTAAACAATATTTTCCATTCTAGGAAATGCAAAATCCCACACCAGTGTCATCAAGGTCTAGCATTTAAAGAAGTACCTGAATTTAAACGCCCAGCAGTGAATGGGTACAATGACAGTAGGTTCATTCATCCAGATCAGAAGTTGTTATTAATAAATTACCATGTGCTGTCCTCAAATTTGATTACTGATCTGAATGCCATACATAACTGTGGACCTACTTATACTTTTCAGGAACACAAAAAGCAAAATATCACACTATACCTCACCATGCCATCCCGTTTGGATATCTGCCACACTTTGACAAACGAGTCCTCGGACACGGAGAGAAAGTACCCGGTATCTGGAGCTAAGTCGGCAGCTGTGATCCAGCGAGCGTGGGCTGCTACTTCACATACAAGACTCAAGGTCTTGGTGCCAAATACACGGATGTGACCAGATCCAAAAGCACACAAAATAAAACCTTCCCATATCTTCAAACTTGTACACGGATATCTGAAACAAATGCTTTGGCATTTTACTGGTGGCATAAAGATTTGTGTCTCTTATGCAATTTTGAAACATGTATCATTTTGATCTTCCTTCAAAAATTCCAAGATTAGAACAAGTAAAAAAAATACAGTACTCTCAATAATTCATTTAAAGTAAATGGCATTTCTGACTTCACCATAAGCAACGAAGTTACTACAGGGACCAAAACCTGGGGCTGTAGATGAGAAAGTGCAGTGGGAGGGTAAAAGCAGAGGAGACAGATAAACTGACACCTGTTCAATCGTCTGAAGCTGCCAAAAGCTGTTGACGGCATCAGGTACCGAAACGCGCGAGAGCTTTGCTTGCGCAGACAGAACATTAAAGCACTTGGTAGTTATTCATGAACACAGACATCGTCACACCCTGAAGACAAAGCAGAGAAGTGTCTGAATTCAGCTAGTACAAACGCTCACCTGAAAGTGGGAAACATAGAAACAAGATGCAGTTCCCGCTCCAGCCTCCACAGACTGAGCTCTCCAGAATCATCTGCTGTGACTACAAGATTACCGCCAGTCACAGAAGCAGCAATGTCTGTAACTGCCTTCTTGTGAACCTGCTTGTGGTCGATTTTAACTACTGGATCCAAGTCTTCTGGAATGTGGAATATACGAATGGTCCCACTACTGTTTCCTGTAAACATAACAACGTATCTGACACACTAATGCTGCATATTTCAATATACTTGGTAAACAGATGGCATGGAAGTCCTGTAGGAGCGCTACCTGCAGTGATATGGTTGCTGGCAGGAACATATGACAGCAGAAAGGAAGTACTTCAAAGGTAAAACCCACCATGACACCACACAAACTTACAGGCAGAACATCATGAGCTTTCTGACTATACCATGCATGTTAGTACATAGGACATATTGAAAACAGGAAATTCACATACATTAAAACATCAACTCAACAGGGCCAGAGACACTTAAGAGACAATTTTTTTTTCAAGACTTCCAGTTTTAGAATTTAAAATGTACCAGCCTTATGGTCAGTAAGATAACACAGTTGTACTACTGATACTGACCAATATACTAAAATTGTTTCATCCAACACAGAGCACGGCACTGAAATACACAGAAGGACAATGCAGGCTTCCCATGTACAGTAAATGCCAAAAGTTTAATACACCAATAACACACATTCATGTTATCACATTTTTGGTGCACATGCAATAAAAAGTTGTAAAGTGCCTATTAAGTTCATCAAGTCTGTGTATGTTTAACAACCCGAGAAGATTTAATGAAATTTTATAACAAAAAGTTTTAGTAAAATTTATCAACACATTCCACTTCTTTTCATATGAAGACCTACATACACTTCTGTGCACTTACACACCATGAATTTAAAAGAATAACACAGCAAATATACAAATAATTATGCTATGCTATGCTATGCACACATTTTCTGATGTGTTGTACTCATTAGTCTAATATTACACATGCCTTAGTAACAGTGTGTCCAATGTACAGTTCTCAAATACAGACTGCATTCAGAGGCCAGAATGGATAAAAACATTCTGGGTTGTTGCACCGCATAATCTGGTAGAAGTTTACCGACGTTTCAGAGGTCCTAGATACCTCCATCATCAGGGACGCAACAACCCTGAAGATAGCCATCTTCACTCTCCGCCACGAAAACCTCGTTCGTTCATATGTATGTTGACATGCAACTGACAGTGTCATTAAATAAACCAATCAGAATAATAAATGATAAAATCTCAGTCAGCCAAAAAAGCATATGTTGCAGCTGTTCATAAGCAGATTGTAGTAAGAGCATGCTTAAAACAAATGTTATTCACTACAGGTTTAGGAACAAAACTAACCAACACATAGCATATCATGTCCAATTAGAGCCAACCCACGAGCAAAGTTGCCACCACCATCAGGCATATCTACGCAAGGATGGGAGAACTTGCAGACTCGGCCATCCTCATCAAATATTTGCACACCCAAGGATGAAGCGACCACTAACAGCTGATGTCTTTTCACATCACACCACATCACCTAAATTATAAGCAGATTTCTTACAGTACAGGCTTTCCTCACGGAGAGGTATAAATACATTGCGGGTGTAGAGTGTGTGTAACTGGCTGAACACAAAAGAATCATACAAGTTTAATATGCCAAAAATAAAGGTGCACCTTGAAAATATAGTGAGCAATAAAATCTCACACTCCTGTTTGCATGTAGCTTAAACAAGTGATATAACACATTTTTATACATTCTGTTTTTCTTGGACTTCAGTAGCAAGATCAATTTGGTTCAAGTCATCTTCAGACTAACTAGCATGAAAACCTCAAATCCTACTTAATTTAATCTACTTTACATGATATTTGTTAGTCAGTAAAAACATAACAACAATTCTGTAACAAGTGCAATGATTGATGTGTACACACTAGAATCTCAAGTACAGAATTCTTAATAAAATTACTTTTATGCCATTAACATGGGTTCAAATTTGGTGACTATACATACCACTGATACTTGTTCTCAATTGAAAGGACAGTTAACCATTATGACTGGAAAAGTTCAGCCATGCAGAAAGTCATAGCATCTTAAGTAAGGTACCCTACCATCAAACATTATGAATTAAAAAATTCAAACAAAATCAAGTCATGTCTTCGTCACATCCCCAAAATGTAATTTTGAACGAAAATGATTATGAATAATTTCCAAACCTTCCAATATAAATACAATGTTGGCAACAGATAATTAGGAATACAGGAAACTGTTACTTTTCCTTGTACTTCATTAATCACCGCACCTGTACACAGAATCTAAACATTCTTCTGTCGCTGACAGTTACTTAAAACAAGGGGGGTGGGGTTAGAAGTAAGCTAACCTGTGTCACAGAAGTGCTAACATGTCTTGGCTTGGTGCCACTTTCAACACATGGAATGTATTTAGCTCTTATTTCTGAATTATAAACAGGAATGACATTTATATAACCCTCATGAATAACAGCAATTGTTTGAGCTGTCTTTGTCTGCGGGGCAAATTGGACAGACAAGTTATTTGCAATGGCTGTAGCACTGCTTACAAGAGTTAATGTTCCGTTTCTTTCATACATCTGCTCCTGAAAAAAAAATTAGGAAGATCAACAAGAAATTGGAAAATAAATCGCATCTTTTTTCACAAGAATGTTCACAACATAACGAAACCTAACCTATAAATATGACGTCAACTAATGATTCCTCAGTTCAGCTGCCCAAATAACGCACTACAGACAAAGAAATAACAGAGAATTGTTTCACTTCCAGCATTTGAAACTTTTCAGCAATAACTATTCTGTTGAGTCATAAAAAGAAAGCATATTTCTACATAGGCTTCAAATTTCCAGATTGGAAGCCATACACATTCATTTCCTGAATTTATTCGATTTCAATATTAATACACTTTTATTCATTCGTAATTACCATCAATGTTGCCCAACTGCATAAGCTTAATAAATAATTCTTACAAGTATTCGTGGAACGTGATTACGAGAGAAATTACAATCTTACAATGCATCACTTCAAGCTAACTAATTTTCACTCCTGCTTCGTCTTCTGGAAGTTACAGGCTCGAATGTTGGCTAAAGTGACTCCGTTTTTTCATAGTCCCTCCTGACAAATGCTAAGACAGCACATCAAATTAGGCCACCACAATTCTTTATATATCCTTTCCACTTCATTATGAAATGGATTACTCTACTCTACGCTATAATGTCCGAGCTATACCGACAGCGTCGTTAAATGGACGATAAACAAATTCAATGTTTTTTTAAATTCCCTCCACATTTTTATACCTATTCTTGCATAAAAATCACAGCAAATGTCAGGCATCTACTTAATAAAATGCGTTAAATTACCTCAGTAAATTCTTTCCGATAATATGAAGGATGATATAACCTCAAAACAATTTTCGTAATTTGGAAGCTGATACCAAAGAACACACAATCACAAAGCCACTTACTGCAAACTCCATCCAGAGCAGCATAATTCTTAACAAAAAAGTTTCCCACCATAAATAACCACCCTAAGCATTAATCATGCTTTTTATAACCCTAATCTTGGGTAGCCTGTAAATCCAACCAACATACCATTTCTTTAAAAATCCACGTGAATACTGATTAGAATCCTGTCTACGACTGTATCAAGCTAATGGTCTCATCTGATACGATTGACATTGATTTTAACTGCATATGCATTATTTCCCCATGTAAAATGTTTTGTTCACACCCTCCTCATTTGAAACACTAATTATATGGTGAAGGTTTTCCTACTGTTTCCCACCTCTGAAATGCATATTCAATGACACCGATTTCCTTGTGAAATCACTTTGCATGAAACCTAACGTGCAGTTTCAGATCTGATGTTCTCATTTTTTTTGTCTTCAGGATCTGAGGATGTGAACCGCACCAGTGGCTCACCATCACATCTACTAGTGTTTATGAAAAGGTAAGTTGGGGATAAGAAGCATCTCATTGGAATGTGGTGGCAAGGGAAGGCAGACAGAAGAAGGGAAACACTGTATACTGCACACTACAGAATGAAAAGGGTAGTGGCTGTCACACACATGAAAACTGAATGTCTTAAGTCGCCATATAAATTAACAAATCTGAATTCTGCAAATTATGAGCTGGGGATCCTAACAATTTAGGTAACAAGAAGATATTTCAAGGAGTTGCTGAAATCCTGGATGATGACATAAAAATACCAGAATACCTTCAACTTTTGTCACACGTCGGTAGAGTCTACCAGACCACACAGCACAACAACACAGGAGACAGACATCTTTGTAAACACTGCCTTCTACGTGTTAAGCAGGTCTATTTAAAACATTCCACAAGAAATGAAATGTGTCGGCCCATCGATGTTCGTCTGTCTCGAGACATATCGAGAGTCGCACAGTCACCTGTTTGGTATTTTATTCATTGCGCGTGTAATCCAGTCTCTGTGGCCCATCTGAGTTACACGCGAGGTCTTGAATTAAAACATCCCAATGGCGGGACAGACTACAAGGGTGTATAATAAATCCCCGAACTCAATTGTTTTGTTAAGTTGCGCTTTGAATGAAATGACGAGGACATTACATGCAGAACGCATCTGACATCCAGTGGCGGAAGTATGAATTTTACAATTCAATTATTCCGTTATTATTCAGATCAGACAGACATACCGGAGGACAAGAATCTGGACACAGAATTTCTCATGGCTCAAGGAGTTCCCATTTTAGAAATTCAAGTCGTGTCTCCAGCAATCAAGTATAATTCTGAGCACGACTTACTTGTTTACTTTATGGGATAAGGTTTTATCCAGAAATTCTTCTACGTTACGATTAATCGAAATCCTGGGCCAAAAAATGGCGAGCACTTCATTCCGAAAAACAAAGTCCTATTGGCTAACGTACAGCCAATAACACGACAACTTCAGTACCCTGAGGAGGAGGACGAAGAAGGTTCTCAAAACGTTTTCTCCATTAAGCCACCTTACATGGCTAGTAGCCCGAGAAGAATTAATTACATTTCTAATATATTTGCAACAGCACGGCACGGAACAATAAATAAAACAACTGAATACGATGTAATTGCGTGAAGAATTTCTTAACTACGACCGGCGCACTCATAAATAACACAAAAATGGTGGATAAAGTAGGGATGTTCTGTGACCTATTTTAAATCCGTACCACGAAAAAAAGTGATTGGCCCACAGACCGAGATACGAAAACACGTACCTGAAGACGTGGCGCTAAACCTGCTTATCAGGGTCTACAATCGACTATGTGATACACGACATGACAGACAACTTGGTCACGATCCACAATATACAGACACTAACAAAATTAGTTACAGATTTTTATTAAAAGCGACAGAGTTGCTTCACGAACTCACGAGCATTCTGGCAACAAAATTACAGAACTGTACACGCATCACGACGGTGTATTTATGGGTTTCATTTAATCCGAGGCTAAAGAACGATTATTTCCCCAAATATCATTAACTGGCTGATGCAATGGAGACGAGCTGTGTTTTCTTTGCGGTAGGGAGTGAATGTTTAAATGTTATCCACATGAGTTTTGAGATTCAACTCCAAACAGCATTGACCAACTGACGTGTTTTCTTAGCGGTACGGACTGAATTTGCAAGTATAATTTAGATGCTCTTTGGCTTAAGAGGGTTAATATTATAACTTAGTTATAGTGGAAGTAAATTCAGAAAAAACTAAGTACATGTTAGTATCTCGTCATCAGAAGACAGGCGGGCAAAATTATCTTAGGGTGGCTAATAAATCCTTTGCAAGGGTTACAAAGTTCAAATATTTGGGAACAGCAATAACAAATCAAAATGATACTTGTGAGGAAGTTAGGAGGAGACTAAATTCCGGAAATGCTTGCTACTTCTCAGTCCAAAATATTTTGTCTTCCCGTCTGATTTCTAAGAACCTGAAAATTAAAGTATACAAAACAATAATCTTGCCTGTTGTTTTGTATGGGTGCGAAACATGGTCTCTCACTCAGAGGGAGGAACACAGATTGCAGGTGTTTGAGAATCGGGTGTTGGGGAGGATATTTGGGCCTAAGAGGGAAGACGATGGGGCGTGGAGAAAACTGCACAATGACTAGCTTAAAATCTGTACTGCTCCCCCAGTATTGTGAGGGTGATTAAGTCGAGAAGGGTGAGATGGGCGGGACATGTAGCGCGCATGGATGGGACAAGAGGTGTGCACCGGGTACTGGTTGGGAAACCTGCAGGGAAGAGACCGCTGGGGAGACCTAGACGTAGATTGGGAGGATAATCTCAGGCGGGATCTATGGGAGATAGGAGTTGAAGGAAACTGGATTTTGTTGGCCCAGGACAGGGTCCGGTGGAGGGCTTTGGTTAATTCGGTGATGAACCTTCGGGTTCGGTAAGCCATCTAGTTAGTTAGTTAGTTAGTTATACTTCACATTATTAAAAAAATGTATCTGAATGTTGTACAACACCTGCTTTAATAGCTGCTGCAAAGTCACAAAGTGCAATCTCTGGTGGACATCTTGAACTCTGCACTATTTTCTTTCTGAAGGCTGTAGCCTTCTGACAGGACTTCTCTGTACGTACCACAACGCTGTATAGCTCATTATGCATTTTTATCTGATGATATAAATACACAGAAAATAAGCTAGTTTCCATACACTGACTTGCCACATTCTAGCAAAATCTCACGGGTAATATTTACAACAAAACAAAGTTCATGAAGTGTAAATTATTCACTACATCACTTCTCCACTACCTGGTATTTCTCTAGTATGCACACGAGAATGATGTCTCTTAAGGTTGCCAAGTTCTGTGAAGCTTCGTTCACATACAACACATTCATATGGTTTCTCCCCCGTGTGAATACGATAATGCCTTCTCAGTTTTTCTCGCACTGGAAATTTCTTATTGCATACATCACAATTATACGGCTTTTCCCCTGTGTGTATGAGTTTGTGCGCGTTGAGATGTCCACCCTGAGAAAAACTTCTATTACATACTTCACAAGTGTAAGGTTTTTTACCTGTATGGATAAAACTGTGTATCACAAGATTTTCTTTCTGTGAGAAATGTTTATTGCATACTTCACATTTGTAAATCTTCACTCCAGTATGAGTGCGATAATGTTTCTTCAAATGATCATTCCTTGAAAAGTTCTTGTTACAAACATCACATTTGTACTGTTTAATTTCCATGTGTGTTGTACGATGCCTGTGAAGACTTGCGCTGCGTGAGAATTTTGCATTACACACATTGCATTCAAAAGGCTTCTCACCAGTGTGTATACGGTAATGATTCTTGAGGATTTTACGAACAGAAAACTTCTTACTGCACACATCACAAGCGTACGGCTTCTTGGCAGTGTGGCTGCGAAAATGGTTCTTGAAAGACCCTTCGGTTGAGAATGTCTTGTTACAAACATCACAATTATATGGTTTCTCTTCTGTAAGGGAATGAATACAATTTGGGATGCAACAGTTTCCTGAAAACTGTTTACTACATACTGTACTTAAAGGGTCCATCGTATTCATTGTTTCAAAGTCATCTTCTACTTTTCCATCAAGTTGCACATGTAAAAAAGTGTTGACCAAGTTGCTCTCCTCTGTAGATTTTCCGTCATGTTTCTGCTGATTGTCAATTTGTGTCACAGAAGAACTCAGACCACAGATGAAACCTTGCGAACCAGTCAGTCTCTCTACACTGTAATACGAAACAAACGCTGGTTTTAGTTTCCTAATACTGTAACAATTATTTACTTGCAGCCTCATGGAACTGTGATTTGACATACATACCCATACTTAACCATTGGGCCAACAGACAAAAGACAAATACATAGTAACTTTCAAAACACACTAACCTGTCTGTGCGCACTTGAAGTTCCTCTACTGACACTTCATCTTTCATTTCTTCCTTGACTGCAGCATTATCCCAACACTCATCCTGCAACACAAGCCAGTAATTAATAGTCCAGTGAGGGAGTAACAAGTTCAGGGAAGAACTCACAAAGCATACTTTCCCCTGTCTCGTAGACTTCCAGTCAAAACAGATCTTGTGTTGTTAATGTCATATTCAGATAATGTAATATAACCCGATTCAGCGCATGGGTTACGGGGCTGAACTCAAGTCGTTGCCATGTTGTTGACTTACAAACTATACACAATACAGACTATCTACGCACATATTTTTATAATCTATCTCCATTCCAGAACTTATTTCTGACAAACTGAAAGCTAAGTACAAGTATAAGTCTAATTCTGCTGACAGCTGAAAAACAAGAGACCTGAAGAGCTACATTTTTGATGGATGTACCATCACGAAAGGTTTCAAAGTTATGTTCATTTTTCAGTAATAAGCATAAATTATTTACAAATAAATGCAAGGATTTAAAGAGCATACGACTTCTTGTCGCCTACTATTTTCCTATTTTGTGACTGTAAATGATGTAAATGTGAGAGAATGTGTACAAACTTTGTATGAAGTGGTCTCTTGTGTCTGGAAAGCATGATGACATGGCTTAAGAGATTACGTTCATCAAAGAATGCTAAAACAAACACATCAAATCTGATACTATTGTGTGTGTGTCTGTGGGTATCAGGCAGACAGGTTTCACTTGTGCTTGAACACGTGACACTCGCATCTTGCAACAGCACTGAAAGAACAAAACATGATGAATACCTTCTGAGGTGTAATGTCAGATGTGAGGCAAGTGCCTTTGTTACTTTACAGTACACTTGAGGCCCACGTATGCTGAACTTTGACCCTTTGAAATGGAGGTAAAATAACACTTG
This sequence comes from Zootermopsis nevadensis, assembly GCF_000696155.1. The sequence goes on along the minus strand of NW_019059645.1, from coordinate 3,004,288 downwards.
TAAACATAACTTACGTATGCTTCAGTCTTCACTACACAAAATGGTTCTGGCACAGGTTCCATTTCATGTTTTATATCAATGAGTGGCTCTTCTCCACTCTGTGAAGGCAGAGAGACTGACTCTTCATCTGAATCAGGCTCTACTTTAATTATATCCATGATGGCCTGTAAATAATGTTATACATGTCATTATTAGAATTTAGAGTTCAAACAGAAAGGGTCACAGTTTTTAATTTTTATAGCTAAGAGATTTTTTCCCATTTGTTTAATAATGCAGCCATAACGATTAAGGCAATATATTCCTCTAAAATGTTGGTATCCAACTACAAATCCACATGACACTGCATTCACCAAAATTAATACATGCGTGAGTTGAAACTTCCCCAGTAATGATGGATGGGATGTTGCAGTCTGGCTGACACCAATTGATGCTTCTGAGGAGTTTCTGGCCTCCATCATCAGTGTGAAAGTCAATGTCTACTAGACTACGTAATGCAACATCTCAGAAGGTAGCATATCTCATACTTGTCACCATGAAAACCTCACATCTTAACTGATAACAGTCCTCCAATGTTGCCATGACAGAGTGCTGCCTCACATCGTAACACGTAGAAAAATGGGACAAGAGTGGGAGGAATCAGTGACTATAAGAGTCGGCATGATGGTAAGCGAGTCGCAGTGGCTATTCCCCAGCACACAGCCTTCCTGTGGAAGTTTCCAGTCAGTCATGCATTGAACAGGCTTCATAGGATTTGGTGGACCAGGGTAGGAAGGTCTGCATGCAGTAAAAAGCGATAATGATTAGCATTATGATAAGTGAGAGGTAAGCTCATTGTTCTTATTGTTATTACTGTCATTATTGGAGACATTCATACACTTGTATATCATACAGAATAACATTCTGCTGTAGAACAACAAACAACCTACAACAATAATACATAGGGAGAGACAATGAGGTCATACTGTACATTTATTGTTCAAGATCTGCACTTTCTAATAAGCATATAAGCCAGGCTTTGTACCACGTAATGGCACTGCAAATCATAATACACAGAATCAGAGATTATTGCAAAACAAAGACTTTTTTGTTCAGATTGTTCAATGTCATAGGTGAGCAAGCAGTTCTGTGGCACAATCATTGTTGAGCTGGGATTTTCAAAGAAGCAAAGACACACTAAAATAATTTACTCTCGAAAACACTAGGCACTATAACACTGTTTCTTGATCTCATGGTGACCTGGAATCTGGGATTGGTTGTTTATTGAGCCCTAGCAAAAGTATCCACGCTTTAATATACACTTTGTAAGAGCGCATGAAAAAAAGGCACAAAATCTATGTGTTTATTAAATAACTGTGAAAAGGCCCTTAGCTTTAAAAGTATTAAAACTATGTGGAAATTTATATCAATGGTTACAAAAATTCCCATTAAAAGGGATCCTCACTACACTAAATCCAATCAAAATCACTGCTGTTGAGAACTGGGTGTGACATCAACCTGCCTGTCCCCAGAGTATCTAACTTCAACATCCCACTACTATTAACTGAAACAAACAGGGTGATGCTTTCTGAAACCAACGGAGGTTTGTACATCATACACTGCCACAGACTCAGATGGATATAGTCAAGTCAGTCATGACCGTACATTCCAGCTGTTCATAAGCTTTCAATCACCTGCACAATGAGGGCTTCAAACTGGACATGAACTACTGTAACCTTTGTGAATACGGAAACAGGATGTCATACTAAAACCACAGAAGTGACAAGGTAAGATAAACACAATGAACTGAAATACAAATTTATGTTAGTTCATGTTATGTTGTTATAGTTGATCTTAAACTATAATGCTACAATTAGTAACACCATTATTGGTGGGGCTTAAATGGAGTGCTGAGGAATGGGTTACTGTAGAGCCACAAGAGTGGGAATTGGAGAATTGCACCTCTTTCTCATACTTCTGCCTCCCTCCCACAATTACACACTAATGCTGCGTTTGAAACCTTCTATTTCTGGAGATAACGTATGGCAGTAGCTCACCAAACTTTCACAGAACAATTGGGGTGGAGTGATAATCACATACAAGGCCCTATTACTTTCAACCCATTAACCTTATGAGCATTCACTAAAATGTCTTCTACGGTAATTCCCATATATTTAGAGCTATTTCTAAATCATTAGGATGCCTTGTCACCTTTTGGTACCAAAAATTAAGTTGGAATTTGAGAATATGACACTTTCACAGTGTATAACCTCTCTGGGGTTTGTATGTGGAAACACTCATAAGCACCGCACCTAATGGTTCACTCTGTACCTCCTCGAAACACTAAGCACGAAAATATAACTCCGTATCATCAAACTGCACTACCTGAACCTGTTGCCTTCACACAAACATTTACAACAATTTTACTAACACCAACAGCGAACAACAAATTTCGAACACAAAGACGAAACTTACTAAATTCAACAGCATGGTAGTTCAACTAGAGCCATCTACAGTCTTCATTTTCATGTAATTGTAATTTCAAATATGTATTTTATGTACTATAAAATCAATGGTTAGTTTTACCTAGTAATAAGACCAGATACGGGTAAACAGAGGAAACATTACAGATGAATATACTTTCATTAAGACCGGCGAGTAATTATTTGTTTTGTACGTAACCAGTCACGCCATCAATCAGGACCACCGTGAAGCGACTACATTACAAATTAATACCAACTTCGGAATTATTCTGTTACAGGGACATGGTGTTCTCACAAGCAGAACACAAGTGAGAAGGCGCAATAGAGCTCTGATTCCCCGGTCGTATAGCATGTCTTAAAGATCAATGATTCGCATCGTGTGAATAAGCGCTTCTGTTATTAATATAACAACTTTGTAACCGTGATTATCGTGACCAGAAGAATTTTCTGGATTGGCAGTCCAAGGATTTATTTATGTACAGGGGTGATCACCAGTCTTTGAAATTAGCGCGTTAATTTTTCCGGAGTCTTGTAAAACACAAACAAATGGCTGTGTAAAGCCCACCCCCGTTATTAAACACCACTTGAAATTTTAGCACCAACAAAACTACAGGCAGAAACGAGAAACAGTGGTGGCCTTATGACGCGTCGAACGTCTGTTGGCCTGCAATCTATGAAATTAAATTAGGGAAACGACTAGAATATTAAACGAAGCCTCGCCTTAGTAAAGACAGCAGATATCATTTATACGGGTGAGTGCCAACAGCGAGCTTACACAGTTTGTTACGAATATAAATCAAATGAGTGTGCTAAGTCTGCGCCTAAGTACAGTTTGCGGACTTCTTAATATTTTAAATACATTTTATCTTTCTTCCGACAACAATAATGCATTGTTGATAAAAATCAACACATCCCACGATTTCGTCGAAGAGAAGCCTAACATGACAGAAATGGACAGGCATTAATTTCTTCGCCGGAGTATGTGACCTTGAAATTTCTGCATCAATGACGTCATTCGCCTGGAGACAAATTAGTAACGCTGCCGAGTACAATCAAACGAACGGCGCTACAACTACCCCTCAACTTATCTCCGGGGCACACGTAACTATTGGGCATGCGCAATAAGACGGTGTCCTTTGATGGCGGTACTCTCAATATAATTTAACGCAACTAACTTTCCGGTCAAACCGTCAAGTTTCTGACGTTCCGCACATTCTGTACCTTCCAGAGCAAAATCGGCACACGTGTTTCACATAAAGGTTGCTTTGTCTCTGTCAACGAAAGCCGATTAAAAACCTTAACACCCACAATGCAGGGCTGTAGACCGAGAATCATCTGGATTACTTTATTCATCCATTGGCCATCGCTGATTGCAGTTTACAAAGGTTAGTTCTTATTAGATCAGCGATACAGCCATCTTCATGGAACAGGTTCAAACTTTTAAACAGTCGATGTCGAATAAAATGACTAAACATAAAATTAGGTGAGATCTGAGGGTCACACGGAGACGAGAATGGAGATGGGATATTGTACTATGCACTGGCCGATGTTTCGGAGGGGTTTACTGCCTCCACCACCAGGGCAGTTTCTCTGAAACGTCCGTCACATCTACCAGGCTACACGGTGCAACATCTTTACAGAATGCAAAATAAATGTGTGTGTCAGTTGGGACGAACCTCGCTGTACTGTGTCGAAGAGGACGAGTTCGCTAGGTTAGGTTACGCAGTGGCAGGAAACCAGCGTCTACGTCGCAAGCAGAAGGCAGAGGGCTCTGAGTTTTTAAAAGTATCAGAATCTACAGGCTCACGAAGAAAAGTCAAGTTGAGAGAGAGGCCACGTCGCGTCGACTAATATCAGAAGCGAACGTTCTGCGCTCCAGCAAATTCTCCGTAATGACGCTAGATGGCAAAATGTTGCATTTTATAATTGCTGCTAGCATTAGGCAGCCCTTAAATATAGACTACTTTCAATATGGATGACTCGGACGTTTAAATGACGCAGTTTATAATACGACTGACATTTTTTTTGAATGGGGAGATAAGAAATAGATCGCCCGTTCACCGTTGAGTTCCGACGACCCTTTTCCTCCGGTTTATAGCAAAGTTTCAAAGAAAATTCTACTGCGCTGAACCAAGACTAGGCCTAGAGGCCGTGTATCAAATATCAACAGAATCCGATGGACCGCACCACAGATGAAATGATGGACAGATCACACGATTGACTAATTTTAAGAACTTAGTACAAAGAGGGCGATCTGCCTCATTAGAAACCATCCGACGTTTTCAAAATTTAATTTTTGCGAACTCGCAACTTGCACGCGCCATGATTCCTCTTACTGCAAAGGCGTCTCGCAACACCCACAGTCAGTCGGGGCTCCGGCACAGGATCAGGTCTCTTTAACGACGTTGTACCTTATAAAGCGTCGGTTGTGAGTGGAATTTTTTTTAATAAAGTGGAATGAAGCGGTTGCGGCTATTTAAGTGAAAGATTGGGGGGGGGGGGGGGACAAAGATACCCGAAATAACACAAAACAGGATTGCCAACCACTCGGTTACACGCAGCGGTAAACACGAAACAAATTAAAGCAAGAACGTTTCCTCCACGCCGCACTTGACGGTAGACCGCGTGCTTCGGGGACGCCACTTCCCGTACTCAGTACGTGCGCCCCTGAGGGTTGAACGGTGCATTTATGTCATCTACACAATCTGGAGCTTCACCTATGACCAAGTGCAAGTAATTCTTCTCGGGCTACCAGCCATGTCAGGTGGTTGAAAGTTTTCGTCACCTTTCTGCCACCTGACACGGCTGATCGCCAAAGAAAAATTTATTACGCGTTTAGATCGTCTCATGAGACTTCTAAACGTCCATACTGCAAGAAATTTTCTGCAGACTTCACTGATATATCCTCAGGGGACGGAAATGTTGGCCGATCTGAAACCACCGACTGTCAGAGATCCTCGTCTCAGCTGTTCTGTTAACTAGAAACGGCGACGAAGACAGATGGAATAATAAATACGGAGAGACGGTGAGATTCTGCACTGCAGGTAGCAAGTGTTCGCGACTTATTACAGTCGTTCCCAGACATCAAATCTCCAAATATCGGATTACTTATCAGCGACTGATTGTGTACAGGATTCTGGTAACGAGACGTGAACATGCACTTAGTTCTATCTGCGTTTACGTCTGGACCAACTACTTTACTGGCCTGTAAAGGGGCTCGTGCAAGTTTCTTTATGATTCAGTCCGTACCTCAAAGAAAACACAACACTTCACTATTACAACGACAAATTGGTTAATGCCGTTTAAGGACATTATAACTATTTGTTCTGAGAATCAGATGAAAGACATGAGTACAAAAGGAAGTACAGGTGGAAATGTACTTTAAGGGAGTAAATTACATTTATTCAACAGTCTTCGCTGTTAATTCGACCAGGTGCTCCACAACTCTGCTGTTTCTGCTAGAGTCCAGCGTTAGGACCCACAAAGCAGTCAGCAGTAACAAGTTCTGCCCAAAAATAAAATAACAACATCGTGAAACATACAACTGCAAAGAACAAATACAAGTCACCGGAAGTGGATTCGATCGCATGACTGTCTACGCACTAGTCCACGGCGCTGACTCGTGACCTACTTAGTTATTTTCATTACGTCACGTAAATGCGACAGTCAACAGTTCAGTGAGTTCTGATGCGTTGTCTCTGTGCTACAGGTGAAGTGAGGCCTGGAGGTACAACTCCACAGGTGAGCGGTCTAGGCCCCAGTCATCAAGTGACGTCTTATCGACTGCAGGAGGTTTCTGTAGCAGTGTAAGGAGATCGACGCCGATGGCGGCGGGCGTCTGTGAGTGACGTCATGCCGGCCGGCCGGCCTGCCTGCCTGCCCGCCATGCTCGTCTGGTCCATATTGTCTGGTAGCGACCCAGACGCCCGCCTGCCAGCCCCTCCCAGTTCGTCGTCTGGTTATATTTAGATTTCATTCCTTACAAGGCGCGAGTTAATCTCATGCTGCGTGTAGCTGCCCTCGCTACAAGTAGGCCACGACTGCTTTCCTCACTTCAGGCTTCTCGACCAGCATTGTTCTTGCATTTCTTGTCTCTCACTTGCAATGCCGAACGTCGTGTCTCGCATGGTCGCAGAGTTTACCAGATGCAGCTTCTTCAGGGTCATTGCGAATAATCTCGTTTTCTTCCTAACTGCAGTCTCTCTCTCTAACGTTCGGTGACCCTTGGTGGCGGAACGGCATCGTGATCAGTAGCAATACACGCGGGCTGCCGGTGAACTGCAGATGACACCCGATTTGAGCGCAATCACGGCGATGAGACCTGATGATGGAGGCGGCAGGGACCTCTGAAACGTTGGTGAACTTCTACCAAGCTACACGGCGCTACAACAACCCACATCTTCGGAGACTTTGGTCGTTTCTGAGACCTGGATAAACTGGGAGGATAACACTTAAACAAGAACGGTGTGAGGATTCGTCCCATCCTTTGGACCTGGAAGGGAACTCAGGACCCCGCGCGTAGGAAGCTTGGCGTCCGGTAACCCTCGTACGTTTCAGTGTTGCGACCGGTCGGTCTCCCCCCTGGCATTCCTTGAGAAGCCACTGAATTTATTTATGATGCCGGGGATGGGATCGCACAATACAAATGATAAATATCGTTGCGTAGGCAGAAGAATACAAAACATAATGGATGAAGAGCTGCCATTTATTAGGAACTCTGACAATGCAATGCAAGTTGCGTTCTGTCTGCTCCATCGACCCCATGACAAGCAGATTTGCTTACTTTGGATATCCCTCCTTCGAAACCGCCACGGCCGCAAAGTTGTTACGCCTGTTCTAGAAAGTTTTCAATTCAGAGTCCTTCAAACTGCTTTCGCGAAGAAGTTAATAGCAGGTTAAATTCAAGGGAATAAATGGGTCCATGCAGTTCAGAATCTGTTGTCTTCTATCTAAAAATATGAATATTAAAAGTGAATGCGACCTCTCCAGAGACGTTGGCCCACAAGGGAAGATAATATTGAAATGGATGTTAAGTAGTACATGAGGATGCAGACAGGAAGCAACTGGCTCTCGTGAACATGGCAACGAAAGTTCAAACTTTTGTAATAGTCGGGGCCTTTCTCGACAAGCTAAGCGACTATAATCTTCTCAATAAGAACTCTGCTCCATGGAGTTACTTACTGTACAGCCAAATCCTTCTTCACACATCCCACAGATTGGACTGGAGACTATTATGGCAAATGCTTAATACAGTCAAAACGAGAGTTAGATGCAGGTTTTAGCACGAGCGCCATGTTTCTTGGCGTTCTACAGAATTTCGTCCTAACAAAAGTAGCATACCTTTCCAAGACATGACACACGCATTATTTGAGGACCCTATGCAGATGGCTGTAGTATCGGTCCCACCTCATAAGTTCGCACGCCCACATTGTTCTTATTGAAGATTTTACGAAATAAAAAAATTCGGGGGTTTGCCGATGTCACAATATTCTTACAAAATTTAGTGAAAATCGTTCTGTTAGTTGAGGACACACGGACTGCAAACACGAAAGTACTTTCGCGGTCTGGGACGAGTAGGTGACTTCTTTGCAACTCATCCAATTGTAGTCTGGCGCCGTCGCTCATGCTCGGGGTCAAAGCATTATCATCAGCCAGTTTTGCGGTCCAGTATCCATTTTCTCCTTTTTTTACGTGTAAGTGAAAAGAGTTTTGGCTAAATGGAATGTAGTTGTAAATTGCGCGGACTTCTCTCGTCATAACATGTCTGAATGCGAACTCAGCCAAACCGCTGCAATGCCAACACCCAGACAAACTTTACGTCATAAAATCCTACAAAAATGTCGCCGACGTTTCCAACACACCATCTTCCCACAGATCTGTAGCCCGCCACGAACCATTTCTTGTCAATCTCAGACGTCGGCACGTCACGCATCGCCACCAACCGCCTCCTGCTTCATATTCGGGAGGTCCTGGGTTCAAATCTCTCCCCGGATATCGTGGTTTCCCTCAGCCTCTCCAGGAAAATGCCAGTATATTGCCTAAAAGTACAGGCACAATCGTTTCCCTCCGCAGTCTTCCTACGTCATCAACCGTTCCATTTATCGGCGCTGTACAGTCGGAGGTCGTCGTTAAATAGGCCAGAGCACGTAATGAACTGCAGTCATATTACATTTTCGGTGCGAACGATCGCAGAGTTTTGTTTCACTAATAACGCAATTGCGTAATCACACGAGGACTCGAAGCTGTGTCAGCCAGCAGTGGGACGTCGTGGTCGCGCTCCGTCCTCCAGAGCCGACAAGAAACACGACGCCCCGCGGGGAACTTTGGCGCGCTCCCAGAATGCTGCAGGCCCTGGTTCAGAGAGCCTGCGCTCCCCGTTATTTTTCAAGGCCGAAACTGTTAAAGATTCACGACCGTTTCCTTTCGAACTGCGTACTTCTTGATTCACTTGTATATTCACTCGCGCTCAAGCTGTATGAACTGCACGAGTCATATAGCGTGGACTGGGAAGGGACCTGTATTCATTTGCCAGTATCTGTCAGGCGACCTCCTAGCCGCCAATCGAACTCGGGACGTCTCGAACACGAAGCAGGAATACCAACCACTCCACTGCGACATTCCCTCTGTCTAGACACACAAGTTATTCAAACGGAGTCGAACTTGTTCTGTGAGCTTATTAAAGGGAGATTCTTTATCGATTAGCTACAACGTTAAAGTTAAGAGTCTCTTCCACAAACGCGTCGGCTGGCAACTTTTAACTCTGATGAGACAATCTTCCGTTCAGACAGACTGATTCATAATTTGACGTTTCCATGGCGATGAAGACAACGACTGCGTTCTTGCTTCTGGCCGTCTTCTGGGTTGTCGCGACGTGTAGACTGGAAGAAGTTTATCGAAGTTTCTGAGGTCATTGCTGCCATCATCAGGGCGATGAATAAGCCGTTCGAGTGAAAAATGCTGAAGTAATAAGAAAGTGACTGGTGTCAGAGTTAGGCTAGGCACGGGAACTTATAGGAGCGCCGGGGCGTGTCGCAGCGGGAGAGAGAGAGGACCGAGAAAGCGGCCCTTATGAGGGCCCCTCGGAGTCCGGCTGGTGGATCACTGGACATACGGGTGGTGGGTGGGTGGAGGTCATGAGGAGGAAACAGGGGAGATGGAGTGAGCCCTGGCTGGGGCCGAATGTGCCCTGAGAAGGGCAGGTTGTGGCTTTGGTGTCGGGGCGAGACTGGCAATGCCCTATGGTAGTGGTATTCAACCTTTTTTGTTCGCGTACCCCCAGATATAATTTCTCTTCAACTTTGTACCCCCAAAGTTGTTGGTGTATAATTTAAGTTATACATATTATATAATCTACATCTAAAATAAATTAAATAAATTACATCACTGATTATTCAGTTTTTATCATAAAATAATATATATATATATATATTTTTAAATTTCACGTACCCCCTAAGATGTCTTCGCGTACCCCAGGTTGAATACCACTGCCCTATGGGATGCCCTACGTGCAACAGCAGGCTGCTGTCTACGCCACTGAGCGTCGCGTCAATCGACGCCACTACAGGCGCCCATGTGGAGAAACCAGCTCCTCCCCCTAGGGAGCGAAGGATCTAGACCAAGCGAAATTCCAGGGAGCCATCCAACCAAAATGCTTTTCACGAAGGACATGACGGGAGAGCCTCTCACCAGCAGGAGCACACCCCCGTTTTACTTATAAGGCTCTGTTTACCATTTCCAGCAATGCGCTTCGTACGCAGGAATTGTTTTACCTAGCAACTCCGCCCTTAGATTGCTTTCATGCTGGTTCGTCGCATGGCTTACTCACCGCCCTGATGATGGAAGCAGCAAGGACCTCTGAAACGCCAGTAAACTTCCGTCAGACTACACGTCGCAACAACCCAGAAGGCGGCCATCTTCATGGTTTGTCGCGTTTCCAATCAAGTGAACTTTGAACTGTAAGAAGCAGTGCATGCTGCAACATTATCACTAGCACACTCAGATGGAGCAGCGTCATGCAGTAAGGTTACGGTGAGCTGCGGGGAAACATCAGCCCACAGGCTGTGTCAGGTCCTTCGGAGAGGGACACCAGAAATGTTCATGCAACGACGGGGATGGAATTCTGCCAGAAGTCTAGTAATCAAATCAAGGGTTTACTGTTAAAACCTTTCTTAGAATTAACAATAAAATGAAATTAAAGAAGAGACCTGTCTGTTTTTTTACACGCGTCTAATCTGACAGCCCTGCACATATTTTGAAGCGCCGGTTGTTTCTAAAACATACTTCCCCAAAACTCATTCAAAGGAATGGGTCGGACTCTCCTGGACTCGCATTTGCTTGTCGTTTGTCCTCGGCAAGAATCGGCAACGAAGCGCGCCTTTTTGCCGGCCAAAGGGACGACAATGCTACTACGTATGTTCCAGCTAATTTCTTCGTGTTCTGTTGCATCACCAGAATCGATGTGGCCAAAGTCACGAAGACTCTAACATTATTATTTCGTCAATTTAACGCTTTGAAGCAAAATGCTGCTGATCCATGGTTGAACACAACAACACTAGCTTTGTCGTAAGTATAAGGATCAGGGAACGTGGTAGGTTTACTGAAAACATCTGCTCACTTGTGTATAATTTCATATATTAGAGAACTGATCAGTTCTTCAATACTTCTTGTAGGATTTTACAATGAAACTTGTTCTGCACTTATACACAAATATCCAGCTGTGGGCTTCTCTTAAATTCAAACTAAATCCAAATGGACACTCAACTGCACCAGTCAGTTAAGATCAAGTTTCCAGCGGTTCTTCCATTCAGTAATCTAGCTCGGATAAGATTCCAACATTTATGCTACTTTAATGTAATTAACACTTCAAAAATTGAATTAAGCAGAAAATAACCCCAAAACTGTAAGAGCTATTTTTCCATTACATTTTTAACTTCACATCTTATCTTTGAAAGGTAATTCCAAAAGACAGTCTTCTTTACTAACCTCGTGTTTTCAAAGTAACACTCAATAAAGCATCAGCTCAGAAGCCAGACGCGCCTGCAGAGATACGAATATATAAAATGGAAATGCTGTGCAATAAGCAGCTGCAAATCAAGTCGTAAACTGCGTTAAGTTTCATTTTACTTACTTCTGAGTGACTTTTCTAATAAACCTGCCCCATCCTTTAGACGAGATTAAAACATTTTATCACTAAGAAATAATCGTGTACGTCACAACCAACAAACGAGCGAAGTTGTTCCAAGACAAATAAGTGCAACAAAAACAGACGTGGCACTTCAAAGTTTAAAGACACTCTTCCATTGAAAGAAACACGTGGCATGGGCGAACTACAACCACGCACAAATTCCCTCTTTTGTTTCAAGTTGCGTAGGAAATTCAAAGCTGCAAACATAAACCTGATGAAACCTGAATTTTGAATAATGACTTTCCAAGGGAAAGGCCCTATTCACAGCAAAATTTGTATGAAGACGGCTGCCTTCCGGGCTACGCGGTGCAGAGCCTAGAACACTGCCGCCTCCACTTATGTGCTCCCGAGAAGTTTCTATCACATTTTGCAGAACGTTACTGGACCAAAAGATTTGTGTTGTTCAACAAAGAGAACATGTGGTTGGAGACTTTCACTCTTCTTTTTTTAATCAAAACTGATGTTCAGTTTACTTTTATTACCTTTCTACACGTCGCTCCCAAATCTGAGAGTGCCCACCCCCGTCGACCTAACTCAATGCCAATTTTGCAGCCATCAGAACAGGATGAAAGAGTATCTGCCTAACACACCAAAGAAACCATTGGTGAAAACAAGAAAAATTTAAAATTAAATTAATTTTGGTGCAACTTCAACATCCTCTGTGGAATCGGCACCGTGGGCCCGCCTTGAGATGAGATGAATCTTTGTTCATGAATTCCACCTGGAAGACCAAATGGTATTGTCTTTTCAGTTAAAAATGAGTTTCTGCCCTGCGAAAGAGTGCAAATGATAGTTTAGTAGCCACTGAACAGCAATGACAAATATAAACAAGATGTCCCAGAAAGCATCTGACATTACCTTGGATTACGGTTCTATCCAAGAACGGTCCATAATGTCGCAATGTTAAAGCCTGCTACGAGGAAATTTACAGGCCCAGATGCAAAGCAAAAGATACTTGATGTTTAGTTTCGAAAACCGCCACCCTCTGTGGCACCGCAATCTGTTCGAATTACATTACAGGCTACACAACAATAAAAAATTAAAACTTATAATATAATATAAAGTTATAAAATTCTTCATAGTTCATTAAACTCTTTAATCAAATGCGCAAAGAAATAAAATTTTATGTTGGTACATTCTCTGCATAAATTATCAATTAAGTGTTTAGTGAAATATATGAACGTGATATAAAATTAATTTGTTTTCATTTCAATAATTGTAATGATTTTTAATAGTGGTAAAAATGGAACCATTTAAAATTTAGTCGAACTTTGTGCAAATCATAAAATGGATCTTTTTCTTTAAAATATTAGTTAACTCAAGGTAAGGGATGCAAATTTTTCTTTTAGAATGTTCAACACTACAGTCTTTGATCATTCTTCAATTTTCAAAAAAACTGTGTGAATCTTAGATGTTTTAAAGCCCATTTGTCTTCATATTTTATTTTCTGGCAATGGAAACACATCCACACCTAAACTTACGAAGACAGATTGCATCGTGAATGCACGCTCTGTCAAATGGGAACAACCGCCTTTACGGAACAAAAGCCCGCCGTTACACACGTGAAAGCGAAAAATACATTTTAATTGTAATACAGTAACAAGCAAAGAGTTTAAATGCAACTTGGCTGAGAAACTTACAGTTTACAAAACTTTTACATGATCCATGTTGACTTAAGAGCAGCAAAGCCTCGACTGTACAACAGATGAAGGCAGCAGGGGCACAGCGAAAGAAACGCAATCCACGAGGAGAGCAGTGGACTGTGCCGATTGGACTGCAGAAGGAATTCAGACTTAAGGGAGGGAGTGAATATACACAGACGATCATAGAATTCACCAAATTCCACACTAAAGGAACCTAGAACGTCAACCTGAATTCTCTGTTAGCCGACAAATGAGGAGACTGTAACAGGCACTAGGCATAAGATGTGGGCGGCTCATGAGTATTAGTAATATCTGCAGTCACAACAAATAATTAGAAGTCTGCATACACAGCACGAACAGGAAGCCATTTATACTTATGTTAGGATGTGAATCTGATAAAATTGAGAACAAGTAATGAGTACAGAAGAAGAATTGAGGCTGGTTAATGCAAGAGAGTCGAGTGATGAACAGGTGGTTCATCGGACAAGACGCCCGAGAAACCCGACAAAAGAAGCGAGAATTTAAATACGTACTCAAATGAACAGTTAACCTCCTAAGAACTGTGAAATGGAAGGAGAATTCTTCTTGGGCTCGTAGCCCGAGAAGAATTCATTACGCTCAATAAAGTTTTGTGTCCACGGTTTTCCATTACTGCAGAACAAAAATTAGATTCCACATTTAAATTAATAAATGTTACATGAAAGTGGGCAAGTTTCTTGACTGACAATTCACGCTGCCTACTCTAACTACATGAAGAAGCCCTGATCCAACACACAGACCGCTTTACCTTCAGCGCAGTGAATTTTCAAATGTTCTCTTATCGGCAGCCTCCACAACTGGATAATTGCTCTGGCCTGCACAGCGACTCGACAACTCTGCTGTGGTATTTGTGTTTCAAACAGACATGAAGCACAGTGGATGTATATCAAACAAAAACTATAATAATATTATTATTATTATGATAATTATGTCTTCATCAATGGAAAATGAAATGTTATTGTCAAGTTTGTCTTGATGAGGACACTCCCAAGTCATGGAATGATCCCGTCTTGTTTTCGTAAACTTAAATACTAAATATCACCAGAACTTCACGTCGGCACTTTTCACTTCCTACTCGGTCACTGAACTGTCAGTAATATTGCGATAATTAGTTTCAACTGCATCTATTTCTCTGAATAAATATTAAACTACAGTGGAGAAAATTATTTCAAGTAGAAACCACCTTAGCCAGCCTTTTTAAACTTTACTCAAAACAATATATAAATAACATACATAAATTTGCCATTTGTTGTTGCAAACAAACTTTTTAAAGAATTCATCACAATTTTTATTGTTTAAATTTCGGGAATACTTCACAGTGTTTTAATCTACTGGTAAATAACGTTTTCAGCCTCTTTTTCTCATCTCTTATTAATTATTTCTATGGGACGTTTAATTTTAATGCCGTGCTTTCACACAAACAATCAAATTTGTTCGGAGGCAGTGACAGACAAATCACATTCTTTTCTTATCAATAAACGACAGATCACAGTCCACACAGACAGACACTCGCATTCCGATTACGTTTCGACATTACCGCAGACCATCTTCGTGTGCGGTAATCTCTGGCACTTGAGTTCTTCCCTACCTGAAACATCCAAACAGGAATTTGACAGCGAGCTTCGTGCTGTGGAGTGGGAGTAAATGAAATACGTAATTTCTGCCGCTTATTCAACAAGGCTGAACATAGCAGGAAGTACTAAGCAGTAAGTAGCGCCCACCGAACGCGTGCTCAGACTCCGGGCACACAAAAAACAAAAAAACAAAAAACAAACGCTCGTAAACGCACGACAGAATTTGACTAGGAACAAGCAGCATCCGAAATTATAGATCACTGTTAATGTTGCAGATACCAAAGCAATACTTCGTTTGTTCGTTTGTTTCCATTTAGACAGCTGAAACAAAACAAAATAAAAGATTCTTTGAGCACGAAGAAGAAAGGTTTTTTAGCATATCAGTATAGAAAAAATTGAGCAACATATAGATTTTAAAACAACAGCAAGATGATGATGATGACGACGGCGACATCTCGAGCACAGACCTCAGGCTAATTTGCTTCCCTGTGAGCAGAACGAAATTGAAGGCGGGGGGCCTAAGTGCTGAGACCGCACCGAAAGCGAACAGTCAGGACTGGCTTTTGCAAGTGATTGGTACAACCGTGTTTCCATTGCTCGCCTTTAAACGTGTTTGCAAGGTTCTAAGGACACCCGCACTCGTCGACAACCATCTTTGGCAGGTCTCTTTTAATAATATTACTATCAGGCCCGAAGTATATAAGAGACATGGACGAGAACTTGACTGGCGCACAGCAGGGCTGCATACCGCTTAGGCGGTCCATCTTGCGGTATTCCTCAATCACGTGAGTGTAGTAGTTGAGAAACGTGTCCGGGGTTCGATGCACCCCCCCGCAGTTTCCTTGGCAATAGTTGGCGTAGTAGCCACTAGGTGCGATGATCCAGTCTTCCCAGCCCAGCTGCTTGAAGTTCACGAAGAATCGCTGCTTGCAACACTGACCTCGCAGCGCCCCAGAACAGTCCAGCGCCCGGCGTCTGACCCGCCGGGTAGCCGTCGGGTCCGTGTGCACCACGAGGAATGGCCGCTGCGGGTCCTTGTTCTCCGTCGACCGGAAGAGAACGGCTTCTACGAGGTCGCCACACCCCGAGCAGTCCACCAACAGTCTCAGGCGCTCCTTGGCGGCCGAACCAGAGGAGTACCAAGTCTTGACAGTGGTCGTCAGGTCGAACTTCTGCCAGCCCAGTGAGGCCAGAGACACGGGCAGAGAGGCTGCCATCTCCGTGTATTCGTCGAAGTCCTGCGAACAGCAACGATCAGCGTAGAACTTCATTAAAATGACAACAAACAAGAGCAAGCAAGCACTTAATTGCACAGAAAATGTGATCAAGCTACTTTCTTCCACACAAAGTCGTAAATACGCAAGAGCCAGCCTCAACCGGCGTGATGAGCGGCCTAGCAACCAAGGTGACCTTGACTCTGTACCACGGGGGAGGACGGGAGAGTCCATTACCTGCTTCTTCGCACCGCAGGGCGAGATTTCTGTTGCGTCGCGTTCAAATGGCCTTTCCTTGCAACATCCCGCGCCACTTCAAGCGGTTCAACGGCTAAATCGGCCTCCAAGAAACCACCGAGCGCGCAGCAATGACGAACAAAGCGATCCTTCATGTAATTACTGAGGCATTCAGGGCTGTCCACTGCGGCCATCGGGCCTCTGAATTAGGCCCGCTTCGCCTGCCGCTGTTCAACAACGGGACATTCACGACGTTTCTTTTCGGTTCGTGTGTGAAGAGTTGGCTTGTACAATCTTTTTCGGTAAACAAACCCTAGCCCGAATTTCTGTTACATTTCAGCGCTGTAAAAAGTTTGTACGAATGCAAAATGCACAAAATGACATTTTAATTTCGTACTGAACAAACAAATGCCTTTGGCCACAAAGCAATGAGCTTTTGGGTTATGAACATACGAACGGTTAATAAAAGAAACTTGGGCGCAAAAAGATACTTCGTGGGCAGCAGCTGCTGCGGTCCTCTGGCGCAATCAAATGAAACTCGTGTTCTCTTTCACGGAACTAATTATGCGCTTTTTTCGCGCACCAGATGCCGATGTGTTCCACGTAATACAGGAATTTAAAACGTAGCTTTTATACGCGGTAGAACTGGCAGCATTTACGAAAGCAGGTTCACAAAAATCCACTCGTAAAGATGCTGAAATGTAAGGTGATGTCGTCTTATCATCTGAGCGGCTACCACGCAATCAGGCGTGATGAAGGTGTTTCGCTTGCCGCTGACCGCGTTCAAATGTAAACAAGTCTCTCAATTACAAACCGTCTGCCACATCTGATTGGCAGTGATGTCAGCCAGTCGTTTACATAACTTGGAAGTCGCAGCGCGAAGCACGCACGGTCGTGGATGAGAAATGCTTACAAGATTTTCAAACTCAAGAGGAGAGAGAACTTCGCAGACCCAGTCGTACATGGGAGGATCTAGACGAGGGTGCGCGTTGGATTCATCTGGCTCCGGGCTCTTGTACACGGCAATTCGCGTTCTCATCCATAGAAAGCGGGGAGGGGCCGACAACAACGACAAAGTTCTCCCATTTTCCTGAGACACTTTTGTAAACGAAAGTGGAGATTAAGCTTTTATGCACCCGGTGGTGGGTGGAGCGCCGTGCTTTTGTGAGTGGTCGTGCAGGAGTAGAGAGATCCCGTTCGTACGGCCACTCCGTGGCGATCCGCAGGCGACTAATCATTCGTCAGAACCTCTCCAGGCCCTTAGCCTCAATGTGATGGGAGCTACAACGTACCTTACCACTTAAGTGTGTGGTATTGGCGTGCAGTCGCTGGCTGACAGTGAACACCCAGAGCGTCAGGTTCTTGGTGTGTCTGAAGGCGCGGTGGAGGGGCGACCGGAAGTCGACGAGGACCCACAGGGTCGCCGCTTTTACCCGTAGTTCAGTTCCCGCAACGCCGCCCAGCTCTTGCGCGTGCGAGAACTCCAGCAGGGGTTGTCCGTTGAGAGTGTGGCCTGAAACAGGAGAAAACGTTCATTCGGACAGTGGACAAGGGGTGGTCCTCCTCCGCGCCACGAAACGTATAAGCGACTCTTTCAATGCGGACACGACGACGGCAGACGGGAACCGCGGTCCGCGAACTGACTGGCTCTTCGGCGAACACACGAAGCAGCTTCGTGGCCTCACGCGCAGCTTTCACGAGAAATTACAGAGCCCGCCACCTGAGCCAGACAGGTCTGTTCATTAAACCAGGGGCCTACGAAGCTAATATGCACCCGACTGAGTCACTGGCTGCTGACCTCGTTCAAAACGATTTCTAAAGTCCAGAAAAATTA
The DNA here is from genome assembly GCF_000696155.1 of Zootermopsis nevadensis. The sequence goes on along the minus strand of NW_019059645.1, from coordinate 2,986,104 downwards.
GGAGCAACGGGGCGCGGTCACAGACAGGCCAAAAGCATAATAAAACTAGCAAAATGAATATGTGGAAGACATAAACTGAAATGCGTCATGAACAACAGTAAGAAATGTAAATGGGAAGTGTGGAGGGTTGAAATCGTTATTGAAGTTGGCGAAGATGACACTCAGGAGGAAATCCCGGTTAAAATTTACTTCTCTCAAAGTTCCGGAATCCCGAAAGCAGGAGCTGGACACAACGCCGTGGTTCGTCTCGTAAGTAAAATGGAACCCGGGGGTGGCGGCCATTTTCATGCAACGCAGCAGCCGCTTTCAATGAGCTTTATTGCTATTTTACGACAAAGCTTTACTGCGGAACGCAGCGCAGTTGCAACACACAGCAGCTTCTGCATTTCCTTTCCTGCAATACAAAAGCGATTTTATGACTCCGCTTTAACAGCGTTCGTTTCAAATCTGCAAATACTTCAGTCGGTTTCGCGTGCGAGCGATTAAAACGCCATACCTGTTCGACATCACCATAAAACGACACGCGCTCTCGGGCAAACTGGGACAAAGTGCAAAGTAAACTTTGTTGCAGCCCACGTCACGCCCTTCCTGATCGCTGCCACGTCTCCCTCTCGCAATTGCCCCTCACTCCTTCGACTGCCCCAGTGACAAAATCCCATTCAAATGTTTCCAGTTCCGACCGCGCGGATTTCTGCAAATTACGCGCGTCGGATCGCGGACCCTGAGACTGAACCGCCACTGCCTGTGCGTCACCACCCGCTGCTCCAGAAATGCCAATGGCTGCCCCTTCGTCATACGAACAACTGACGCCGAGAAGTTTTGCAGATTATCTTCTGGCCTCTAGCCCCCCCCCCCCCAAATTCCTGTTCCATTACCGGCCACTTGCACTACAAATGATGTCTTAAGGTCAGGAATGAGTTGGAGCTACACTACCTCTCCCCGCAAGCGTCTACATGGCGCACAGCGCGACAGCTTTACTCTTTCTATACACACACATCCAAATCTTCGTGAAACATAAACACATGACAACGGGAAATCAGGTCCAGTGCTAGGCCCTTGCAAACACGGTAATGAACTTTCTGGCTGTGTAAAAGGAGGGGGATTGCTAGGCGACTATCAGCTGTCGATGACAACTCCGTAGTGGTGACGCAGAGCGCGACTGTCAACTGCAATTCGTTTGTTTCTCGCGCCCTTGTCCTCTTTTTGTCGCCTCCTCCACGCGACCCTCGCACCAGCAAACAGGATTTTAAAGGGACGTCAATTGGGCAACGAAGCGGACCGGGTTTCGAGAATGGACCGAGTGGCTACTTGCCAGGACACGCCGTGGAAGTGTAAGGTCGCGCGCGCGCGCAAATGTTGCTGAAGCCGACTTCCCTCGTCAAGAAGCTCTTTGATCTGCCTGCAGTGGGTGTGGGCGGGTTGGGGGGGGGGGGCC
>NW_019059645.1:2972032-2982511 GCF_000696155.1 Zootermopsis nevadensis | reverse complement strand
CCCGTGGTCGTCAAATCTCACCACTTATGGCCACGATTCTCAATCCGCGTCAGTTCTGGTCAAGTCTCGACATCAACAGCTGCGCTGCGTGGGGGGAACACAGCCCAACACAACAAAGTAATAAAACTTGGGATCAAGACACAAACCCATAAATAAATCAATAAAAACAACCGTCTAAGGAATAAATAAAACACTCCCGTCAGCAGAGACGCAGAGTAACAATATCATAACTCTCACTTGACAGCGTTAATTACGCGGCTCACATTTCAACCACAAGCGAAGGAACGCCATTCGGGTATCAGCGCCACACAAAGGCAAAGCAGGATTCTGACAGCTCATGACTACTGGAAGCAGAAGACCGATCAATAAAGCAGAGAAGCTGGCAGTCGCGCAGCTGGTGAAAAGACCCGTCTTCGCTGCTCATAACCCACAACCCCTTGTCGCCTGTCACTGACTGCGGAATTCCCGCACTTGAATTGCCCGTTTTCAGCCCCAGGCCTGTTACGGTGTCCCGCATGACAGACCACTCGCCCATTGGCTTGCTAAAGGACAAATTCAAACCGGATTCTTAACCAGAACATTCGATGGCCGTGGTTTCCCCCAGTTCGCTCCGTCCGTCAATTGTTTAGAGGATTTTTTTTCGTCAAGCCTCTGCAACCAGACCAGCTCTGGCGTCCACCCAGGGCCCTATCTAATGGGTCAAAGCGCGGCCGGAGCGTGACGCTGGTCACTCATCCCCATCTAGTTCCGAGGTCAAGAATGAGTACGAGCTATACACCACCTCTCCCTCCAAGCGCCTACGTGGCGAAAAGTGGGACAGCTTTTATACTACGGCTCCCGCAGACAGGCCGGCCTGTTCACGCCAACAACCTTCCGTACTTACCGATTTGCTCCTCTGTCGGGTGACCACAGCAACTCACTTCATCCGTTTCATTCCACGCCGGCGTAAAGCGTCGATATTTCACCCAAGCGTTCTTAACGACACGCGGCTCTGAGCGCGGACTACAACCAACCGATTCTGAGGTACCTCAAAATACCAAATTTAACATAAATACAATGGCAGTTTCGGCGTCACTGACCGACAGAAAGTCGTCATCTTGAATTCGTTCATAAGAGACGCCGCCTTTGAAGCTTGAACTATTCGGCGCGGCAACTTCTCCTACTCCTACGTAGAGCGGGGCAATCTAAACGCCCCGGGGTTCTGTGTGGCCTGGCTTTCACTCGCCCTCTACGCTCTGCCCCTAAGCCCCTCCAGCTGAGTCCTTGAGAAACTGATAGTCGCTCAGCTGGTGAGAAATTCCCAGTCCGCTTGTGGAATCCAAAGGTTCATCCCCGTGTTCACAACAAGTAGCCAATGGCATCTACCCTGAGCCAGTTTAATTCAATCAACACCGTCCCACAGTATTTTCCAAAATCCAATCTTAATATCATCCTGCCATCTGTGCCTAGGTCTTCCTAGTGGCGTCTTCTCTGCGCGTGCTACGTGCGCTGCTAATCTGTTCCTCCTCGATTCGATCATCCTAGTAATAACTGGTCAAGAGCGCAAACCGCAGAGGTCCTCGTTTTGCAGTCGTATCTTCGTGACGTCAACCTTTTCCTTCATCAGCATCGCGTTCCAGCTGGTCCGTCGTCTCGTCACCTGTCTGCGTAAGAAGAAGACGTTGGCCGACAGGTGGCTAAGAAGGCAGAAGAAGGGGGAGGGAGGTATACAGCATTTTCTAAACACAAAGACGGCGACATTTGGAGGCAAAGCAGCGGGAACACACAGCATCACACTTCTACACAATACCCATTCGAACTGCTGTAAACCATTTCGCGTTCCATCCCACCTCCGTTATTGACGTGTCCTTGTGCCTGACGTCATCACAGCCAGTTTTTGACAAATGCAGTAAGTAACCGGAGCTTCTCTCAGCGGTAACAAGTTATAGTTAGGTCGCGAACACTGCGCGGTTAGCGTACTCAAGGCGGAGAAGCCCTCACTCTTCTAGAATAGACCCGGCGATTTTAAGATTTCGACGCGAAAGGTATGGAGGTGAATTACAACAAATCTGGACGGAGCGACGCGTACATAAATGGAAGCACGTGACTCTAAACGAGGCCTACGCGTGGTCTGGTGACGAGACTGTGTCAACAGCTGACTGACAGCACGACGAAGTCCTGGCAGCCAGAGTTTGAGACACTGAATGAGATGTTAGTCTTCTAAATAGACTTCGACACTGATCGACCTCTCGGTACTCTTGACCCCAGACAGTTTAGTTTCGACACGGTTATTTTCGCAGTGCAGTTCTACGGTTTTATCCGAATTTTACTCGCAAGACGTTTTCGAATTTTTCGTTGTACCGATATCTGTTACCCGAAAACATTGTTTCAGCTTAATTTCTCATGGTCTGACGCAGTAAATTAGCACCACCGAGAGAGAGGAGCTCATTGGAGAACCCTGACCCACGTAGTAAGAAAACGAGAGTGGGGTAACTCTGAGATAACTGGAACTACACTGACTGAGGACTTTCCATTTTGCAGTAGGTCGCAGGCCACGGCCACTTCCACCCCGATCTAGGCCGTCGCCGGCATCGTCAAGTGATTTAGTATAGTCGCCAGCCGGAACAGCGTATCACGTGACCCGAATAACTGCACCCGGAGTAGCAGCAGACTAAGACGCGCTGAGCTGCATTCCGTGCAACGGAGCGCCACGCTCCGACCGCATTACCCCTTCCCAGGGACAGAAATGAAGGCAGTCGCGGTTGGCAAGACCAAGGCCTCGTGAGGGAATGGGCTTCCGGACATCCACGGCAGCCCGGAAGGCAGAACACGGGTTCCGAATGCCGTCACAGCCCCCGCTCGCGGAAAGCCAGCAACGTCCTCCTTACGTAGAGCACTCTTTCGGCCTGAAGAGAAACCAAATGCCGCAGTTGGAAAATATGGGTAGAAACCCGCATTTACTCGTGTTCCAATGTTGACGAGGGTTTGCCGTGCTCTGAATAATCGAAGCGAAATCAGTTTTGGCCCCAGGACTGCCACTGCATTCTACGCGTAGTCTGACAACTCCGCGAGAGTTCCTACAGCACACAAAGTGTTTCCAATTGCAGATCTCTTTTTATTTTTACGGCGAAGCTGCAGTAAAACTGGACGTAAATTCGCTCAACAATTGTGCGGTCGCGCCGATCGCCCACACAGAGGCCCCAGCATTCGAGCCAGACCAGCTCCGAGAGCGATTCGTGATCTCTGGCCTTGGCCGTGCGGAATTTATGTCCTGCAGCAGCCACAGCTCAATGTGCGGACAGCGAAGTGCACCGCCGGTTCACAGGACCACCAACAGTTCTAGGCTCCGATCGGCTTTACTGTCCGTCCCACTGCTTCTTTGCCCTTCTGAAACTTGTCTCTAGCCAGGGACGAGGTGACTGCTTGATGGGACCCAAAATTTTACCGCGGTCTTCTGTCAGCTGGTGACGAAGTGCGTCGGTTTTGACGACGCAACTGTCCACTCGCGGTACATGCCATCGGCACAGCTACAACTGTAACGCCACTGATCCCCAGGGTTCACATGTGAACATAAGGACTATAAGGGACGGAGTTTGAATGTGCGGAACTTTTATTTAAAAGCACGCATGCGTACTTGCAGAACCCAACCATAGTCCCTGTAATTAACCCTTTGAAGCCGAAGAGAGAGAGAGAGAGAGGAGAAAGTGGGGGGAGTAGCGATAGGCACTACTGTTATAACTGGGCGGGAGGGGTCTAAAGTTGGTTTGAGGATACGAAGGCTCCCAGGCATTGCCCGCTCGTCCTTCTGGTATGAATAGGTTTAGTAAGGGCAAGGGATTTAGGAGACAGGATGGGGTAAGAGATGGATCAGGGTCTTTGCGTTAATGTTGAATTCTGATATTGGCCTTGGAAGGGCGGCGTTTTGGAAAAGATTTACGTTGGTATTAGGGGGGGAGGGGCTACTACAGAGCGGAATTTTGATGTTAACACTGGGAGGGCTGCATGAGAGGCATGCAATTGAAGCCGAAGCTAGTCTGAACGTAACTTAAGAATACAGCCCGTACCGCAAAGAAAACACCGCACGTAATCATTACAAAGATTTTGATGTTAACACTGGGAGGGCTGCATGAGAGGCATGCAATTGAAGCCGAAGCTAGTCTGAACGTAACTTAAGAATACAGCCCGTACCGCAAAGAAAACACCGCACGTAATCATTACAAAGATGTTTAAGGAAATGATCGCTGTTGATTCTGAGAATCATACGAAACCCGCGCCATTACCGGTTGTTAAACCAGGTGGTACACACAATTACCACTAAGCCCCGCACTATTAAGACGTACTGTCCGCATCGGATGGATGTGAATGATGAGCTTCGCGCTCAGATTCCGTCAGCTGTCTGATGCCGCCGCCCCTGACGGACGGATCAACAGGTGGGCCAGGCGGTAAAGCAGCTCACACACACTTGCGGGTCCGTCTGTCCGTCACGCATCGACAGGGCCGCACTAACTGGGCGGCTGGCTGGTCTCTGAACTTCCCGCCGAGCAAATGGCAAATGGCTGAGAAAAGCGTCCAGTACTAAACTTGAGCCTCAGACGAAGAAAAGAGATGATTCAGTGTCGAATGCCAAAGACTTCAAGTCCGTGTTTCCTCACAAGTTCCAGCAGCTAACAAACAGGCACGTGACACCAGCAGCCACATTCATAAAAAAAGGCGACAGACAACAGTGAACAAGAAAAGTAGATACAGACCGACGTTTCAGAGGTACTTACTACCTCCATCATCAGGGCAATGAGTACACGGCTCTACAACTTAGATTTCCAAATAAAATAACTGTGACAATCGATAACAGCGATAAATAACATGCAAACGTCCGCCACTGCTCCTTAAAAACAATATTACGAAAAAAGTCTGTGGCAACGAGACGGGGCCTCAAAAACGCGTTCGTAAAATAAAGGAAAATGAAACACGTTCTCTTCTGACGTTACATAGAAACAGGGAGCTACGTAAATCAGCCACGGGGCATCGGAACGTACGCTCTAGGGGGAAAACCTAACGAAATGGACGGGCGAGAGAGACTGAGTAAAAGTTTTCACTTTTTCATCTTAATTTCAACGGCAGAGTGTCTGCAGCATATTCCGAATTCTCAAAATCAGACACACAAATTACTGCTGTGACGAGAGCTGGGTTGGGAATTCAGCACAAAGGGAGCAACCGCTAGCCATGTCGTATTTGTACCGCCGATTCGCCAGTAACTGAAGTTCCTCGCGCAGACGATGAAACAAGAACACGAGTTTCACGACGGAGCAGGGCACACAACTGGTTGACCTCACGGCGGAAGGAATAAAAAACGCCTCGAGAAAAACTGAACAAGCGCCCTGTGCAGACAATGAAACCGCGGACAGTAGCAGGAGAAAGATTTTACCTTGAACTAAACAACTGGAGTGTTTCTGGCCATGGTCTGGAAACTGAATCCTCCGCTTTGTGTGTGTGTGTTTACAAGAGAGGATACTATTAAAATGGGTCTTAGGCAAAATCGGTGTGAATGAGCGGACTGGACTGAACGGACTCAAGATATGGTCCAATGGCGGGCTCTTGTGGACGTAGTAACGAAAATACGGGGTTCCAGAACGCGGATTTTTTAACCATCTCAATGACTCTCGCCGTCTCAAGACGAACTTTGTTTCGTAGTTCCAAAAGTACGGGATCAGCAGACGGACACTCGAGTCGGACGAGGAGAGTTGACAGAAGAGGTTACGCGAGTCCTACTCCCCGCGAACTCTAGGAGCCTTAGCAATTACGAGCGCGAAAACAATCCTCTAGTTCTCCTCCAGCGCGGTTAAGTGACAGGTTCACCCTGGAGCTCCATTAATCGAGATGTTTCACATTTCAGGCAAAGAAACAGAGCAGAGAAAAAGCCTGCGACTAAGTAAGTCAGCGGCAGTGAACTGTAGTGTGTCCGGCCTCAGTGGCCCCTACGAAAGCCCCGCGCGGCGGGTGGGCGCCGCCCTCTGAACTACAAGGGCAGTTGTTCCGCGCCACGAACAGCAGAAAGGCCCGCAAGTCGCTTCCCGGCAGCGAGGCCCCCACTTCGTGTGACACACAAACCGACCTCAAATCTGACGAGAAACAAAGTAACCAGCTGACAGTTGCTCAGCTAGTCAACACATTTCCCGCCTTTACGGGACCCGAAATTTTATTACCGCTATCACACGAGCCGGAATTCAGCCACCTGAATCCACTCTACACCCCAAAACGCTATTAATTTACGATTCATTTAAAATCCCTCGACACGTAATCCTAGGTTCCCTTGAGGTTTTCCGACAGCACCATGCGTGCTACAGTCCCGAGTAACAACGTCTGGAGAAGAACAAACACGGAGATCCCCGCGTCTCGCCAGCACCCTGCTACCGAACGTGGGTTCGGCGCAAGAGGTTTAAAAGCCCCAACCAACATCGACTGAGAACTGCCTTTCGCTGTTCATTTGCGTGCAATCATAAAACGAAAACGCCCAGACCCTGAACGCGTTGCACCGTGATCGATACTGCGACTTCGATATAACTTCGTACAGATACACAGAAGCGTAATTAAGTTCGTCCCGAACGCACGGCTTGCTTGACCTTATAAGAACATGCAACGAAAGGCCGAATTTCCTTCTTCGGCCTGTAAGACCCCTGAAGCCAGACGTAATACGAAATCAGTGGAAATGACAAACGACCGATCGCGAAACTTACGAGACAAAGGACCAGAAGCGGGAGGCAGCAACAACGCCACCCGGCAATCGGCGGACTGATACCTACCACGCTCCTTGGCACAGTTTATCGGCTTTAACAGAGCCGTTAGCTGATTTAAACAATCGATAAAGTAATTTGATAATTCATGAACACACAGAAGGTGCGAAATAATGCATCGATCCGCCGCAGATTCGATGCGGAGTTTGCCGTCCACACACACAGCAGCACCGTCCACTCAAGCAAACGCTTGGCCACAAGAAGGAATGTTTGGCTGCCGACGCCACGACATGCGACTCAGCCCGACAGCCAGCCAAGGTCGCCGTCAGTGGCACGGTTCGATTCCAGGACGCGGTGGAACAAGTGAACAGCGCGTCAGCACGGGTCACAGAACAGCTGACGACGTCAGCAGACTCCTTCGTCGACGACAACGAATCGACGAAACTGCCGAGGACATACGACGACCACTACTTAGAGAAAAAGACCGAGAGGAAAACCGCGACAAAGAGACGGATGGGCGTCGTCTCGCTCGTCACTTGGCGTCGGACCCACCGCTTCCTCTTCACACTGGCCGCCCTCTGCCTACAAAACCGATCTATACCTTACCCTGACGATGAAGCTGATACGTTCCTCCACCCAACAGGGCTACACGGTGTCACAACCCACTAGACCATAATCCACATTTTCATTCCCGTTAATAACTCACATCCGATCGGTCAGCGGAGGGTAAGACGAGTGAACCCACGCGTCCCGCCATCAGTTCGACAGCTAAGTGCAAAAGTACCACGGCCGCCAACATGTTTCTCATTTTCAGTCTGCAGACGAAGTGCCACACTAAAAGTCTTGCTTCAGTCGTGTTGGTATTATCAATTATACGAAATTAAAAAGCAGACTACGAAGTTTGAATGGTCTCCAATTCCATAACGTTCACACCAAATTTCATGAAAATCCGCCCAACTGGTTTCGGCCTTAAACCTACAGACAGACATGCGCGATGTGCAAAGAACTCCCAGTAACTGCAGATCAGGAAGCCCAGTTCAGAATGAAATGACGAACGAATTTAGCAAGAACGGGCATGTCGCGCGAACAACCACTGTCAGCGTCAACAGCTAACCGGTTACTCTGAAGGTGTTCTGCTGCCTGCACACGGAGGCGGAAGTGAGGACGCAGCCATCTGCCCGTCGTTCCGGTAAGAGGCTCGTCAGCCGTACAGACCGGAAAGTCGAACTGCTTCGTCCTCGCGAAAACTCTTCCGCGCAAATGTTTCCAGATGCAACTACTGTGAGGTCGCAAGGCCCAAAAGGACTCGGTGCCCTCTTCCGACGCAAGAAGAACGCCAAAAGGTCGAAACAGGAAGCACTGGCTGGTAAGACGCAGTGCAGCGGCCGACTTGTCTTATTTAATGACTTACGTCAGACAGCAGAAAAATAAACACTCGAGGACGAACCAGAGTTCTGACTAATTAATACTGACTTACAAGCAATTGTACTTTTGTGGGGGGGTTCCGGAAACACGAAGAACGGGATGTCGTCCGTCGGGACGCTTCGCGTGGGGCGAGGAAGACGCAGAGTACGACGTTTACGAAGAGACTGCGCCGACCGCAACGTCCAACCCTGGTGACGACACAAAATGAAGTGACCGACGACGACGACTCCAGTCTGGGGCGACAGGAGATCGCCCGCACAGCGACCTCGAACGATTCCAAATTAAAGTGGACATTCGTTTTCTAACCTGAGCTGTCGACCCTGCAACAGAATGCAGCCGAGTCAAACACGGCTGTAGGGATCAGGAAGGATTCGGGGTGGCCTATTTCATCAGCCTGTGGAGACTGAGGAAAACACTTCGGCTCATGTTCGCTGCCCCTACAGCAACCTGCCAACAGGCCCGGCGGCACACAGAAGCACACATCCCGGATGTAAAGGGAAAAAACTCCTCTTTCCTTCGGCCGAACAGCAGAGCGGCTCGCTCCGACAACAACGCGTCCGTCCACTCCCCCATCCGCCTGATCTAGTAAAGAAGCGGCTTTCGGACATTGCATGGAATGCAGACCACGGCCGAGCAAGCGAAGTGCCAGCTGCTGAGGAACGCCGTGGCTTGGCCAAGCGTCGGGCTTCAGGCTTGAGGAATACGTGGAGGGAGTCAGAGAATGAGGAGACACAACACAAGCAATCGCGATCAGTAGGAAACTTTTTAAAACAATTCAGACAAGTCATTAAGTTAGGAATAAGTAAACTGCTTGATATGTAAGAAAAGTAAAGTAAAGCCGTCCCGCTACACGCCATGTAGGCGTTTGGGGGGGGGGAACTCAGATCCTCATTCTTGACCTCGGCAGTAGATGGGGGTGAGTGGTCGGCATCACGCCCTGGCTAAGCTTTACCCCCGGGAAAGGACCCCGGTACCCATTGGACAGGACCCATACGAAAAAACCTTAGAGAAGCCGGTCTGGACGCAGAGGATAGAGGAAAATACACCTCTGCCCCCGTCAGGGTTTGAACCCTAGCGATCCAGCCCATAGTCAGTCACTACACTGGCTGAGCTAACTGCTTGGTGTGATTTAGTTAAAAGACAACCGTCATCTCGTCAACTTTCGAAAATGTCAAATACGAGGGTACAAAATGTTGCCTAGACATTTTAGAGAAAGGTTTTCAGGGTAGAAAGAGGAAATGCAGTGATTCTAAGCGCGAAGGCTCTAATTATTAATTAGACAGCAAGAAGTCACACATGTCCGTGGCATAACCGAAGGGACGGTCGCCTCCCGTCTCATTCCGACAAGAGAACGCGCCCCAGAAAGCTGCTGGTCGCGGACCCTCCGACGCTCCTCCGCACGAACGAGCGAGTTGCGTTTGTTAACGACGCAGACATCAGCTGTTACCTCAGACTCTCGTGACGTAATGAGAGTCGGAATGAAGCGGCTCCGTGTCTAAAACAGACGCGAATTTCGAAATCGACTGCAACACGCGGCGGGCGTTCTTGACATCCGCGGAGCCAAAGTGCGTGTTTTAGGAATACAATTACATTCTTTCGCACATTCGGCCTTGTGCTTGTACGTGCGTGCGTCAGGAGTAGCGCCACCTGAGGGGGCGGAGAGAACCTGCGTCTTCTTCTTCTTCTTCTTACCTGGTTCGGCGAATGCGATTATTTCCGAGGTGCGGCCGTAAAAGTCGTCGGGTTCAGACTCCGGGGGCCGCGTGCTGGACGGGGCCGGACTGCTGTCGTCGTCGTAGAGGACGTGCTGGGTGACCAGTCCTGCGCCTCTGTTGCCATCCTGGTGGCCGCCGGTCTCCTCCGCCCGGTACAGGGTCTCCAGGATCACCTCGCGGGGCACGGGAGACGTGACATTCGGCTTCTCCTTGAGGCCGAGTTTGGACAAGATCTGTCGCTTGATGGTCTCGAGGCGGATCTCGTCTCTCTTCTGTTCCGCCGGCTGTACGCAGTTGGGACAAGGCGGCTGGTGATGCTGGTGATGGTGGTGGCGCTCGGTGCAGTCGGCGCACGTGACGATCGAAACGGACAGGAACAGCACGACGGTCAGCCACAGACAGCCACGCAACATTCTGGCTGCCTGCTGGAACGTACAATGAACCTTGGTGCCTAGACGAAATTTACTTCTAAGTCCATACGCGGTCTTCCATTGCCCTCGCAAGTGTCGCTCCGTTACAACTGCTTCACTGAATGTTCATCTTCTAATTTTCGGTAATTGCTGTAGAAAATGCAGCCTCGCCTTTGCATTGCTTGAACTTTTATTCTTAACTTCGGTTCGTACAATTATTTC
>NW_019059645.1:2949428-2963559 GCF_000696155.1 Zootermopsis nevadensis | reverse complement strand
CCCCACCAACAGCACTACGGTACTGGGGCCAGTTTCACCCCACGTTCAATCGAAAGGCCCTCTGACGCTTTGCTGTTCTTATGTTGGCCCCACTGGCTCCTCCTTCCTGTTCCTTTGTGGGTGGACCGAGTCCGTTAATATATGCTAAGTTTGTGCGGTTTTCGTTCCTTCCAGCAAGGATTGCAAACCTAACCCAACCTTAAATATTTCCCCCTAGTCCATCTAGTCCGTCACTTGATTTGTTTATTTTTGTTTCGCTGAACCGAACTGTCGTCGATTGACGGGATAATGTAAGCGATGGTTTCGAAGGAAAGGGTCTTGACGTAATTTCAGATACTGAAACGGAATTTTCATGTCGGGACACCCGGGCCAGGAGCCCGGATTTGAACCTGGGGTCTTCCGAATTCGGAACGGGACCGCGACGTTCTGTAACCCAGATTACGTGATAATGTTTACTCCACAAGTATTATTCTTGAATCGGGAATTTCAGAATGTCAGAACCTAACCTTGCCACGGTACTTGACATGTTGGTTCGCCAAAATGGACAGGTCTCCTGGATCTACAATTAATCACACTACTTCATTTTACCTGAAACTTTACACTATCAAAAGCACAGCCAGAAAATATAAACAAGTTACTTACATTTCCGATGCAACTGTACACTTTTCTGCATTCCGCGTTCCAACTTCTAGTGTTCGTTTAAGAATATAATCGCCAGTCGCTTCTGCTTACACAAATTTGACTCCTCTATAGTACAGAGGTCTGCTTTAAAGTTACTTCTGGTGTTAAATGACTTAATCCTAAGCATGTTTTGCCTGCACTTAAACCGCACGCGTATCACACAACAAATTCATCACTTCACCTTTCACAGACAAGAGAAAATGAACGCTCTTTCGCGCTTGCTCATTGCTTTGTTTACGAAAAGCAGGGTGCTCAACTGTTCAACACTACATTTCTCCACTTACCAAAACTTAACGACTTTAAAATCAATGAAACCCAAGGACACGATGACAAGGGAACGGGCAACCTTCTACGTTATATTAAGGCTATCGTACAACATCGGAAATATGTCCGTTCATAATGGAACGCTTAAAATATAACAAAAATGCAACAAAGAACTGGTTTTGGTGTCAACTGCGACCGCCTTTAAATGTTGGCCGTATCGAAAATGTCGTACGCATTATTGATCAACATTTATGCAATGTACGATCAGACACTTCAACTGAGCGTATCTGTGGAGGGCTGAACATGCAAACGGAGAGTACGCTAAATCCTACAGAAAAATCGTGTTCTAAGACGCATACACGAGATAATATTAAAAATGTATGTTAGTGAAGACGGTTGTAGGGATCGGAGGTCCAGTAGCGCGCGCTGAAATTTCCCGGTTCAGTTACCAGATTAATAATTTGTTGACATTTATAAGAGGAAGTAAGACTTCACAGACACACCCTGATGTGTTTCTGGGAAGTAGTGCGTTTCATCTGCTCGTAAATGCGTGACGTCTTGTCGATCTGTTTCGACGGTCAATCTGTCATCACGTGTTTGCTGCGATCTTCCTCCTTCCATAATTATTGTGCACACAAAGACACGCGTTTCCAACTCCGTCCAACAACTTCATTCTCCTAGGGTCAACTTTTTGAAGACGGCGTGTAGCTTGTGGTCATTTAACCTCCTAGTCTAGTACAAGTGACCTTCGACCCTGATGCAGAGGGGAGTGTGACCTTGTCCCGAGGCTGCTGTGGTTCACGGCGTTCACGAAGCATAAAATAATTCCCGTACGTCTTCAGAAATCCGTAAAGGGCGTGCCGAACCAAGGGTTTTTTCAACTTCGTAGGGCAGAAAAGCAAAGCGAACACGGCTCTGGGTTATGCAACTACGTAAACACGGTTTGAGGGGTGCAGTAGCCCCCCCCCCTTCAGAAATGGACGTGAGTCCCCTCGCCAGCTGGGGTGGAGGCTGGTTGGCAAGGTAACAAGGCGACTGTCGGACGCAATGCAAACAAAGAAAGGCAAAGCCGTGCTCAAGAATGGCCAGCCATTTCTGTCCTCGTCTAATGCATTTGTTCTAAGGCACGCGATTACTTTTATTTTGAGAAATATTTCTTCCCCGGAAAGCACGTGACTGGCTACAGCTCGGCAGCAGAGCAGACCAGAGTACAGCACGAGCCATAAGTCTGACACGCGCAGGTTACTGTCATGGAAGGGCGTGTGTTTTGCACCACACGGACAATTTCGCGCGTTGAGAAAATTTACGAAGTTCAGTTCCAACCGGAATTTTTGCATTTGGCCATTAAGCAACTGCCAATCAGAATTCGCTCCCCCACGTGAAGACGCGACCTCAACGACAGCCCTTCTCCTCGCCAGAGCGACCACTGTCTCACGTTGCTCGTGATCTTCTTCAGTCCCACCAACAACAGGCCTCCACGTCAGCTTTCTTTCAGACCACTGTACCGCTCGAAATTATAAAACCTGCGCAGTTGATAGAACGCGGTTGAACGCGTTAAAAATCAACGCGGTACAACAGTGGCAATTATATTGCCATTCGACACTCTACACGCCATGCAGTTGACGAAGCGTCATTTAATAAAGACAGAAGACATGAGCAGTGCATTTAATGTCCATGATTAGCGCAATTGACCCGTCTGGCGGCCAAGGTTATGCGATGTGTGTCAGGTCTGCCGACAGATGGAGTCGTTGACTTGCTGTCTACGGTGCGGGTCACTCGGCGATGCAGTTGATACAGCGTCTTTCAACAACACCACGTTTTCTCCCCGTGAACAACCTCGTTTTCGAACACGACGCGTGGCTTCACGCAGCTAACGAAAGCGCGAGGATTGAGCGGGCGTGTAGCACTTAGGGGACAGAGAGATGCGAAGATCGGAAACCTAGATGTAAATGGGAGGATAACATTAAGATGGATCATGGGAACCGAAGGTTCATTTCGCGTCCGCAAGAACCCGCCACTGGCCCCTGAGCTGAGTAGTCCAAGCCTTGTAACTTTATAAAAGATGGGGAATATACTGAGCAACTGAGCAACTATAAGCTTATGAATATGGCGTCTGCTCCGTGCAGTTGGCTGCAACACCTGCTGGACAGACAAATGCATAAACTGAAGGAGTGTCCTACGTACGTTTCGCCTCCCTAACCACTGTTCGAATTCCGACGCAGTTTGAGAAATCCGTGGACCGCGCTGTTTGAGGAAGGGTTAGGTTCCTAAAATAGGCGAAAGGCCCTCCGCCTTTGCAGCTGCAACATGCAACGCGCCAATCACTTTCGACCTAAACTACTTTCAACACTTCCTAGAAAGCATGAATCCTTCTTGAAGAGCTGACAATAGCAGGAAGTCATCCGCCTTGTACGCAATTTGGAGGTTCATCACCGAGCTCACAAGAGACTGCCACTGGACCCTATCCTGACCCAGGTGAATCCAGCCCGAGCTGTCATAACCCAGTCTGTTTCTTCCGGCTGCTAGTTGCCCTTCCGTCCACAAAGTGGACACTTTCTCTTTCAGTCTTCAAATCAATATGCGTCACTGTCGGGCGCTCCAATTCGTGCTTTGTGCCCCGCCCATCCCAGCTCCTCTACTCGGTCGTCCCCGAAGTCTGGAAAAGTGCAGCTCCGTCCGCGATTTCCGATTGCGGGCGAAGACAAAATCACAAATCGGTTGCGTGTACGTAGCAATAATTAGAGGAAATGAGACAGACTCGCCAGTCACACTGGATAATGTCCAAGTAGGTCCCTGTAACACCCGCTGATTTCCGTTCAAGGATGAGTGGTCAGTCTAGACGACCGATTACAACTTGCGATGGACCACACCTTTCGATTACACGTCTAGTCAAACGGTGCGCAGCTGCAAGCAGCTGGCGGTGGTCACTCACCAGTCAATGGCTCGCCACTGGACCACAAGAAACACACACACACACACACAACCCGCTTTCCTCGCATTACCTAGGTCTCGTCCACTCGCGTTTTACGATACCGTCCACCGTACGTGCTACATGTCCAGTCCATGTCGCAGTCTACAGCCTGCCTTCTGGGAATCGCACAAGCACGCGGCCAGCTCACGCGTGTCACATTGAACCAACTTTCCAGCACATTTCATCAGATCTAAAATATTTTCCTTCCTCGCCACGTCCACAGACTAGACCTACAAATTAATTTCTAAAGAACACATTGGCGTGAGCCAAGCGTCAGTCTCATGTACTCAAAAGGTTCCTTTCTTGGTTGCTGGAACGCGCTACAGAAATTTCACTGCAACGGACGGACGCTGTGGAAATGGCGCCGATGTTTACGTCAGTCACTGGGAACGGGAATACAAATTGCGCAATCCGCAGGAGGAAACGCGACCACACGTTTCGCATAAACAAACATCGATAGGGTCATTAAACCAATGGCGGGTGACGGGAGGGAAGCCGACGTTAGCGCGCATGCAAGAGACGAGAAATGCGTATAAAATTTTAGTCGCACAGACAGAAAACGCCATTTTGGATACAAAGTTTTCCTTTTCCCCCATTGAAACGGATCGTAGGCAAGTAGGGCGTAGATCGGATTCAGCTGGCTCAGAAGAGAACGTCCATCGGCGCCTTCGGATCTCATGAAAGGCGAGGAACGTGTACTCCATCTGCGCGACTATCAGCTTGTCAAGAAGGACTCTGATAGTGGATCTAACACTGTCCTTTGGCCTCCGAGGGCGATTACGTGCTTCATGGTCAGGGTCATTTTCGCTCACCGCGAGGGGCGGTGGCAGGTGATTGTCGAGGCAAACCCGAAGCATTGCCACCTGGTGCACGAAGAAGTCACTTGCCATTGAAGCCGGCTTTGCGTAGTAAGATCACCTTCATTTGCAGCTTCCTCATCTGCGTTCGTCGTGCTCCCGAGCATATGCCGCGGGGTTTGTGCATCCAGCTTCACCGCCGCGACATCTCCTCTGACGACGACGACCCGTCATGTTGTAACCTGAAACATTCTCCTCTACGGAATGTTCATTCTTATCGCAACTTCGATCCGTATATTTTTATGATTGCTTAACGATTTCTCTTACCCTCAGAGGCCACGGCTAACCCACTCATTAGCCGTTACCTTGCGATGTCCGTCCTCTTCCACGTCAAATGGAGACCGTCGCATTCGTCAGCCAGTGACGAGAACTAAACTCTTCGTCCGCCTTGGCTCGGTCGCCACAGTCTCGTTTATAAAATGGTTGTGATCTACGGGTAAAGATGGTTAGTTTTATTTCTTTGAGTAGTCAAAGTGCAGGTCAGTGGTAACTATGTATACCACCTTTTTCTAAATCCGTAACTCTGCATTTCGTACGCAGAGGCAATTTGTTATTATTCGTTTGTTTCTCAGAATTAGAGTAGAAAACGTTTCCCAAAATCAGTGCAAATTTCTACATTTCTAATACCGAAGTGGAGAGTTCTCTTGGGTGTAAATCCCGTGTTCACGGGCTACAGTTCTGTCCCTTAAGGTTGGAAATTATGACAGGGTTCGTGCCCTTGTGTCTCCGGGCCGAGCAATGAAGCGGGAATTTCGCAGGTGACGTCTTGTGGCGAGCCTGTAGCAGTAGGACGTCATCCCCAGAGCAGGGCCGGACTGCAGGCGACACCCCCGCCTTTAACGGCAAAGCTACACCGAGTTCCTCCTACATGACAAGAGAATGCGACCGTCGCTTTATCGAAATTAACACTGACTTAAAGGGCTATGAAAAGAGCGCTAAGGCCTTCCTTTCCTTAACAGATAGGAACTTCGGCTTCAGCACAGCGCGTCCAACAATCATGGTCGGCCCAGAAGTTTGCTGAAATGGATGACAGCAAGCCGCGTACAGTACGTTCCAAATAAAATATCACCACGGTATGTAACGCAGGAAAGACGAATTCACTACAATACACATCACTAGAAAATTAACAATGCAGAGAATATTTGATAATTTCATCTTCTTCGCAAGTCTTCGGTCCTCACAGACATTCGCCTTCTGACATTCACTCGATTCATCACCACCGCCGCTGCTGTCCAATCCATTATCCTCAATTATATTACGTTCAGTAGCGTCTTCGATCACGCCTTCTTGCTCATAGTAAATTTGTTCTAGTTTTTCACATGCTGACATAATTTATTCCATTCCTCTTGCCCAATTTCTTCGAATCTCTGGCGACACAGACGCTCGACGTCCTTAATTTTAAATGTCGTGTTCTAGCTTGCAACTCTTTGTTTTAAATCTGCCCAAATAAGTTCAATGGGGTTTAAATCGGGATTGTACGGCGGAAGTCTCAGCACAGGACGTTCTTTGTCTGCCAAAATATGATCAATCACGTAATATTTGTGCTTTGACTTATTTAATTTGATTAAATCGTGCAGTTGAGCTTTCAACCCATTGCCACAAAATACGACGAAGATTTCCAATAGCCAGGCTTTCACTCCGTCTTTCTTTGATTAAGACGTCGGTGGTTTGTCTGTCTAGGTGTTGTGATTCGAGGCGTTATCAATGACCAGAAAGGAGATTCCAACGAACAGGTGGCATGTTGTTAACACAGCACAGTCACAAGACAACAATTATCAGGCTTCCACACTGCTGCACTGACACAGACTGTACTGACCGACGGAAACTCCTTCCTTCCTTCCTTCCTTTATTGAGTGGTCCGCATACTGGGCTCTCCCTACAAGGTCAGCGGCCATAATCGGAGGATCCAGTTCTACCACGTTCAAGCTCACCCGTTATTTTGTATGGGTGCGAAACTTGGTCGCTCAAATTATGGAGACATCGCAGATTGAAGCTGTTTTAAGTACAGGGTCGTAAGGGGAATATTTTGACCTGATAAGAGGGACAATGGAGGAAATCAGATAATTTGGAGCTTCGTCATTTGAACTCTTCACCAATAAGCTTATGATTATGATGAGATGGGCTGGATATGTAACAGGCATTGCGGACAAGAGATTCTTGTATCCACACAAAATGTTAATCCAGCATCCTGAAGAGGAGAGCCATTTTGAAGACGGGAGTATGGACAATACTGAGATGCACCTGAAGAAAACAGGGTGAAATGATGTGAACTGGATTCAACGAGGTCTGGGTAGGATGGATACAAGGGGGTGGGTGAGGGGCTTCGGTAAGCACGGTAATGAACCTTCCCGTTGCATAACACGGAGGGAATTTCTTGTACGACTGAGCGACAATCAGACTGTCGAGAATTTTCTCCATAGTTTTCAGGAAGCGACGTCGGTACTTTGTGATAGACGTCGTGGCGCGTCGTGACGCCCCTGTCTTCGGAGGAGGGGCAAGGTGAGGCGATGGAGGACCAAAAGAAAGGCGAAGGAAGAGGTAAGACAGAGACAGCTTCTTGTGCATGAAGAGGCTGATTTGGTAGAAATCCGTCAATCGGCGCTGAAGCTTTTAGGATATTATCATTGTGTGTTTGGTTGCGCTCAGGTACACACGAAGTTTATTTTAATGCATTTATATTTTAAAAATGGCTTACAACAAATTGTAAAAAATACTTTCACCCTTTTACCACTTTTCTTACAAAAAGATATCACCATTCCGTACTTAACTGATACATGAAACAATTTGGTTTTTGTTGCAACACACAACGCAAAGTAATCACAATAATTAATTAATTAATTAATACCTACAATGAGAGACAGACAACACGCAACACAAAGCGATGTATCAATCTTTACATACCAAAAGGCCGTGACGTCAGATTCACAGCAAGCCAAATGCCGTCTCGACGCCACACGCACTCGTGAGACGAAGATGTTCTTTGAACATTTACAACTACAAACTGACAACCAGTTCCAGGACGGATATACTGTTATTATTATTATTATTATAATTATAATTATTATTGTGTGACCTGCTGTTTGCACAGTGGCGGGAAGGGTGTGATGAATTGTGTAAACGGACAGCGACCTAGTACACTTCTTTCCATTTAAATTATGTCATACAGCTACTTGAAAGGAACAAATTGTCTTATCATAACTACAAAACGTAAAACAGCAATGCGCTCTGCACGTTAAACTAACCCCGTCACCAAAATCAGTCGCTAGAGATCGTATTTGAAAGGGAGAAACTAACGCAGAGAGAGAGGGAGAGAGTGAAGTTGCTGACGCCTTGGCTTCTTGTTCGTAGTCGCGGGGAGGGAACACAAACCGTGGTCGCCGATGCCTGTGCCAAGGCACCGAGCCCTTGAAAGCAAGCAGCTGACAGAAGAACGCCTCTCGACGTCTGCGATTTGCGGATAATTTCGACGTTGGTCTGAGCTGAGACACCGTGTTGACTCGCAGTAGATACGAGCTTTCGGAGGAAAATCTTGCCTCCATCTTCACGAATTAAGTCATGAATATGGAGACCATCGCGAATAGTCGCCCTGATGATGAAGGCAGTATGCACCTACGAATCGTCAGTGAATTTGTAGCAGACTACACCGCGCAGCGCAACGTCCCACACAGTCGTCGCGAGAATTTGAAAACTGCACAGCTACACTCCAAACGCAGCCAAAACATGACCGGGAATCCAAAAGGACGATGATAAAACCACGTGATTACATTCCGGAAGCACCCGGAAGTACTCCGAAATTCTGTGTTAGGAAGAACGGAAGCCACTGCACAAAGAACAACGCGCTTCGTGGCGCCGGCGTCAGCCTCTGGCGTCGCTTTGATCCGCCTCAAAGTGGGGGAGCGAAATGCGACCCTGGAGCGCGCCCCGGACGGACACATGACACGTGCAGCACCGACGCCGCCGACAACCCCGCGGGAATCTGCAAGCCCTCGGCGTCCGCGGCCTTGCCGCCCTCGCTCAGAGAGAGAGAGAGAGGCGCTTCTGCTTTCAAGAGCTCAGAGTGGACGGATGCAGAGAGAGGACGCTTCCCAGCGATTGCAAGCAAGGTGCCCGATTTTGTTGCACGATTAAATTAAACCTTGACACTTACCGTCATACCCGCAGTTGGGATTCTCAATGCTTGAATACGGGACCCACTCACACATTATTTTAAATCAAAGTTTTTACTAAAATAATATCACAATACTCAGTTTCGCCTTTACGCCTTCTTCCTTCCTTTGTAGTTACTCTGAATGGCTGATAAGTGCAAACGTTTCGAGCGATAAAGGCACAGTTGCGGTCCGCCTGGCCGAATGAGACGACAGACCAAGTCCGCAGAAGACATAAATTATTTATTACGTATATCATCATTAGCAAGATACAGCGGTATCACGGACGGAGGGAGTTTGCCTGCCTGCCTGCCTGCCTGCCTGCCGGCCGGCCGGCCTTGGGCACTACGAGCAGCCGCATCTGTCCACGACCATCCCGGGCAGCAGGCCGTAGATGATGTTGTACTCGTTGTCGAAGTACAGCATTGATATCGGCGACATCTTGCGGGGGGCGCAGCAGGGCCCGGCAGTGCCCGAGGGGTTGGCCAGCGCCACGATGTGGGTGTGCGGGTACTTCTGCAAGAACACGTACGGACACTCCCCCGAGCAGTAGTTGGCCTCGTACTTCTTCGGGGCGATGATCCAGTCCCACCCGAACTCCTCGAAGTCCACAGTCAGAGGATAGCGGCAGCACCGAGTCTCCTCCGACGTTTCGTCGCAGTTCAGCCCGATGGTGCGCTTCGTCCTGTGTTTCCGTCCGTCCGCTGTGTACAGTTCGACGAATGGCACCTGCGCAGAACGGAAACTTTTAAAGAGCGTTCACGCAGCATCAACTGCAATGACGTGGCCAGAATAGATGGGCTGGCCGCACAGAAGCGAACTGCCCAAGTCTCTACCTCTACGGAACATCTGATAGTGGCTTAGGAGATCAACAAGTTCAGAGTGTTTTATGGAACTCGAAAGTTCAACGCCGTGTTCAGAAGTGCACTCCGCTGGACCCTGCCGCAAGCCAGCTGAATCCAGTCAGTACCCTCACGGCTTAAAACGTCAAGCTCCACATTTATCTTTTCCTGTCGAAATGTTACACGTGCTACATACCCCGCCCATCTCAAGACGTTAATGAACTTGGCGAACCCCAACAAGTGCGGCTACTGGTATCAGATGCGCAAGAACTACGCGTGTAGTGATGTCGAAACAGCTGACGCACGCTCCCCGACAAGTTCGAAGAGTTTCCTTCCACAAACACGACACAGCTGACATTTCGCATTCGGTGAACATGCCCGTCTTCTGGAGTCAGTGCAAGTTTACTGACATCACCATCGCCTGAAACGTCGGCGAAATTTCTTCCCGACCGCGCGGCCCAACATCGCAGAAGACGGGCATCTCCTCCTCCAGCGTTTCCGGTGGCGACAGGTGTCCGACGTCGGCCGAATCGGTTTTCGAGTGGCGCTCGTTGATGGGGCGACTGTACCAGCGACACTGCCCTTTGACCCGCGTTATCAACATAATGGCCGCCACGTGCGCCACGCCACAACTGCAGATAGCAGCGGACACGAACACAAACACACAGTTTCCTAACTTCACCAGCATAAACAAACATCGATTTATCTCCGCTGCCAAAACGCGACACCTGTCCCTTCACGACGACGCCGAATCAGCTGTTCGTTCGCGCGGCGGCAAGACCAATCTCAAGGAGCGTGGCTCTAACCTAGAATTCGCCCGGAATGTCTGAGGAAAACCATGTAGCCTATTTCCGGTACGTGAGTCTCGCCCAACCCACGTGTCGCGCTGCCATCGCTTTTGTGCGGTAATCTCCCTCCTCACCTGCACAAATGTTTGTCAGTTCGTTGAATCCGACAACTTGCCCACGTCGAGAATGGCTGTAGCATTACCTCCGCGTCTTGACGTCTAAATGTTACGATTCGGTTTTCCAAGTAGGCCCACGTTTATCCCCATTTGCTGCCAGACGTCGAACACGCGGGAACGTGCCGTCGTCAGCATCGCACGTGTTTTAACCAACGCGACAAATCGCCCATTGAGTTGCTACGAGCCCAGAGACAGTTTTCACGCGTCTGTCTGTCGCCTGCCTGCCACAGACTCACCAGGGCGCCGTCCTCCTCCGCGTGGTCCGTCACCACGATCTGTCGATCGTGGTCGTCTACCGCGTGCAGCACTACGCCGTGGTTGTCCTTCGGGTTCTCAAACCACTTGCTGAGCAGGTCCTCCACATTCACAGACACCCAGCCACCGCGCCCCGACGGCCGTCGCACCAAGGACTTGGCTTCTATCTTCATGACCGGGGACTCCAGCGACGAGCTGCCGCCACGCAGTACCTTCATCACGCTGATGTTCACCTGCAAAGCAAGGAACTTCCGGTTTCAGGCCCACCAACTTGACGGATAAGCGTCACTACGTGGTAAAGAAACAGCAGCACATTCAAATGCTCGTTCATCCCCGATACAGGCTGATACGTACTTTGGCCTACATCAACCACCGACACGTTAACAAACAAACAGTGTTACAAAGATAACAGATTACGTCATATTGACAGCTGAACGGCTGGAGCGCTAGACGAGCGTCACTTCCTGGCCAACCGGAAGCTTTTGACAATTAGATTCCATAACTTAAAACGGGAATCTTCCACTTTCCGCGTCAATTACCATGAGGCCGGACCACCCGCCGTCGTTCCCCCCTCCACCTCCCCCGTCGTAGCCGCCGCCGGGTGATTCTGGCGCAGGCGCGTCGGCCTGATCCTCGTGACCGCGTCTCGAGCCGTGCTGGTAGTGCGTGCCCCTTAGGTACATCCACAGCTGCGCCTTCAGGACCTTGTTCCGCATCACCTTCTCGGAGAACCGGAAGAACTGCACGTCCTGCCCCTTCGGACCGTGACGCAGCTTCGGATCTGCAACAGAGATACATCCGGTTGTAGTTCCGGGAGCGGCTTCACTGTCTGCAAGGAAGACGAGACGCCGGGACACAAAACATTATCCAGAAAACTCGAAGGAAAGAAATCACTTCGGAGGATATTACTACAACAGACCTCGCAGTGTCCAACTGCCTCAGGACACGGCCAAGTCGTGGGGTCGGGAAGAGGCCACGACGAACCTTCAGGTTCCAGGAATCTAGGGATTTTCTTCACCGTCTGAGACAGCGTCGTCTCGTCGCGGAGCACTCCACTCCTTGAAGTTAATTTTATTTTACGGAGCGTCTTGCGGCGTCGCAAGCCCCAAGCTGGGCGCATTAACAAGAACCGCTGCAAACATCTCGAGCGCTGTCTACCCTCAAGGGACCCAAAAACCTCTTCTTATCTCACGAATCGCAGCACCACATGGAGCTTCACGCTGCGGCCGCTGTACTTCGTGGGGCTCCATCTTCAGGGCTGAAGGTGGCAATATCCCCGATACATTCCCCTTAGTGACTTGTTCTCGAACGCTATCGATCCGTATCGCTCCCTTGAAGACGCAGACCAAGTTTCGTACCCACACGAAACGAGCAGTCAAGTGATATTCTTTGTTAAGGCCAAGAGCCCTGTGCAGGAGACAAAAGCGAAGCAGCGTTTTTTACAGTGTGACCTGACGGGAGGTTCAAGGACAACTGCACATTAATTCGGTCCCCTGTACCTGCATTAAATCCCTTTAGGTGGATTTTAAAAATACCTGGCTTCACGACGATTAAATATTCAAGCGCGACAAAAAACGGTCCCCGCTTTTTATGGACTTCGCCCGTCCACCCCAGAGCTCGCAGCTCTCGGGTTAACCCCTTTCTTGAAGACGAGCGCTACACGATTCTAGCTTCAGGCTTGATCCTTTTTCACCCAGATGCTCCAAATCAACGGCAAATGAATGCAGAAGAGAGATTCAAAACGAGCGTGGGCACTCGTCGTTTCGGAGGGCCTCCACAGCCACAGTTGCGACGTCCCCCGTCGAAACGACCGAAACTTAAAACCGGGCGCGTATCCGGTTTCGTAAACTCGATCAGTTGGTGTGACAACGTAACTAAGAAGCCACACACAAGTCGCCGGACCCTTTTGGCTTCAGACCCAGCTGAAGTGGAAACGGGTTCTTTGCGGCACGCAAAAGTGAATTTCTTTTGTAATAATTCACGACCAGGGAGTTCATTGGGGCAGACACACCGAAACGCTGGTAACGGATGCTTTTCGACACGCGAGATTTTGTGAGGTGTCTCTTCTGGTCGACGGCACCGTCTGACAAATTCAGCAGAGCTGCACGGAACACTGTTCGCGCATTGCTGCAATAAATAAATAAACACAGCGGTCGCTCGGCATGCCATACATTAGATAACACGACGTTCCGACGTCACGATAGTTCTGCGGCGCTAAAAGTGACCCAGTGACCGGGTTATTCGCCCTGTTGTTTTGGAACAGCGACACGGGTGAAGGGGCAAACGAACTGTCCGAACCGCTGAGAAATTATCAGCTTCCCCGTGACGCAGCTGAGGTCATTTTAACCCGCAAGGCAGAAAGCTGCGTCTTCCTGAACCCCTGAGGTAGCCTACCAGTTGTCGCGCCTCCTGACTCTTGAGAAGCTGACAGTCCCTCAGCTGATCAAAACATTCCACCGTGTTTACACGACTCCGTATTCAGACCACACTTTAATATTACCCTGACATATAGGCCGTGGTACCGAAAGCAGCTACTCGTCCCTTCAGACTCACACATTAACATTCTTTACGCATTTACCATTCTCCTCGATGCGTGCTACATGGTCCGCCCATTTCACCCCGTCGATCTTATCACCACTCCTACGGCTCCCCCCGTCCTGCTGTAGTGCAACAGCGGCACAAAGGCGAGCGCCAGTCGTCGTGTTCCCTCTCACAACTGACCTACATTCAGGAGCGGAACGTTGCTAACAAGCGCATCGTGACGTCACTTCAGGACTGCATCCCAGTATGTGACGTTCATGCAGCTACGGTGGTCTACCCGGTTCAAACCTTGCGCGGGGCACTGGCGAATGATAGGACGGACCTTGAAGCAGTCCGGAACCGCTACCTTGCCGACCCCTTCCAATTCATCGGACTTATTTCTCATTTTACGCGTATTCGTGAACAAGCAGCGTGGTTCTCGTCGTAAGGACCAAGGCGGAACCGAGGTTTCGGACGGTCCAACACGCCACCCCCGTAACAACTTGCATGGCATCTGGAGGTGTAAACTGCAAGATGCCAGTTAGCACACTTCCACCAATTTGCCGGAATCAGCAACTGTTCTGATAACCTGAAGGCCTTTTTATTATCGCTTGGTTGGACAGGTACTGATC
>NW_019059645.1:2904561-2939832 GCF_000696155.1 Zootermopsis nevadensis | reverse complement strand
CTCTCCGTATTTTTCGTCCCAGGACGCCCCTGTCCGATTAGCCGCCTGCAGAACAAACCGCGCAGCGATATTACGAATCGAGGAGCCCAGAGAATCTACTGCAGGTACAAATCGAGGTTCATCACGAGCACTCGAGGCTGCAGCATAACTCGTACAGAAGCAGACAAGAGTTCTTTACATGAACTGCAGTCATTTTGACAAGAACCTGAGTTACAAATATTAAAACAATAATTTACCGACAAGCACACGCGAGATAATAAACAAACGACTACTACAGTCCATATTATATTTCTCTGTGTAAATTTCGAAAAGCAAAGAACGTTTCCGGCGGAAAAAAGCAGATGACTGACGAGATCTGCGAGGATAATATTAAAATGGGCAAGAAAGATCCATCTGAGGCAGACCAGGGTCCAGAAGGGGGGGGGGGATACCAATCAGTCTACGGATCGGATGAAAGCCACAGGCAGTTTCTCGATTAGCTAAGCGACTACCGGCTTCTTCAAGAATACTGGCCCATAGTCCACAGATACCCACTTAAGTATAAGGACTTATCAGCAAATCGTCAGATATAACGTAAAACACTCGGACCGTTGTTCCTGGCGCAAACTGCACTTTGTATGCAAGAGACAGTCAGTTGCTCTTACGAGGCAAAACAACAAACAAGTCACATAACCTAACGCCTTACACCGACGTTTCTATGAAATGAAAACACAAGGAATCGCGGGGCCTGGCGCCGATTTCAAGACTTTTCGGCTGTCAGTGTTTGGACAGCAGATTCCGTCGAAGTAACACGAGGAGGACAGCTCAAGTGACGGGTTATCGCCGGTCCTCACGACCTCCCAAGTGACGAAGTCCTCGTCTTATGAGACCTCAGGTTCTCACAGCTGCGAAGACGTCGATGTTATTCGTGCGGGTTGTAACACGATCTGGACTTGCAGGAACATACTGTCTCTTTGGAGGTGGTCGCAGTATGTACCTCCGAAACGTTGGTATCAACCTACAAGTCAGAACGCAGAACAACATCGACGCATCCCAGTCACTTGACGCCGCTTGAGAGGGGATGGCGAAACAGACAGATCCCTCAGAACCACAAGTTCAACAGCAAATTAACCGGGGGTAACGCGGCCGGAGCTTCCACCTGCTGCCAAAAATTAAGAACGCCTGATCTACAAGGCAGCGGCGCCCGCGGGTGTCGTCGTCTTCGTCGTAGTCGCAAGAGCGGATACTCACATGGCTGAGCAAAGGCGATCACCCGCTCGGTGCGCGCGTGGTAGTCGTCCTCTTCCTCCTGCTCCACGCTTCCCGTCGCCCGGACGGGCTCGTCGCCCTGCATTCCCGAGAGGCCCTGCTGGTGCTCGTATATCTGCAGCAAGTGGTGCAACGGGGGGATCTTGGGCAGCGTGCGGCCCGTCGTGTTGGGCGCGTGCTTCATGCCCAGCTTGTTGAGGATCTCCTCCTTGATGGTCTGCAGACTGAGGTTCCGCAGGCCCTCCCGGAACAAACAGGACTGGCAGCCCGAAGCAGGCGTCGTCACATCGTCTTCCGTTTCGTTGAGCTGGTCGGGCACCCTGTCCCACCTCCTGGCCACCGCTCCCCGGACGCCGGAAGCATTCGCGAACAGGGACGTCGCGACGGAGGTGTCACTGCCAGCCGCAGCGAGGCCAGAGCGCGCGCACCAACACAGGACGATCACTGTCACCATGACAACCGCACTCGAAAGCTCACCACTGTCGATGGCTCTCCGACGACGCCTCGGCCTGTCTTCTTCCTCGCTGCTGAGTCTCATGTCGTCCCGCGTCACTTCCGGATGGAGTCTTTCTCGCAGCGTTGTCATGCCGACTGGCCGACCGAGCGCCACACAACTGCGGATGACAGAGCGAGGTTAGGGCGAGTGAATCTCGTGGAGGGGAGGAGCGGATGGCACGGGGAGGGGATGACGACGGCTGCCACTTTTAATTGTGTCCGAAAGGTGATAAGATATGTGTTAGGTGGGTTGCAGCAACTCGTTTGTGCGCGCGGCTAGCACGCCAAGCCTGTATATAGGCAAAACTGCCGCCCGCGCCCCGCGCCCAAGCTCCGTCCCGCGCCTCGCTGCAACAGTGGCACACACAATTTTACAAAAAATTACCCGAACCACATGCACTTGAAATGCCCTTTTGCAGACTGACGTCACGACGACAGGTTTCGGCCGAACGAAACTTGTGCGTGGAATTAAATAAGGAAGTCCATGCAGGACCCGACCTCCACGTCTGTCTTTTTTCTTGTATATATTTTGCGACTTCCGATCTTTTGTTCGCGAGATTTCAGTTCACATCTCGACCGCCCCGTCATGTGCTGCTCCTTGACGGCGAGGTGACGCGAGCGTCACAGTGACGGCGAAAGAGGGGCCCAGGGGTCGGTCCACTTAACACTCCCCGAGTCTTTTATCATCGGCTCGCGCTGCAGGGCTCCCAAATGCGGATAATTACGGAAATCAGAACCTCACAAACGCCCCCAGGAGGGAGAGAGTGAGGTCGGCCACATACCGTGCTGCCACCTGCTGAGAGAAACACACAGTGGCTCTTCGTACCAACGTTACACTAAGCCTCAGGTCAGTTTCGCCAAAGGCAACTGCCGTAGCAGGCGGCGAGAATTGTTCGCAGATCAGAAGAAATATGTGGAACGAGGAGCGTCGTAATGCCCATTCTTCGCCAGATGGTGATGGACAGAACATGTAACACGCAAGAGAAAAAGTCCAAAACCTGACGGTAAGAGAACGCCGCGGAAGCAGACGTGGGCGCACACAATATCAAAATGGATATACAGCGTGTCCTGTAATTGCAAGCCAAGAAGCCCAAAGGGCTCTTTTCGGGGCTGCGAGATTTTATCTTTTTTTGAGTCCGCGGTCCGTCGTACAGAAACACGAGGCATGAGCACAGGCTGACTTCACTAAGTCATGCAGCCACGCCCACCCACACTGCAGTGGGCAAATGCTATGGGGGGGGCACTGCGACACCCTGTACCTACACAACGATTTCTTAAATACTGACACGAGGCATAAATGATTTGGTACAGAAGTTACTCATCCTGCGAAAAGCACATTTCCACTGCATATTTCGTGTAATTAACCGCCCAGGGTGCCCAAATAACCCGCGCCGTGCGTCCAACAGATGGGGGCATCGCACTCCGATAAGATACG
This sequence comes from Zootermopsis nevadensis, assembly GCF_000696155.1. Next base: position 2,936,654 of record NW_019059645.1, on the reverse strand, counting down.
TTACCACGTACCTAAAAGTCGAACCCAGACGACCAACAATTATGGTAAAGCTGCCTCATTTATGGTCTGCTGAACGAGGGCTCTCTTGCGACCCGTTTTCAGCACGCAACAGTGGCATTTATTCTTGACAAGCAATTACGGGACTATCGATTCCTCTTAAGCACATCGTATTTTGCGGATAGTGTCATAGCAGAATGCTGAAGGAATACTGAAATGGATCTCAGGGAAACGGGGTGCGAGGCTGTATTCAACTGACCCAGGATACAGACCGATGGTGGGACATTCGATTTCGATGGCGTGCAAAACAGCACAACAACCACACCAAATTTCATCCAAATCCGCCCAGTGGCTGTCGAGTTCAATCGACTGGACAGACGAACGGTCAGAGACATGACCAGACCACAAAGAACGCATACAAATGTAATTCGTCAACTGAGCTACGACAACGAAACCATTCACAATTTTATGTCCCGGAAACTGCTGTCTTGTTGTGACGAAAAGGACAACTGCACAGTGGAAGAAGCTGACCGTTGCAGCGCGATTGACGTGGAAAAAATACTCGCTAAACCTTAAATGGCGAGTTCACGAAATCTGACAAAGGAAAGTTTTGATAATAATTGTCGAAATTTGGATGGCCGAAAATACCGCATGCACCACATACTTCGAAATGCGGGAACTGAAACCACGACGTCCTGAGTCAACAATCACTTTCCGTCAGCAAATGAATCAGCAGAGGAGAAACAAAACATCGTCTGAACACTTCATCAAAGGTAGTAAGAACAGCTAGGAGCATTCTGAATGCCAAAGTGCAAAGAACGCCTGTGGGCTCCCGAATTAGGACAGCAAATTCTTCTGTTCAATGTGAAGCTGGGCCACGAAATTCAGCCGCGTCGCACCGACGAGTGGCCGACGCGGGACTGTGTATTCCAGAATCATCCCATGCAAAGCGCCTTCTGGAGGAACGTCTCGGAATTTCAATCAGGTAGGGGCGGAATTTTGTAACGTCACACATCTGACAAATTGTGACTCAGAATGCGGTCCGCCTCAGTCAGTAACAAAATCGGCTCGTGTAAGCATAAAGACACTGTTCAGACCCTGATCATGGAGGCAACGCGTCCCTTTGAGACGTGGTCAGTAACCTGGCAGAAGACATGAACGTGCGGAAAACCTAACCCGTTTTGCTGTCGACCACAAGTCAAGGTCCCGTCTTCTGGTTCCAGTCGTCACAGAAGCTGAAGATGTGCATGTTTAACGACGTCATCAGGCTGTTTGCTCTGCCAATCGTTCTAGACGCGCGCCACGCACAGGTTACAATTCGTGGCGAAGGCAATCCGGACCCCTGGAGTCGAAACGTGGCCACGGACCGAGTGTTCGAATCCAGCTCTGCACCGGGAGAAACTGATTCCCCGTGTCACGTTCGCCGCGTGTCAGCCCGGCCAGAAAAAAGTCAGTATCCTGCGTGGGGAGGAAGAAGAAGAATAACAGAGGGCGGCCATTGCCTTTAGCACGTTCCTACCTTTCTGTAATTCGTCAGGGGCGATTTGAGAGAGGGACTGAGCTCAGCACCCGCGACCCCACCCCCCCCCCCCCCCCGACCCCCGACAGCAGCAGGCAACAAAGGTCCGTGACCAAAGTCAATTTATTCATGTATTTATTCATTCATCCATTTATTCATTCATTCATAAATTTCATGAACACTCGTTGCTTGGTACCGCAGAGCAGGGGCCGCGAACCTGGAAGAGTGGACGCAGTTTTCTCCTGTTCCACACGTCCGTGCTAATCTGCTCGCTTGCTTTTACTCAGTCCCTCCGCTTAAACGTTCAAGCAGGTCGCCAAAACCATCTTCCTGTCCTAACCCACGGCGTCGTCACAGGACCCGACTCCGGGCTTGCCCTTTTAATCGGCCCAACTCCTGTGAGAATGAGACGAAATATTTGCGCGCCGTGTCCAGGTGTTATTAAAACCAGGTTTAGAAAGTAGGTTCCGCTTCCGTCTTAACACCTGTACGGCGGACGAGGTCCAAAGAGAACAACTCGACGCAACGAACCTTCGGACTTGGAAAGTTAACTGGATCAAACATTTTAGAGAAACACAGAGGATGAAGAAGACTTGGGCTCCGACGACAGAGAAGACGGGGATTTCATGAAATTTAAAACTAAAAACCGGAACTGCAGCAGGAGCCACGAAAAACAACAGGAAAGTGTCGAAAGCACATTTCGATGTTTTGTTTTATGGTTTTAAGGCGACAGACATTTTTCGAAGTTGTCTTCCTTCTGGGTTATAGAGCCTCCACGACAGAGCGATCCCTGATGATGGAGGCAGCAAGGACCAGACTACACGGCGTTACAACCCAGAAGACAGCAATCTTCGGACTCACCGCCTTGAGAACCCGAAATCCCTGTCCATACTCCGGGCACTATTGTTTACGCTGTCAGTGCTTACGTGGGTCACTAGACGTTGAACTGTGTGTACGGGCCTGAAGCATTCAGCCTAAACTGCGCCTAATTTGAACGGGAAAAGTAAATCAGTTTTCGAAATACAGAAGACCTTGCTCGCGAGGTCATCTGCTACAAATATCAAGGGCCTTAGGGAGCAATCAGATGGGGCGCGATTCCATTACACCAACAGACGCGGGACGAAATGGCTTCGTCTCGCTCAAAACTGGGTCACGTGGTTGGCTTTTGTGAACACGGTAATGAACCTTCGGAATCTATAAAAGCCGGGGAATTTCTCGACCACCTACGCGACTATCAGCTACTACGAAGGAATCTTTCTCTCTCATTCGGCAAACCGATGGCCGCGCCCAAAACTGCCACCGATGTTTAATCTGTGTCGAGTCTTCTTACGTCTGCGTAATGCCTCATCCGTCAGCTCTGTCGGGCCAGCCCGAGGTTCGCGGACAGAGAGCAAAATCTTCGTCCGCCTCCTTCCACATCCTTTGCCAAACCAGAACTTCGTTTGAAGCTACGTAACACAGACAGTTGATAAAAAGTCGTTAAACAAACCAAGACCCCAATCAACGTGCAGCAGTTTTGAGATCGTTGAAAAGTGTAAATGAACCTTTAGGGTATGAGGTGAGAAGCTGACAGTTAATCAGCTGATCAAGAAATTTATTGCCTGCCTTTAATGAAACCCGAAAGTTCATTACAGATCCTACAACAGCCCGCCATTGGTCTTAATTCTGTGCCAGTTCAATCCAGTCCACGCAGTGTTTCATTAGATCCGCGTTTTCAAGAAACAAGTTTCTACGAAATCTATTCACCTGTGGCCTCACCACACGGCCAGAACTCGGTCACCAGAGCCTCGTTAGCACCGCGAGAAGTCGAGGTTGCTAATACTCTTCTTGGCGTGCATCTGTAATTGATCAGCCCCCCCCCCCCCCCGGGGGGGGGAAACAAATTTTTGTCTTGCACCGAACTCACACCTGCAAAAAAAGACATCTCATTTGCACATACAAAATGCTCGGTCCCCTTTCCTACGGAGCGTTAGCATTGTTTTACAATTCTAAACAAGTGACATACAGATGCAGATCAATTTCCGGTCTTACTGGTCTATCCATCTTCGAGGAACATGGCGTCAAGTAAAGATGTCGCAAAAAAAGAAGACAAAATCGCATAAAGCAATCGCAGGCCCGCCACCGGATGGGACAAAATCAACACAAACGGCGTCTCGTCCAGTACCCGATTAAACATTGTACGGAGCTTTACAGCTATGGCCCCCCCTACGCCTTCACTAGAAAGTGAAACGCCAAATTTAATTGCAAATATTAAAGTACCGAAGCCGGTCAAAACGGCCCGTTGAAAACACGGGATATAGGCCGAGATCTCCTCTCCTTACCCCAACGCAGGGATTTCTCAAGAGCCAGATGAATTCAATCCACACCCTCGCATCTCAATATTATCCTCCAACCCACACTCAGGTCTCCCCGTCCCCGATGACAGTCGACGGCTGACACGTGGATGCAGTAGGAATGGTGCGCTTTAGCGCGCACACTTTGTTACGAAGAAAGTGTGCCGCTCATTAGATTCGAGTAATTGTTATTAATGTTTGTTTGTTTGTGACGCGTCAGTCTTCTCCGTTGGCGCAGGGACTTAATCCAAAGACACGTGCGACTAATTCCTTCTCCACTGGCGTATTATTTACGAGGCTTTCGCTTAGAAAGTGAATCTGTATCGCTCCTGTCCTGTTGTAATACGTCAGGTGTCAGCCGCTGCACTGTCGTTTCCGACGGAGCTTTGAAGGTGAACTCCATATTCTAGCAGATCGCACCGTATAATCTCTGCGTTCGTCCGGCAACAGCGTCTTAACTCGAAGCGAGCTTTCGAAACACCTTAAAAGTGATTCATAACCACTGTGCCATTACGACAGACGCAAACATAGTTCGTGTGCATCTTTTTCTATTTCGTCAAATGAAAAGAAACTTCTCGACGAATCCCTTCCCCACGTCGCACGCAGAAATTAAAACTCTTGTTGAGTGAATATGTTTAAGCGAATCACGAAATGAACAATCGAAATGCGAACGAAAAAGCTGAGGCCACGGGTTCAAATCTCGGAGCGGAGGGCGGCTATGCCAACCGAGGTTCTCCCTGGTTTTTCTCAGTGCCTTAAATTAGACCAATTCATAACAAGTCACGTGACGTTACAAGGTCTGAGCGTCGTTGAACAAACCAGAAGTAAATCTCTACGTCACTGCGTCCGGTCCTCGCGATTCATTCACGGACACGTCACAAATCCAACAACAAATTTTATGAAGACGTCAAGAATATTAAGCACGGCTCTGAATGCACAAGCGACGTTTATACGGCTGCCTCTGAATAATTTCGCGTTTACTAGGAAAACGAAGGTTTCTTCGTGAAGCTTTTGTTCACAATCGAACGTCAGCTCTAAGCCGTCTTTGTGTTATTCAACAACGCCTTTTCGGTGACGGTAATATCGAATGAAACGTAAAACCTCGCCCCACTCCAGTCTCTGGGTCGACATCTGAACCCGGGACATCCCGAATACGACGTTCAGTTTGGTTAGGGGATTGGACAGGTTACTTTACAGAGCGCCCTGACTCCATGAAGATGGCAGTCTTCTGGGTTGTCGCGCCGCGTAATCTGGTAGACGTTCCATTGGTCGTTGCTGCCTCCATAACTCATCGCCCTGATGAAGGCAGCCTTTAATCTGCTTTGCATGGCAATGAATCTCAATCTCGAAACTCCATCTCACAATGAAAAGAATATGTGGAGCCATACCTGGGCCTGACACACGCGTCTACTCAGGCACTTCCACTCGCGCTCACGAGTGCTACGTCGTCTGCTGTCACGGAAACACGCGTTTTGATCCAAAAAAGAAATTGTAATTGAATAGTTCTGCAGAAAAGGCAACGTCGCTCGTGAGTTCTTATGGCAGATGAGCATATTTTAATCTGAAGAAGACGCACGAGATTACTGTGACGTCTGTCTGGCATTTATTTCGGTTTCTGCCCACAAACTCACGTCTTAGCACCAGAAGAAGAAAATGGAAAGCGAAGTCGGCGTAAAGACGCAGAAAACGGAGCAACACGAAAAGGAATAGAAGAAACAAGTGAAAGTTTGAATACTGGAAAAAAAAACTTTATTTTAAAACAGTTACGTATTTCAGTAAAATGATGAAAAAAAATTTCAAACATTTTCGAGGTTTAAGAAAATGTAAGCGAGGAAGTGAACGGAAATAAAAAGCGAAACACCGTTCGATTTATTACTCGTACGTGATTTCTGAAAAAGTGATGTGATGCTAATTCATATACAAGTCCTGAAGATGACTGTAAACAGGTGAAACATGTCACCTTGAAACCACACTTAATAAAGTTGTACAGATGGAAGGACAAATAACAAATCTGAAATATCACAAATCCCCACGTCGGCCACTGATCAGAGCACCTGTTCGGTTGACCGTGGCCAACGGCGTTCCACGAGGGCCTCTTGGAGGAGGTCATTCAAGTAGGAGAAGTGGACGACAGACATCTTTCGTGCTAGACGTCACAAAACACCAGTGAAATGACCGGTTCGGCTTTCGTAGTTTATCAAGTCGATCATCCGGTGCTCGCTTTCGGCCATCGCAGGCTCCTCCAAAGCCTTCATGAAACCTCCTCTGTTTCAGGTTAACGGAGCATTCAATTCCTTTACTTATAGCTTATTTAATGACAATTTCTCAGTAGCTCAGACTACATAGCGTCAAATGAGAGGATGACGCGCTACAAATCATCCCACTCTACACTTGGGCCCCAGAGCCAGCACCGATGTAGCGACGAGCGGAGACCCGACGCCGCTCAGAGATTGAGCGTGGTGAGCAACTGCTGTCCGGTGGCCATGATGAGCGCCCTGATGTGGTTCGCGTGTCCCGCCTGCTGGCAGATCTGAACGTAGCTGCGGTACAAGTCGTCTCCACCAGGCGGCAGAACTCTGCACACATCCTCCACTGGCAACGTCTGAGCGAGGTACGTCATCACGTCTGCAAACGAGAGAAGAGACATTCAATTCTGCGTTCAGACTGAGCAGTTGGCATTTGCTTCGTTTTCACGAGAATCGTTATCAACCAAATACTGGGCACAAAGTGCGCGGGACACGTCAAACCTTATCGGACGTGCGCCACCGAGTGTCACCCCCGGGGTTTAAGACTCTGACTCCCACGCGACAAGCGCTGAAACTAAGAGGACACGTGTCAGGGTGCCCACCTCTGGTGACCTGCAGATAAAAGGGCTTCAGCAGCGTCTCGTCTCCTAGGGTCTGCACCTTCCTGTGCAGCATCAGCAGCAGCCACTTCCACTCGGCCTCGCCGCTGAATCTGTCCTGCAACGAGAACAGTTTCATGATGAGGGTTGTCCAAAATGATAATTCCATCGTTATGGACTTTGGATTGTCGTGCACCACTGCCAAAAAAATAAAAATAATTTATGCACTGGTTACATTTGCCAAGATATTAACATAAGCGACAGAACACTTTCGGGCCTCGTCCATCGCCTCGATCGCTCAACCTCTGGAGTGATTTGAGATTGGTTCGTTCTAACAGACCCCACAGAGTAGGTTTCCCTTCCCCTCCGCCACATCTGATCGAGTCCTCGAAACGACGCGTAATTTTACGGCGTCAGACGAAGGGCAAGACGATCCAGACTGTACCGCACGTGACACAGTTCAAGACAGAACACGGCACACGTGCGCCTCGGTCCGATTTAATCGAATGTGATTGTAGCTCTTGGCTCAAAAATGTAACAAAGAAACGGCGGAGAGAGTAAATTTTAGTAAATGTCACTTTCCACGGCAGTACCTTCGTGAAACGCAGCAGAGCCTGAGGGCAGAAGCCAAGCAGAACGTTGGCAGCTTCCAGCACGGGCATGCACAGAACCTGCAGACTCAGGTTCCCGTGGAGCCGCGGGTGCGTCTGCGCAAACTGACGCACTTCAATCGCGCAGTCCTGGGGCAGCTTTCCAGAACAGAGCAGACACTGCAAAACGAACAACAACGGCAGCAGCCGCAAAGCCTTTCGGGTAGAAAGTGATACTGAAAACCTAAAACTCGCAATAAACTCATAAAAAAGCGGCCATGCGCCCTGGTCTTGACGCAAACATTTTAGCGGAGTATCGCGCGCGTGAATCTCGGATAAACGCGGGACGTCCCTCGGTCGCCAGCGATCACGCTCACCTGAAGCTTGAAGAGGCTGTCACAGTCTGCATCCTCCTGTCGGGCCGATCCCCCGTCTTCCAATGCAAACTCCGCCCCTTCTTGAAGAGAGAGGAGTCTTTTGGAAAGGTCAGCAGAGTAAGGAGGCATTTTCGCAAGGAAGGCCGATCGACTTTCTTCAAAAAGTACCTGAACATTCAAACACAAATCTGTTTTACCATCGCATTCCAACGCCTAATAAAACCTGAAGTCTCTTAAATAATTTTTTGTGGGAAATAAATACGCCTTTGAGGGTCCGCAAAACGCACAGATGGTAATTTTGCCTCGGTGCTTATTAACCCCTACCAGTAAATGTATAAGGGGTAGTAGAGAGACACCTCAGCACCAAACAAACCATTCAAATGCCTCCCACCCTAACCCAAAACCCTTCGGGGCAAAGAGTCTCCGAAATCGCTCGATAAGCCGGGTTGGCCGCAGAGCAAAGAGTGAAATGCCTCTCCGTCTCTTTATTGGGTAGTCCCAGTGTCCCTCAAGCTTCACTAAACAGGGAGCGGAGGCGCTACAGCGGACAGACAATGAATTGCAGAAATATAAAAAACTGTTTACTTTAGTGTCTGATTGATTTTCCCACGAAGATCCAGTTTTGTCAGGGTTAAGTTTCCGTCTGGGTTCTTCCGGTTCACCACTCCGCAACTTCTTCTTCCCCGATGTTTTCGCGTCATGCCACCGCAGGTCGCTCAGGTATGACCTCACGAGTATCTTCAGTGCCTCCGCCGTCGGCGCGTCACACGAAGCCAAATTCTGCGCCGTGACGTCACCGAAGTACCAAGCAAAGTATTTCTCCAGAAATTTCTGAAGGACGTCACTCGCTGCAGACCCAGCAATGCCGATTCTAGACGGAATGTATTCCAGGAAAACCTGGGAAGCAAAACAATCCTTCAGCAAACCCAGCCCAGTACATAATTTTGTGCATTCCTGGCATGTAGCCAAAGAAATCAGAACATCACGGGTCATTTACAAAACTTCTCAAAACACATTTAATTTCATACAGGAGAGTCAATACTGACAGCTGTAAAATTTAATTTCGTTCACAACCCCCACCTTACACAAATTCCTCAAAAATGGCTCACTATACACACACACCCCCAAAAAAAAAGGGGGGGTACACTTTTAACTTCAAAATATTCCTTACACGGAGAACATTAAAGACATACAAGGAAAAATAATATGCAGCTCCGTTCTGTAAATATTTGGGCAGTTCAATATTTACTTGAGTACGCACTTGTGCGCATCAACTACAAATGTTCTTAGGTTCTCAAAAGGAGGGAAAGAAATTCAGAGTTACATGAAGACAATTTCAGTATTGCCGCAAAAGAGATCCCTTCTTCAGTACTTGAAAGTCGCTCGGCTAGCCAAGAAACTTCTTGACCCTTGGAACACATACGTTCATTACCATGTCAACAAAAGCTTGTCACTGGTCCACATCCTGTTTCTTTAGGCACTATATTAATTTTGTACACCCAAGATTACTCTTCTCTTCCGAAATCATTCCCTAAACTACAAAATAAACGAGTCAACGGACTGTCAATTACCTGCAATATCTCCCGCAGTGTCGCAAACTGCAACGCTGTAACAAAGTCTGCCAACACAACAGCCAGCACTGCCGGTTTTGAGTCCATGAGAACAGACGCTAACTCAGAGAAGCTGGGCGTACTGTCACCGCCATCTGAAAGTGATGTCGAGGAAGACCCTCTGGTTGAAGCCGGACACTGACGCTCCAGTAAGAGGATAGGGTTATCTGACAAGATGCTGATGAGACTACTGGGGGTCAGCGAGTCCAGAACTGCGACGGCCTGCTCCGGAGAACCGCGCTGAATGCACAGCAACACCAGCGCCAAGGCATCTGAAGCAGCTGGAGCTGCCCTAGGTGCAGAAACAGGAACTACGTACACAGCACACGTAAATGAACAGCAGAAATAGTGGTACTCTACATCAGACGAAGATTCTGAACGCTTTATTCATAAATCACTAGTCACAGAGAAAAAAAAATTTCCTTGCTGGGAACGGCTATTAAAATCCTTCTGCCCGTCCATCCGTTCACACGAATGAAATAACTTGACATCAGATAAACCAATTTTGACTAAATTCTATGCTGGAAAATGTTATGAAAAACAGATCGCTTCAAATTTAATTCAGACTGGACGATCTTAATGACCACTTCACAGAATAACACAAATACTCTAGCCTCTCAACATAAGATATTTTCCAGTCCTCAAGATTCCTACCACCCTCTCATGCTGCTTCAAACGCCAATATCTGACTTCCCCTCTGGAGCTGCAACGTAACTACGCACCTGGCACTCAGTTGCTTCTTCATGATAGCGAGAACTCTGTCTGTGGCGCAATCTCGAAGCAGACTGGAATTCAGAACAAGTGTAGAAACCTGAGCAGGGTCATACTGTTCAAACAGATCAAGCAGCGTGTGAGCAAAGTTGGGAACGGCCGGGCTGAACAACGTGTCGCCTGGGGCTTGGTTCAACTGGAGCAAGCACTCGCGCAGGTATGACATAAGACCCTGCAAACAAACGGCATTCATGCTTAAGAATTAACAACATTCTACGACTGCATGGACAGATCTTGTGCCGTTAATGTTACATGGGTAATGCAATACAGCTTCGGTATGGAGTGACGGCGCTACATTTAAGTCAACGTCAGAGAACCGTGTCTCACTGTATGTATATTTTCTTACACAAATTCTCTTCCAAAGTCCTAATGTTCTCATGACTTTACAACCATTACCAACACTCACTTAATTTTCTAGAAACTTAGCAAATCTATGGCAGTCACATCAAAATACGATCTGTCTATAAATCCGTACGCAATTGAGCCGGATTCCGCTTTCATCATCGCGTAAGAAAGAGGAAGAGGGCAGAAAACCCATCTAGTGGGGCCCCTGACTCACCTAACCTCAGACCTGCACAGCAACGAAATTGAAAACCTGCAAGCAAGATCTGCAGACAACAATCATCCGCAGAAGATAGATCTTAATTTTATTATCGTCCGTCCGACCCACCTTTACGACACAAGACCCACACTCTCAAGTCATCAGCGTATCACGATACACCATCATCAGAAAACCTTCAAACTTCTACCACACACCTGGTTTTTCCGCTCGGCTGACAAATCGGGTGGAAGCTCAAACTTCTTCACTCTGTTCACAACTTCCACTGGAGTTAAAGCTGCCATCTTGTAGAACGGGGCAGCCAGCTTCCAATCAGCCTCGTCATCACACCTGAAACACATTACTCACTCACTCACTCACTCACTCAAATATTATCAACTTCCACAATTAGAAACTCATTCAGATTTAATGAAGACTTAGATTTACATTAACAGTTGGCCTTATCCATGGTAAAATCTTAAAGAGATCTCAAACACAACAAAATCTGTATTTATGACATTGCCCTAATAATTCTTTATATTAATAAAGACAACGCAACGAATTTTCCAGCCTGATCCAGACCTCAAGAAGAATGGAGGTCCGAGGTCCCGCATCAACACGAGAAAACTGCGCCACACGGCTCCAGTTGCGTTCTGATAAGTGACTGAGGACAGAGAGAGAGAGTAAGAGCTAACAATGAACTCAAATTAACGAAACACAAAACCGACTGCAACGTTATAAAAATGTGTTGCGGCGAAAGAACAGAGAACTTTCAGACCTGTTATTTGAGTAAGAACAAGCTAATATGGAGCAGCAAAGTCCTCCTTGAAAAGGCGAAAATCACGCGGCTGTCAAGAAACTGCCAACATTTCGCTTAACCCAAGTGTTGTTACGTTGTTCACAAGACCCTGTCAGTTCAGGAACAGAACTTACATTATGTAGCTGTCCGCCAGCAGTGCACATGACTCTCTGTACAGTTCATCACGCTGTCTTGTGAACTCCTCGCTGTCGGAACAGGGCAAGGCTTCCGTTGTCCCCGGCTTCCAGGTGACTGTGGCAATGGCCGTCCGCAGGATGACGTGTCCTTCGCACAGGAGATGACGGTATGTGGCGGGGCTAGACCAACGGTGCGCGGAGCCAACGGTAAGAATGTCATTGTAGAGAGCGGCAGGACACGGCAGAGTGAGCGAGTACAGCGTCCAGCCTCCGGAGCAATGTGAACTATTCAACAACATCTGCCATTTCTGAATTATACGCTAAATGAAACTGATCTATAACAACACATCTAGCGCAATTCACTATAGAAAATTAGCCAAATGATAAACATCACTAGGCTAGCCGTATTACTCAATATTTTCCGTCATACGTAAGAAATATGTCGCTTTCACAGAACAAACCATAATCAATCTGTAACTTCTTGCTTACATTTCTGATTACTTCCAGGATGTCAAAAGAGTGGACTTCGTACACAGAACTATTTTCCTTCATTAATGAGAACGACAGCAACAAGTTCCTAAAATGTACCTCAGGTTTTCATGGCACTAAAATTGCAGACTGCAATCTAATGAGTCGTCACTATGCAGTCTCGTAGGTGGCCATCAGAAAAACGCCTGTCCTTCAGACACAAGACAATTTATTTCCTCTCCCTTTAAGTGTAATCACAGCTTGAACCTTCCACAGAAGCAACAAAAAACATACTCCTGGCTTGAGGAACTGGACTCCTCGGAACAAGCCAACAGCACGAGGTAGGAGTCGGCCAGTAGCAGACGTTCCACTCCGAGGAACGGGCGCAGGCCAACCAGGCAAACGGGGTCGTCTGCAGGAGGGCAGGCCTAAGGAAATAAATCAAGCCTGCACCTGACATTCACCATCAAAACAAGAAGATTTAAAAAGAGCTTCATAAATAGGATTTCAGGTTCCCACATCAGTCACGATGAAGATGGCTCTTGTCCGGCTTCTAGCACCGTGTAGAAGTTTCTCAATGTTTCAGAGTTACTTGCTGCCCTCATCATCAGGATAATCAATGCCCTGATGATGAAGGCAGCAAATACCCGCGCAGCATCGGTAAACTTCTACCAGAATACGAGGTGCAACAATCCTATAAGACAGCCATTCTCAAATGTTCATGAACTGCACTCTTCACAAAATATTACTCAAATAAAGAAATCAGATATAATGAGATGAGTGGGTCACGTAGCGCACACGGAAGTCAGAGATCCTGAATGGATGATACAGTTGGGAGACCCACGCACAGACGGAAGGATAACTTTGAAACGGATGTTAAGGAGTAACACGCAGTAGTGCATCGACCTCGCACGGATCATGATATGGTCCAGCGTTGATGTCTTTAAATCAAATACAGAAAGGATACTAGAACATTCCCTAATAATCTCCTGGGTTTAAAACAACTGCTTCTTATCAAACATTTTCAGCTTCTACCAAATAACATCACAAGTTGCGATAAATTGGAAATGAAAAACCACCAAAAAATCGGAATATACAGAAAATTGAAAACTTTTCCAAGAAATAAATAAAAAAATCTGAACACAACTGTGAGTGAAACGTAAATAGGAGGTTTAACAGAAGTGACAATCGGCTGAGAATGCTCACAGTGAGATTGCCGGCGGGATCCAGCGCTGATATGAAGTGATGGCCAGCTCTCAAGGTGTACGTTTCCAGACCAGTTTCTGTAAGGGCGTGCAGGACAAACCTTTCCATGGCAACAGCTGTCACTGGCGCAGTGAATGGATACACAGTCACACATGCTGCCTGCTGCAGTCTGGAGGGCTCCTGCACGTCCCGCATGTTGAAGTGGTACAAGTAGCCCTCCTGCTGTGTCACAACTAGACAGACCGTGCTCACCAGGTCTCCGTAATACTTCGAGTGCATCGGGTTTATGACGGTTACCGCTGTTAAACAAGAACAATAAGTCCTCTAGCTACTTTATTAGTTAATGGTCTCTTCTTACACTTTAGCTATGTTAATTATGCATAAGGAAACATTTTGACAGCATCGTGACGTCCACACAGCTGATTACTTTTACATATTTGGTATAAACATTATTCTGCAAAAAGCCACCCCATCTCAATCTTGTTACCATCGATGATACAACTGCAGGCAAACTTGAGCGTGCTAAATCCTGTCTGCTGTGATACCCCATGTCTTAAAAAATCATAATATTATTCTCCCATCTACACCTGGGTTTCCCAAGTAGTCTTTTTCTTCAAACTTTTCCGGCCAAAACTGTGTACGCATTTATCCTGTACTCCACCTCCTGTCCCAATCACTGTAACCTTCATCATTCATGCACTTAAAAAAATTAAAATACTCCACACTACTAAGTAATTTTCTACAGGTTCTCCTTATTTCACCTTTCTTACGTCAGAATACGTTCTAGAACTCGGTTGTATAATGAGGAGAGCAGAAATGAGTGGATTCAAACTGCACCTTTAGTATTACCAGGCTCTTTCCTGGCATACAATGGTTTTAAAACCAGGCTACGGAATTCATCGCAGGCCGAAGAGTACGTCTGCTTAGCGCTGCTCCCAAGCTGTGGCGCGGTAATCTGCAACTGTAGCAGATGCAGAACTTCACTCTTTGCTGCCCATGGCTGTAAGAGATCGAAACCTTGAGTTTCAGCTATCAACTGGAAGAGACTGCCTCGGAGATGAGACGATCTTACAGAAACAGGTGTCAATGTGTGGAATGGGTTAATTTGTATATAGCTGGACAGCTGTGTTAAATTTCTCACACCACCATTTGCAAATATATTGAAGCATTAAAGTAGAAGTGTTCAGTATAAGAATCTGGAACTCAGAAAAAGGTTGTTCTTTGCTTATTTTCATTAAAGTAAGGTACATTCCAGAATCTGACATCCTGGAAACAAATGTCTTAAGCAAATCAACGTCTCACCATTCTAAAGATACTTCCATAAATCACACATAAAAAATAATTACTCCCCTCCGCTGCCTTTGCCACTATCGGAACATAATGAATTTTTCTCGAGCTAGCGTTGCCAACCTCATAACAAAATGTAACCCCAATTTTTAGCAGAATTTGTTTTTAAAAAAGTGTGCAGTGTACTCAAGAACTGTAGTAATCATCACTCACAGTGGCAGCAGGCGAAGTACACCAAACTACGGCGCTCATGTTTGGCGGGGCTACTTGGAAAGGTATGTGGCGATACATGACTCCAGACGGACTACCAGGGCAGCTGGTTACTTTATCTGCTACAATGCTAGGAAGATCCACTCGCAAAGGGAATGAACTGCTATGCAATTTGGAGTCTGTGTTACAGTCACCCCTCAGAACCTCTTCCCAGTCAATGTGGGAATCTATGTTGTTATTCTTATTCCCTATAACAATAAAAAACACGACAACAAAAGGAGTGAAAATTCTCTTCCATGGGGATCACCCTCCACAGCAGCATCAAACAATGACAGTTACCAAATAACATCTGCATTCAGCTTCAAAATAAATGGTTAACAGATACCTAAACCATAGCAAAAACTTTAAATAACAGCAAAGTTTTCATGCACAAAACTAACCCAAACTACTTTCTAGTAGTACGTTTCCTCAAAACGTAATTCCACGACTTGGCTACCAGTCTTATTTATGAGAACAGGTGCACCACTCAGAGCTTAGGTCAGCATCAGGGGATGACGCCCACTGAAGGATACAGTCACATTCAGCGTAAATCTCACCATTAGCGTGGCGATCAGTGCTCTCCTGCGACTGGTCTGCAGTCTTTGCGCCTGGCCCAAGTCTGAACACGTGCACATACTTGTCAGCCATGCATGCGATGATATCCTCAGCTAAGGACAGACTTGTTGGACTGAAGCTTAGGTCCACAAATACACCAGATTCTTCAAAGTCTATGAAACGGAGGCGTGAGATGTCACGTGTGCAGACACGAAAATGGTACAGTGTCAAAGTCTTATGGAACGCCAGCAACAAGTTGCCTGTTGTCTGTAGCAAACAAAATTAATCATCTTTCAGGACCGGAGTCACTGAACTACTACAGCCACATTTTATAATACCACTCAAAATTACTTTCAGTCTTATTTAAACTTGAATTCCAAAAATTGTTACAAATGGTGTTTAAATTTGACAAGACATTTTACAGCAGCCCCTTTTTGCCACTGCCAAAATGTCGGGAAGAGAGAGAAGAAGAAAATAATGTAAAATAAAGTACTATTACGTTATGCCATGTGATCTTGTAGGAAGTTACCAATGTTTTGGAGAAATGCATCGCTTCACAATGAAAATGGAAGTGACACATTAACTACTCGTACGACCACAGGCATCACAACAGGAGACCACCATCATTTTCACTTTGAGAACTATAATTCCCAAACATTCCTAAGCTTCTATTGAAGCTCTTCAGAATTTAACATAAATTAAAATGTCATATTTAAAAAATGTAAGAAGCATAGCAACTTTGTGAATAAACTGATCAGAAAACAGAATTCTCATCGGCAGCACGACATCAACATTGACACACTCGCACGCTTGTGTGTGTACATAAGCAAAAATATGTCCAGCTTCAAGTAAAAGAAGGTATGCACGTGCGCATGACTACGAGCAGATTCATCACGCGTGAAAACAATTAGAGAAGGCATTTCTTATGACGACGGTGCACGTGTGGCATCTGGTAACTAAGGAAGCATGCAGAGATTGAGAAGGGGGTGTCACATGACTCAACATGGCTGAGATTCTCTGGTTTGCAGAGGATATTTCTTTCATCAGTGTCCTCTCACCTGACCTTCTATTAAATCTTGATCTGTGGTCATTTGTGAAAGAACAGGTTACCACACTTCTTATGCAATATGCTGCTAAGTTAAAAGGCGAGATTCATGGTATATTCAACACCACATCACAAACCTCAGTGAACATTTCACACAAAAATAAATTATGCTAGTGATACTTCTTCTGTGTGTTTCATGGTGAAAGTGCTTTCTGACCTGACAACAAGCTATAACACTTGGTGCTTTCTTCAGAGGAAGTTCTATCATCTCCAGACTTGGGGGCCCTGACTGCGCACTGCTTGGAGTGACTCGGCCTGCAATTCGCGCTCTCATTGGCTGCTGTACTGCACTAGGGACATCCCAGTTGGCGTAGACCCGAGCATAGCTACACTCCTTTCCCTGACGATTCTGTTTCACCTCCAGCGTTGCAACATAGTTGCCTGTTGGTAAGAATGTCAACATAGCCCTCTCTTGTCAGTGTTCCTTCCCACCATTACCCAAGAAACCAAACGACATGCTGCAACAAGCGCCGCGTACCTGCCAAAGATCTATCACCATAGTGGCACTATTGCTCACATGAATGTGTCTATATTACCAACAGTGAGACATTAAAATGTGTAATTTTAGGGTAGCCTGTAATTGTATATCATCCATACCAAATCTCATCAAAATCTGTCTAGCAGTTCTTGAGTTGAAAATTGCAGACAGATATATGGACACAATTAATCTTAAGAAAAATTACTATTAAAAAAGAAAAAAAATATGCTAAAAATGTAAAAGGGTGTGACAACACATTTTTTAAATAATTTTTGCTTTGGTGCTGCACAGTGTTTAAATTTTATGTATTAAATGGCTGCCAAATAGTGATGCAGCAGATCACTTTATACACTCGAACAGAAACTGGCTGTGATCACCCCACAGTAAACAGGATACGGAGCAAACTAGAATTACAAAACTTTGTGAGTTACAACATATGACTTAATAAGTAATGTATCACTGAATTTGTCTTGTCTTGACAAGCAAAACAGAAGATGAGAGAGAAAACCAAGCACATGGAGGACACGCCTGACGATGTCATACTCGTGCTCGCATACGCCTAAACTTACGCTGCGTTAAAATACGGCAGCCGCATTTTAAGTAACATGTTACGTGCGGTTGTTACCATTGCAACAGTGAAGCATCTGCTGCGCTTGATCGACTGTTGGAAAGCTGAAGCTGACGCCGCCCCCTTTGGACAGATCCCGAACTTCCACAACATGCTGAGGCAATGCCAGTAACAAGTAATTAGGTGGGGCTGTGGCTGCAGTAACAGGATCCTCACATGTGTGGATGTCCTGACTCACAAAATGGTGCACTGATATAACGCGAACCATTCTCTGTAACATGTTCAAAATGGTTCCCATTATTCTGTCACATTCTGGTGAAGCAGAACAGATACAATGCTTATGAAACTAATATCCTATTCTCTGTATTTCAGCGGAAAAGCTAACAGAGCGACACGAGATGGACGGGGCATTACCACACATAAGAAAGATGAGAAACACAAAGTTTAACTTGGAAACCTACAGTGAAGAGCCCATTGGGAAACCTAGGCATAAATGGAAGGATAATATGAATGTAGATCTTAAAAAAACCAGGTGTGACATTGTGGACTGAATACATCTGGCTCAGCACAGGATCAAGTGACAGGTTGTAATTTGATCACTTAAGCAACCATTAACTACTTAAGATAGATTGCACTCCATGCAGTTTTATTACAAATGTGTCACAGAGTATGTATGCATGACACAAGAACAGAGATTCTAAATGATCAATAATGTGAATGACAAGGGATTTTTTTCTAAAATTTTACAAGAAACATACATGGAAGACAATGGAGATAAATACATGGTGCAAGAATCATAAGGAATGACACTTCCCATGAATGTATGGAAATGTGTTACATGCTACTTTCACTAACCTAGATGACATTAAAAACACGTATACTTCTGAGAAGGCAGCACATATAAGATAAAAGGGGTTAAGTTTCACCTGTAGCAAGCCACAGACATCAGGACGTTTGAAAACAACTTCTGTACCTGTGGATATAAGGCTGGGTAATGACATCAGAACACAGCAATTTTCTAGCTTCCTTAACAATGGTAAATTAACTGTATCCAACAACTAGACAATTAAATGCAGCAATACCAACAGTATGGCATGTGCACTGCTACCAGCTATTATCTCAGTTGTCGTATTGTTTGAGAACATTGATTTTTAACTGTATAAATCAAGTGTTTTAATGTATTTTTATGCAATAAAAATATACCATAATGCGAGTTAGCTAGTATGGTACAGTACCATGACCTCTCATAAAGCCAGTTTACAATCCACTGGTAAGACAGTCTTTTGTGTAACTCAAGCAGTGTTCTCTTACTATGCAAAATGGCACACCAATTGTCTACAAT
Source organism: Zootermopsis nevadensis (assembly GCF_000696155.1). Next base: position 2,917,880 of record NW_019059645.1, on the reverse strand, counting down.
TCCCCGATGGTATCACAAATAAAAATTATTTTTATGCATATCTGTAAAATGCATACATGCAATATTTCCTTTTTAAAGTCATGTACCTCCTACCCTACCAGCTACTGTCTGATTGTTCACCCCTACATCTCCAAATAAGGCATCCATAGGAAGCTGATGGTAGCACTGATTATTTGTGACATGCCAATGCTCTAAGACATCAATAAGGATGATAATGATGTTCTTGTGGGTTCTTGTACTGTGTGGACTGATCGGTACATGCCAGTATTTTGGAAAAGCATACTTCTTTGAAATTACAGCAACTACTGACCAGGAAATCTACCAGACTACACGATGCAATAACCCAGAAGAAAGCAATCTTCAGACTCATTGCTGTGAAAACCTCAAGTCCTAAATCAACCGACCAGTCCACATGGCACCAGAACCCCATCGCCACTGCCATGAAAACCTCGTATCACACATTAATAAAACATTATTGTGCCTGTGGAACTCTAATGTATACTTATATGTAAGTATGACGTTTTGTCCAGAATACAGTAGTGCTCCAGGTAAGTTTGCTAGATGCTTTTCTTGAAATGTTTTGAATTAAGGTATACCATACGAAAACTCTGAACTACTGAATGTTTTAAAACCGACTACAATAAGCATAAAGCCTTATAACCCATCGCGGTTTTCATTCGTTCAGCCCCACACCAATTCGTCGCCAAAACACTGAAAATCTCACGGATAAATTAATTATTGAGACGAAATATCTGAACGTCCTGTGTCAACAATTATATATCTTGTAACATGAAAACATCAATTTATCACTTACATTACTGTAAGCCGTGGTAAAAAACGGTGCTGAACTACCCACGGTCCATTACCAACATTACATTCCGAAAGTAAATATAAGCCGAAGAACTAAAGCACGGTATCTATAGCTACCAACTACGCTTGGACTGAAATTTGCGGAACTTAAAGCGATTCGAATACAAATCGACTTCAACCTAACCTCCAAATCTAATACAGAACGTGCTACGAAGTCAATACACTATGCACCTGCACTTAACTTCTCATAACATAACTACCTACCCCTTCGACGGTCAAGAGATTCCAGTTAAGATTTTACAACAATGTACAGTTCACAAATACAAGAATAAAGGCCAACACCTGACAAAACCGCATCCAAGACGGCCACTTTCTTCTCTCACATAAATTCAGGCGCGCGCGCACGTACACACACACACACGTCGGAAAAATGGCTCATAATAACAAGTTACATTCGAAATCATCAAAAACAGAATAAAAATGTAAAAGATAAATTCACTAATAAGAACCGTTCACAAGACAGGTTAGGAGTCATCAAATGTGGCGAGAGAAACACCAATCATAAGTAATATACAATAAGCAGGGTTATTGAGGTAGATGGCTAGTAGGTAAGGGCAATCGCCCTGACAGCAAGGACCTCTGAAACGTCGGTGAACTTTTACCAAGCCATATGGCACAACCGAGAAGACAGCCGGTAGGATGTTACCAGCATCCCTCAACCTCTTGTACAGCCAGAAGAGTTGGTCACTGTCAACATTATCACAGAGAGCAATCTTCTTATTTATTGTGCTTTATATCACATCCAATAATCTTCAGTCCTACAACAACATGATTAAGAAGTTTAACACATAGAGAGTAAACCAATGACCACAAAAGAATGAATGACATCACAGAAATACCACACATGGCATGCAACATTACACTACTGGAGTCACACAGGAAAAGTAGAGAGGAAGAATAAGCAGAGGTACATAGACTTAACAAGTGAAACATGAAACAACCAATATCAAACATCTTTCCTTCAAGTGACATCACCGCTCGGCAGAATTACAGTCAAAACATTAGTGTAAATGTATCAATTATGACATCACCAAAATCCCAAATGTCAACAACTCTTTACACATTGCATTTTGTAGTATTTATTCACCCATACCTAAAGCTGTACGCCTCACTGACATACACAAAGTACCTCAGCAGAAGCTTACTGACAATCATACAGCCTCTGAATGGAAAGTAACAAGTTTCAAAACACACTCTGATGACACAACCTGTCTACAAACACAATAAACATACTGCAAAATTTATCACCAAACAACTACAAATTTGTATATTACAGTACATATTTTTCATATAAATGTTCAAGATGGCCATTTCCTGGGATGTAGCACCATGTAGTCTGGCAGCTATTGGCCTACATTTCAGAGGAGCTTAGTTCCTACACCATTAGTGCAGCAAGCTCTGAAACATACATCTAACAATACTGGTGCCACATTCTAGAAGAACTTCACCAAATTTACCTTTTATTTGTCAGTTGTTCATTTATTTACTCATCAATTACTTTCCTTTTTTTCCATCATGCTGAATTAGCAGTTACAGCCAGCTGACAAGTGATGTTCCTCCTGGTTGGGGGTTAGCTAGTAACCCCCCCTCCCCCTTAATACGTAGCATGTTGAGGAGTATCACGACATGGAACCCAGTGGAAAGCTCTTGTGAATATGATAATGGACCTCTGGATTCCACAAAATGCAGTCACTTCTTAACCAGTAGACCATCAGCTTCTCAAGATTGACTCTGGTCCATGGTGTTCTGAATGAAAACATGTCATCACAGACCATTTGTGGCCCATGAGCCTCAACTATAGTAGGTAAAAGAGCTGGCTCCTCTTAGATCCCAAAACTATAATCTACATATCAGATTATCTTCAACCCATACTACAGATGCATAGCCATTGGAGTGTCCGAGATAATACATATATGCACAATGGACTTTTGTGGATATATGACCATGAGAGGTATTGCTTCAGTGAGGTCAGAAGTGAACTCGGCATACCTGTATTACCAAAGCACACTTCACCTACTAATGTCCAGTGCATTTCATCAGACACAGGTTTCCATGTTGTTTGGTGTGATATGTAATTTCTTTATGATCTAATAATGCACAACCTGCAATTGTCATAAACTTAATTTCTGATGCCAATAATATGTTTTCAAATGCTTTTGCACCTGGGTATGACCAAGCACATAGTAAAGGGTGCAAGAACACACCATCCATGAAACACCTTTAGATATTTCCTTCATACAATGACCTTCATTACACATTTACTGTACGAAAATGGCACTTCGGAAGCTGGGGACTTTCCACGCAGATATCATGGGTTCAAGAGAAGATGGCTCAGTGCTGCCTTCCTCCTCATTCCCCTCCAACCAAACTTTAACATTCTGGGAATAGCATAAAAAAACCCACCTCATTTCACTAAAATTAATCCTAATACAGTAAAACCCAACTGACTGCTCAAGTGCATTTTATAGTTACGTGTTTTGAGTGACTCAGTTCCCAAGCAGTTGTAACGTACGGTGGCTGCAACATGACCGAAAGCTTCAGCTACATCACAGTAAGACGGGAACAGGAAGATGGAAAGGGCAAGGGGGGGGAGCAAGTGACTTTGTGCTATCACTTCTGCTCCCTCCTCATACTTCAGCAGCTGACGTATTTGTAACGTTGGTCAAAGGTCAGGGATATCCTGCAACAAGTACTCATACAATCCTCACTTAAAGCACAATGTGGATGGGATGGAAGGACAGAGGCAGAGAATGATACACGCAACACATGACGGATTCGTTATGTGCTGAATTACAACGCTTCATAAAACAAATAAACAATTCTACCTTAAATTTTTATTTTGATCAAATATTATAAACAAATGAGAAAAATTCAAACTGGTCACAAATGAAGCCAACTGCTGTACACAAGGCTGCAATGTGGAAAGCAACTTCCCAAAAAAGAAAGTATTTATGCATGGCTAAACGTTAGGTGGCTAGTAGACATTATTTCAACATAAAAGGGGGGAAATCAAGTCAGCATACAAAACCTAAAACATGTTTAATGTGTTCAAACCTTCCCAACTTTATTTGTAACCTATTAAGTTCACATACAGTAAACATGATTTGGATATTCAAATCTGCTCTTAAGGTGATGCAGTACGGTGTACATCGAGACAGTCCATGAAGACAAAGGCTGGGAGATTCTTGGCTACAGCTACTGAAATAAATTAAATAACCATCAGACATTCAATTTAAGATCATTGACAAAGCATAAAATTACTTGTGGGTCAAATTCCATGTAGTGGCATGATTTTCCCACCACAAATTATTTTCTTGAGCAATGTTTGTGATACTGACTCTTGGATTATTTAATAATGCTACCTCAAGGGTTTTTTTCTTCTTTTTTTACTGTTGAGATAGTGTGAGGAACTGTGGCCACCATCAGGCTCAATGTTCATCCTCAAGGTCATATATGAGAATATGGAGAATTAATGGAATGATATCGAAATGAAAACCAAAGAACTTGGTGGAAACCCAACCCAGCGCCACTTTGTCCACCACAAATCCCACATGCACTTCCCAGGAAGTGAACACAAGTCTCTGTGTCAGAAGCCTGTGCTATGGCAGTGGTTATACAGTATCAATTAAATAAGATGGTGAATGTAAGTATGGATTTGGAACGATACAACTGCTGATGGTTCATTATTTGTTGGCTCCTAAAGATTAATAGAGGTAATTCACAAGCACATGATCACAATTTCTTATCAATCTTGTGTGCCACTATATATAAAGAATTATACCACTGAAGCAGTGCTTTGTAATCCAACTTAATTTTTGACATGTTATCATCAATGGCTTTAAAGAAAATTCATATGTTCTTAACAAAATTTACCCTCAAAATACAATTTTGGTACAAACTCAACATGGGCTACTACATTACATAAATACAGATTTATATATTTCAACAAATATTCCACTAGGGAAAATACCATATTGGAGGCCTAGGACAACACAGAAATGGATTAGAAACAAATGTTAGGTGTCTACTGGATTCATCTGGCTCACAAGAGAGTCCACTGGAAAGTTATTGTGAATACGGTAGAGAATTTTTCTGTTCCAGAAAAGTCAGGGAATTTCTTGAACAGCTATGACTGCGTAATCCGAACATCTATTCCACAAGCAATGACTGGAACATTTTCAGGTGTCAAAGGAACGTTTGTTTTCACATCATAGGCAATCTGTTCCCACCTTTCTCCTACAAGGCAGTGACTACTTTAAAGGTGGGTTGTCAGATCACATACACAAGGAGGATTTTACTGTGCGCACACACATTTTTTCTTATCAACACAAAATTATATCACATTAAGTGAAACATTTCTTTTCCCACTGTGAACAGTCTTCTTAATCAGTCACTCCACAACATTAAATCTGACAATGGCACAACTCCAAAATTATGGTGAGCAGAAGATGGCGCAGTGACTTGCTAAGCCAGAAGTAGAAGTTTCTTATTGAAAGTAAGGGTGGAAGTAGAACCTCTGAACACAGTTATTGTAATTTTGAATTTCAACACTGTTTTGAGATAAAGTAATGTACTCACAAACAATGAGATCGAAAAACAGCAGTATCAATGGGCTCCTACTGACAGCAGGGTCAAAAATATTGCTACTACAAAATGTTAGGTTAGGGGTTAGCTCACTGTTATGAGATGAAGTCACATAATAACTTCTAACACAATAAAGTAACACATTCATAAAATCCATTGAAGTGCACAAAAATAAAATTTTGAATGGTGTGTCTGAGAAACTGCAGAGTTATCTCAGGTCACCTCTGAATCCTAGTAACAAACCTGACTCCACTTATTTTGCTTATAACTTTACTAAGAAAATCATGACACCTCATTACGAAAGTGACCCATTCCTTCCTCCCAATGTGTTACTCATACCTCTTCATGGTATGCAAACAGGTGCCCTGTTTCCTAGTTGCTCTGTTTGTCCTTGGAGTCTTGCAATGACAGAGGTTCCTTCAGTCTTTCCGCCTTTGTCTCTTCACCTGAACCAGCTGATACCAAATCATTTTCTTTCCCCTTTCCTTTGTCTTCCTTTTCTGCAATATTAACAGGAACTTCTTCCTTGCTTGCCTCATCGAAGTTCTCCACTAGCTCTGGAACCTCATCATCCTCTTCAATACTCGCTCTCACACCAGCAGCACTATTTGCCACATTAGATGCAAGGCGTTTTAGCTGTGTTAAACCTTCTGGTCCTAGCTGGCTCAAAATTCCTGGTAACATTTCGGTAATTTGTTTGTTCTCCCCATGACCAGTAATGGCAAAAGTGTTTGCTGCTAATGATGCTTGGGCTTTTGGGTTATTAAAATGGATGACAGTGCCATCATCCTTAATCATATTAACTTCTTCGATACCCGGGATTGTATTTACTGACAGCTTCTTCAAGGAACTCTGAAGTTTCTTGTCATCAGTTGCGGCAGTAGCATGCACTACCTTCTTCTTTCTGCGTGGTGTACCCTTCCCTCCAATCCGAACCTGGGCTTGAAGTTTCTTTAACTTTTCTTGATTCATTTTAATTCCCTGCCCTTACAAACCAGTTCAACACTATACTGATACTTACTACTTATATTAACACAAAGAACTTTCAATGTTAATGAATTGCGATCACAATTTCTACCTTCTCTTTAGTACACGTGCTCAAAACCTACAACCAATTCGAAGAAAATGGATGCCACTCAGACTGCATTCCATTGAACTAACATTTGTCATATAATATACTCTTCGCACTTACAGACAATTCGTAATTATTACGGTTGGTCAGATATAAATTATTCTGATATAATATATATCACGCTCAATTTATCTGTAGTTTGTAGTGAAAGTTATTTATTTCCCGTGCTTTACATATGGAGAGGATAAGTTTCCAAGTCTGATATCTGTATATCAATTTGTAATCTTGAATCACCAGAACACCACAGGACGTCCAGGTATAGTTTTCACGTAGGAACCAACAATACCAACGCAAAATATATACTAGAACAGCATGTTATACCAGACACGTACATGAACAGTTGAGACCAAGCACGTTACACTGCTCCCAGCGCATGAGGCAGTAGCAATGAGATCAAAGGAGCGCAGTCGAAGGTTGGTGCTCGGCATCGTTTGCCCGTTCGGTAGAGAAGCTCACTGTTCGCCTACGTAGGATTTAAGGTTCTCAGGATGTTGAGTCTGAAGATGTCTTCTGGGTTGTGGCGCCGTGTCGTCTTGTAAAAGTTTACCGACGTTACAGAGGTCCTTGCTGCCTCCGTTATCAGGGCGCGCTTGTTTGAAATAGATGAATTTTAACTGGAGAACCTATTCACTGATGAGATGTCCCCATACATCTTGATTAGTAACTGGGAAATGTATAGTAAATAAACGGAGATGAGTATGAAATCAAAGTTTTATAAATCTAATATTTCTGAATGCATAAAACAGAAACAGTAAATAATACAAAACTCGAGTGACTCCCAACAGAAATAAACTATGCATACGCGTCACTTAGCAATTAAAAGTTCCTTTTGATTTCATTTAACAGAAATAAGAATATCAAAGAATAAAATTACTTCTGTTATTTCAGTACAACCTATTCCGTTACATGTTGGTTCTGTTTTCATTTGAAATTAGCAGTTGACCAAGGTGAATTACGAAATATTAAATTTTTTACGCTATCCATTTCAGGAATCACACTGCTCCCGCGTTAGTTACTCAAGTTTTCGGATTCATTTCTGAAAAAAGCATCAGGGTGGTTGACCAAATCATGAACGTGTCCAAAAAAAATGAGCCCCCTATCTCCGGCGCAGATGCAATCGCAACGGACGCTAGATCGAAGCACCGACCAAATTTGTTCACATTTCATGACAAATCAATACACACGACGAAATGGTTGGTTAGACTAATGAACCGCCGTATTAAATTTTAATGGGACAAAATGAACATTGGCACCACAGACATCGCAAAAACCAGACCGAGATCACGGTCCAGTAGGGTCGAGGCCAAAAATATTTCAAGAATAAGAACCGATTTCCTTTCGTCAACGATGGCTTCTGCCACAACCTTCGGCCACTCTGCTTCTGCCAGCTTTTAAGATGCACAAAGTAAATACCGCGCTCAGCATATTGAATAAAAGCACTTACTAGAGCGACAAGAAAAGTGAAATTACATTTCACTTGTGTTGGTTTAACCGCAACTTAAGATGATGTTTACGCTCAAAATGACAAAGGAATGCAAAATAACAGACGCTGTCCTCCTTTTCCCGCACATGTAGAGCGGATTGTGGGTGTTTGTCTCCAGAGATGAAGCTTACAAACTCTATGAATAAATTTGTAGAAGAAAAACCACAGGCGATTAAAACATGGCTGAAAACTGCATGCCCCATCAAACAGATTTATGAATCAACCAAGTCGAGTCACAACATCTTACGAAATGCAAATTAGGGGACAATGTTAAAACAGTAAAATATGAATACCGGTATTTTACACAAACAATGTTTTCTGTTGCCACAAGAATGCCTTCCAAATTAAAATTGCCATGGATTTAATATTTGCCGCTACGCCATTAAATTAGGATTTATAAGAATGGAATAAATACGTTTCGGAGTGGCTCTAGCCTTCTAAGTACCTAGTTCACGCGTAAGAGAGACGGTTAATCTACCTCATCTCTGTAATGTAAAGGCAGATCTGAAAACTCAGTCACTTATGCAAACTTTGGTGTAATGGCACTGGCCATTAGAAGTTACTTAATTTGCAACCAGAAGTTCCAGGAGTCGTTACGCGCGGTCGACCTCTGCTGGAACGACAGGCGTTTTCAGTGTTCAGTGTTCTTGTTCCCGTGGCCCACTAATGGCCTGTTTTTGCATTACTTTCTCGGAACTATAACCCTATTTTACGTAGGATTAACAAATAGTGAACACAGATTAACTGTTTAATTTGACTTCATCGTCACAGAGGCGAATGTTTATGCGTAAGTTATACTGTTTTATGGTGGCGTCTCTTCTGCGCGGGGTCGAACAGTGGGGAAACAACCCCGTGACGCTATGCGGCCGTTGCGAGACGCCAAACGTCAGTCACCGCGAGATTTATTGGCACATCATCTCACAGGATTTGTCACTGATCAAAACCCCTCGGCGTATTCATCTGCGCAGCAGGCAACATGAAATAATGCGACTGTAAATATTTACTTTTGTTTGTTACAGATCTGACCGTCAAGTGACCGGGTCGGATGAGGATGAGCGGGGAAGTGCACTTCGGTAAGTACAGAAACAAACGAACAACGAATTTCACTTCGGTTCTGTGTACTTTTGGAGATTTTCAGGAGCGACGCAATTCCACTTTGAACTTTAGAAATCGGCACTGAAGTCAGTCGGGAGTTTATTCCGCACAGTCTCTCCATAAAGGAACCAAATAAACAGGACGCACTTGAGTCTCATATCGCATTCAGGGCCTGGCGCGTTGAATGTCACAAACAACTGATCCGAACTCAGCAGCGACTTGAACTTATTACGAAAGTTCTCTATGGCATCAAACAACTTGGGCTATCGGAAGTTAAGTGACGCCCAACAAACCAAAGCAAGAAACAGAAAGAGACAATTTAATTTGAATCCCCTGACATCTTATCCAGGGCGCGTTTTGCCTGGAGCGGGGAGGAGCGACGGGTGCTGACCTGTTTATTAAACAACACTGCTTCTTCAACAGCGTAGATCACACGATTTCAGATGAGGGAAAAATTTCTGAACGAATATGAAGCGGTCATGATGACGTATTCTCAGACGCCACAAGTGCTGACTGAGCGGGCCAAGGCCTGGGCGAACGGGGTTCGATTCCTGGCACATCAGCACGCTTCTTTTCACCACAAGGTGCAGTCGAAATCCAGGGCTCACAGACCCCCGTTCAAAGGGCGATTTCCTTCGGGATAAAGCGGACGCAGCCTCAAATTAACCACCAGCCTCTGTCTATTGTTCAGTATAAGAATGAGTGGAGCTGTACCTCCTCTTCCCCATACGCGGCGATGCTTAGTTAAGCACCAGAACTGTTAGTGCGCAGGCGCAATGGCAGTGAACCGAGGCTGTAGGTGCGCGCGCAAGCTTTAAGGTCCGTAGTCTTAAACGTGAATAGAGCATAAAGTTTCCAGCGCTGATTACAGCCTTGGACACAGAGGGCATTTTCGGTCGGTTAGGGTGGCCATTCGTTTCAGCTGCTCTCTGCAGTTCGGGGCTTTGGGAGTGTCTGGAGAAAACGCGGCCAGCCTTCCACCAGACCATTAATTTCACCGATTACGAACTATAAATTAAGTGTAGAAATAATGCGACATATCATTACGTCTCTTCAATTGTATGTACCAATTCAAACGGGAGGATAATTGTTTGTGTGAACGAGGCAGATTTTGAAGAAAAGAACTAACTCCGTCCTCTTGAGAAGCTAATAGTTGTTCAGCTGCTCAAGAAATTTCCCGAAGCTTCCAGAAACAAATGAATCCAGTGCACATCCTCCCACTAAGTCAAGTTTTCGTCGTGTTCCGTTTCCTTCAGGGTTTTCGACTGCAGTTTGCGAACATTTTTTCTTGTCTCCAGCGTCTCGAACGGCCGTGAGTGGTCCAGTGGCTGTCCCTGCACGGAAGAGCATGCTTAGTCCCATAGTACCTACCCACCTTGGCTATCCTGAATCCGACCACAGGAGGCATCCGAAGGTGACATCGTCCCTGTGGATCCGTGGCAGCGAGTTTCATTTTCCGTTCATCTTCCTCCTGCACTCGCACACGAAAAGAACGAGAAAACAACTGACAAGAGGGGGCAGATGACCCAAAGGGAAGTTTGTGTTCCGGTTTTCGGCCCGCCCCAGCCCCGCCTTAGATGTCACACGGGCGACGTATGGACGAGGAAGCTACAAAAAAAGTTTTCTTTTCGATCGATCGATATGGTACATACGTCGAGTGGCAGAACCAGAGAGTGGACTGGAGTTTCGATTGGTCGTTCTAACCATCCTCAGAACATCGATCACCAAGTTACGATGCTCGAAGTAGGCCACAATTTAAAGTATCCTGTAACTCTGCGCTGATGTTTCGACTGATCGATCATCGTCAGGCTGTATCTTTGTTCCCCTTCAGTAAACAAAATGCAATAAGTTCGAAACTTACTGAACTATTCGTGGACGCGGTCCACATCTGTCTCTCTCGTAACAAGCCGAGCCGTGTTTCCGTTTGATCCGGTTCGAATCCCGTTCAGTCCCAACTCGCACGTAATCTCTCAAGTCGAATTCCAAGATATGAACTTCAAACAGGTTAAGTCCGTTTCCTCTCATATCCATACCTATTCACCATTTTTATCATATTTCCATCTCAATCTACAACTTCCTTAACAAATCTCCACATCAGAAACAGTGTCGTTAAACAACGTAAGATAGGACAGCTGCTGCTGTTACGTCATCTGACGGGGTTTTTCCGGTGTCCTTGCAATGTTTTGCCTCTGACGTAAATTTCAACTTCACGAACGCCGGTCTGCGCGTTGCTAATCTCGTTTCCCTAACGACCGAAGTTTTATTAGAGCCCTCATTCAGACGAGAGGGCGCATATGATGAAGTCAATCCAGAATTGTAGAAGGAGGGCACACCTTAATTTCTGCGGCCAAAAGAAGGCGAATTACATGTTTGGTACATACTGCGCCGACTTAAGTATGTTCCTCGCCCAGGTTATTGTCAAAATAAAGATTACTCAACTGAATATTTTATTACTGGACAGTCCGGCTCGATACGGTTGCCAAGCAACGAGACGCCACTGGACATAAATCGTTTTTCCATTTTACAACCGATTACGGTCGCCTAGCAACCAAACCAGAGGAGCAGCTGTTTCGATACATCCTTCCTCACGGTGTCCTGTCCTGAACCAGCTGCACCCATTGCATACACTCACATAATGCTACTTCAGTATTCATTTTAATATTATCCTTGTATCTGGGCCTACGTAAATTGCACCAAACCAAAATACATCAGAACTGACGTATCCGTTTTGCTTCAGACGAAGCTGATCCCAGCGCCTGAGTCAGCTGACACGGCAGCCCTGCTATAGCAAGCGAATGGAAACCACGTGATTCCATTTCCCACAATGATTAAAGCCGAAATCCGGTCTTATTGAAGAAAACTTAATGAAAACTCTTTCTGATCCAAAACTTCCTTATTATGAACCGGTCCCAGATTTCAATGAAAAGAAATCCGTAGCGAAGTATCGATTGCTGCTGAGTCGATTCGCCGCGAAACCCATTCAGCCTGCCAGCCAGCGGTCGACGCTCGTCAGATTCGCAGGGGCCACCACGAAAATTCCTGTCAGCTTCTTTGTTTGGCCCACACGGAACACATTCCCGAAGAGAAGTTTCCGTCTGTCCATCGCAAGCGAAGCAAAAAACAGTCAGAACAGAAACAGAAGCTGGTTTTATACTCGGGGATGATTAATTAGAACTGCGGAGCTGAAGAGCAGACAGGTCGCCATGGCAACGGCTCGGCGTCGTTCCGGACTGCCGAGAGAATCCTCTGGTTCTTTATTTTCTTGACGAAGAAGAAGAATAAGGACGAGAATCGCAAATGGATGAGTGCGGGCTTCTGGACTCAGCGAGAGACAAACTGGTTAACGTTCTTAGCCTGCGACGACTTCGCTCTGGAAACGCGTATTTACTCACTTCTACGAAGACAAACACAAACGTCATCATCCCAAGAAGAGCCCCTCCCCCCTGTATCACATTCGCACGAGGTGCAATCCGGACACGAGAACAGGACCTTCATTCATCCGTGTCTTCATATTGCAAATTATTTATTTCCATATTAGTTTATCAAATGTTACTGTTTGGTTGTTGGCAAGCCTGCCGTGGCTCTCCTACGCGGGTAGACAACCTGCACGACTGGGAGTCACTGTCGCGTAACATGACCTCGGATCTCATCGGTGCACCTCCGGAATTCCAGCGTACTCCAAAGAGTACACCTCTCCAATCTTGCAACGTTGTTATTCGGCACTTGTTTTCGACCTGTACATTTTAACAAAACACAATTACGTACGTATTATTTAAATGCACTGCTATTTAAAAACGTAATCATAGACCCCAGCGCCGCAGTTTCGTCCGTCCACGCCATACGCGGGTCTTCTGTGCAAATGGAAAAGTAAAGTGATTTTAACAAAGTGCTTCAAGCATATTCACTTCAAAATCGCATTAAACCGAGAGACGTACGCGAAGGGTGGTGGAGAACGGAATGGGATTATCTACAAACAATTCCTTACTTCAGACGACGCCCTCCGCCTCTTCACTTAACGGTACGTGAAAATGCAGGAACACACAAAGTCCAGAATTACGAAGACGCACGTCTGACCCCAATCGGAATGCCCACGGCTGGTCCCCGCAACATCCACGCAGCCGTGCGCTCGCGAGACGCGAACAAAATTACTCGGCA
>NW_019059645.1:2894299-2904373 GCF_000696155.1 Zootermopsis nevadensis | reverse complement strand
TTCATTCGTCGCGACAGTCCCATAAACACGTTTTTCCGATGACAAATGTTTCCGGGTAATTACTGCGATGTCGCCTGACGCACGTAACAGGTTCCGGGCAGAACAGAGATGGACATACGTCGCTTCTGCACTGCAAAACAGTTTATGGTCACTTGGCAACAGACGTCAAACGTTAAATAACAAATACAGATTTCGTTGCTGTCCAAACTCTTGCCATAAAGAATCTGCCTACTACGGCGACGCATAACTTCGGACCTTCGACAGTAAAGCTCCCACCTCATAGATTCGCACGACCGTCATGTAGGTATTATTATCATATTAGGCAACTTAATTAAAACGCACTAACAAGGGTGACCTCTAGTGGTATAATATTTATACCAAATGTAATAAGAATCCGTGTTTAATTAAACACAATTGTTGGCTATGGGCAGACACGCACAGTAACTGAAGGACACAGGCAAGCACATCATCGCCCTTATGATGGAGGCAGCAAGGTCCTCTGAAACGTCGGTAATTTTCTACCAGACTACAGTAATTAACTCGTTATTATAACTGCACAATCCCCTGCAAGATTGTGGTCAGACCACACGCGGTACACCGCTGTCGGAGAAGTTGCCTCACGAGCAAGGCGTTGAAGACAGGAAACGTAGTTAGATTTTAAATTCTCAATTCGGTTAGTGTTTGAGATGACTGTCTTCTGGAATGTTGCACCTTTGACTCTCGTATAAATTGTCCGACGTTTCAGAAGTGCTTACTGCCTCCATCATCAGGGCACCCTAACAGCAATAGTAATTTTATCGATTATAATTCATAATTAAATAACAGTTTCCTACTTGACGGAACAGTAAAGCTGATGGAACATTTTCAAACAATTTTCACCACAGATAACTACGGTCATGTTGTGAATCGGAGGACAAGCTGAAGTTCCAAAGGAACGACAGGCGACGGAAGAGACATCTGCCGTATCGATCCAAGTTCAAGAACGTAAGTTTTGTGTAACGGATAAATCACGATGCATAACATCGGCTAAACTTTGTATAAAAATCTCGCACAATCAATGCAAGGTCGTTATCTGCTGTCTCCCCACGGCAATGCGTCTGCAAAGTTTCATAAATATGGAAATCCTCTCTTTGTATAACACGTTCGAAATCAGCAGACCCTGGGGACGATGCATTACACCGATCCTTCTTGGCTTCATTTCCTTCTCCCCCGAGTTTGCTTAATTCACAGGGTTCGAAACTTCGATGGTAATGAGACACGTGACTCAATGCGGCTGTCCCCGATTTAATTACGGAAATACCGGGCTGCAAGTGGGACCAATTTTTGGACGTAAAGCGACCGAGTGAAATGAGGACGTTGAAACTTGAAAGCCCATTGCTTTAAGAATAAGCAATTATGTTCTTTGACCAAATAAAGCATTTCCGCGTTTCGTATGTTTCTCAAAATAAATACGGATTATTTCCCTAAGCAGAATAAAGGAATTTATCGTTTTCATAGAAACATGTCGCGTTTTCTTTTAGGTACGGCCTGAGTTTTGAAACATTATTTAGATCAGTTTCGTCTTCAAAGTGTTAAAAAGGTTACTTTAAAACACAGTACGGATGAGTGTGACGGACTAATCTGGCTCACAATAGTGTCCGGTGTTCACGGTAAGACGCGTTCCAATTCCAATAAATCGCTATAAATTTCTTGGCCAGCTTAGCGACTACAAGTTCCCAATAAGTGGAACGGGCACTGCCTTTAAGGACTCGTGTTACGTCCTGAGACAGCGCTTCCAGCTGAGGGCCGCGTATTCAGGCCCCGTTTGAAATACCGAAGAGCGAGCCTATCGCGTGTCAGTGCGAAGTGTGTCGAGCCGAGGGTGGGGGTGGGGGCTGCACTGATTCGCTGTATTGTGTGAGAGCAGCTGTCTGCAATCCTCTCGTTCTTTTGTGTGTTCAGAGGTAACTACATACATACACGATGAAAGGGAGGAAACTTGCTTCAGGCGAAGTGGACAAATATTTGCGTCTCAGTATCGCTCAACGTGAACACGTCTCTATTGAACGCAACAATGTATTATCACGTGTCTTGCTCGCTTCAGCTTATGAAACCCGAAGTTTCATTATCTTCCGAATTCTCGCTTCTCTTCAGGATTTCAAAATATAACTTAGTACGCATTTCACGCATGCTGCGTGTCCTGTCTACCCCATCGTCCGACTAAGCGACACCCGGCCCTTTGCTTCCCAACGTAACTGCAATAACAGCAAAGACAAATCAGCGAACGTTGTTCGTTCTTGTAGAAAGCCCTGGCCCTTGTGCAGAAGCAGAGTTGACTGTTTTACAGCGAATAATTAAATTAATTTGCTAATGGACACGGCTTCAACAACACACCTAAAAGCTCCGATATTTTACGCGCGGAACCAGAATGGCTGTCGAGTGTGACGATGGCGCCCTTGTTGCACCTGAAGGGCGGCCACAATGAGGTCACTTCCTGCTTCCAGGAACGAAGCAGCCCCGTAGATAAGCGGCACGCCGTGAACTTCGAGACGTAGTTCCGCCTTTTCTATTACTCGTTGCTGAGTTTAAGTCTGTCCTTACAATAAAGCTCCGGCCGGTATGTCCCAGGGGGAGATGCCTCACAGCACCACGCGACGTATGAAGGTTTCTATCCGTGGTGCATTAAAGACAAATGGATTTCCCCAGTGTCTTAGTTTTTCTTTTCTTATTTCCTCAGTTGGCCACACTGTCACATACGTCGTACCGTATAATTAATCTCTTCGAGTTTCAGCTTTGCGTCAGAAGGTATGACGTCGTGTGCCTGAAGCCTCGCCTTCAGCTGCCATATTTTAAGGTGTCGCCATGACAGCCATTATCCGGGATGGGGTCAACTTCGATATCAGTTCGGTGTCACGTGGCTTCTTTGTAGGAAGAAAACAACACACGAAAGCATCGCGCTTTGTTTTAGAAAATGTGTTTTGGAAACGAATTTTAAGCAAGCAACAGAACGTGTGATATGTGCACCACGACATTTGTGGTTGCAACGCAGTTTTATTACATCCTGCGCCGAAGTGACACGCCACTGATGACAGGCCGAGCGAGGTCTTGACGATTCGAATTTTCTCGGATGCTAAATGACATACGAAGGAGAAAAATTTATAATAGCTGAAGTATCCAATTTTTCAAACATTTCAGGCCTAACCAACACAGTTCTCTGACAATCAAAAATGCCCAGAAACACAGAAGAACAACAACTGATAATGCCTTTATGAGTGCGTGGGTCGTGGTAAGTCGATTACGAAAGCAAAATACATGCAAGAGTTACAGTCGCTTAAGGAAGTTCGCAGGAATAAACGCGAAGTGCATTCCGGCTGTAAGAGAAACGAAAACAAACTGAGAGCTAAGAAAAAAGGAAAATGGTGTAGAGGGCGCTGAAACACGGCGTAAGAGGAAGTGGACTTGGAATTTTAATCGCAGTTACGGGGGCGGCTGACTTGGCAAACAGTTAAACAATTATCTTACAGGCCGCATGGGTTAAGGAACAGAGGACGAATGCTTCGAGAACGGGCCATCACGCGGCCTGACTCACCGACTACTAGATGATGATGATTCAAAGCACGAGCAGGCGTGTCCTCCGCTCCAACTGGGTGGCCCACACACATACCTGGGGGAAAATGACCAAATCATTCACATCCATCTAATGCCGAGGTTAAGAATACGTGGAGTTTTGCCTCACTGTGGCGGTGCTTAATCTCCGTGAGTGACGTCAGTACAGATTCTTAAAGCTCCGTGTCATCTGCAACCGGAGCCCAAAACTTGTCTGACTGATATATAAAAATACAGCCCGTACCGCAAAGAAACCACACTTCACGATTACGAAGCTCAGCTGATTGACGAAATAATCTCTGTTTACACTGAAACGCAGGGTCATTAATTGTCAAAGCAAGTGGGACATAAAGTTAAAGGGTTAATTAAATGAACGAAGGGAAAAGCTGTAAGGCAGGCCCTGCAGCGCGTTGCCTTGTTACGGGGCAGCAGAGAATTTCCCTCCCTCGTTCGCTCGCTTGACAATCCCAACACGTACTCTTGATTCGGCTTAATCCTTGCGACTTCTGGTACATTCAATTCGTCTTCCTCTATAAATCCTCTGGAACGTCTCGCAGAGCCACAAATAAGTTCAATCTACTCGATGCCAGAAACAGATCGGCTGAATTATTAAAAATATGCGATCCCTAGGAGCGAGGGCGGCAATATGGATGACGGGCGCTGAGCTGTTTTCGCGTCTTAGGCGTCGAACTAGTGGCACGAGCGAAATAAGAGCACGGCGAAACCTATGGCTGATAATATCAGCAGGGTGCGTAAGTGTCAGTTCACCTGTCACGTCTAAGAAACTTGCCTTCCTACGGCTGCAAAGACCACGACGAACTAAGTCCAGCACGTAATTTTACAATCCTTCGAACGGATTCTGAATTTATGAGACCGCAACCTGAACGCTAAAACACGAAACACGTAATTGATGTCGTGTTCCTTCCGCCGAATTAAATCGCGACTGCATCTGAAGCCGCCCGCCCGCTGTTTGCGAACCAACGCAACTTGCAAAGAAAGTCGTTCTGCTGAATTCGTTCAGGTAGGGCGTGTATACTGCGATCCAGCGCTCTTGGCCTCTGAACTTTGTGAATTGGAACCTCGGAGCGAGTCTCTTACCACAAGTTTGCTGGAAGGGATAGGTACAAAGCGTGACTAGGCGTGACCCTTTTATAGAGGCGTGACGAAAGGTCACCGTAAGTGTTAAAATACGACGAAGATTTCCAATAGCCAGGCTTTCACTCCGTCTTTCTTTGATTAAGACGTCGGTGGTTTGTCTGTCTGGGTGTTGTGATTCGAGGCGTTATAAATGACCAGAAAGGAGATTGCAACGAACAGGTGGCATGTTGTTAACACAGAACAGTCACAAGACAACAATTATAATTGATAATTATCAGGCTTCCAGACTGCTGCACTGACACAGACTGTACTGACCGACGGAAACTCCTTCCTTCCTTCCTTCCTTCCTTCATTGAGTGGTCCGCTTACTGGGCACTGCCTACAAGGTCAGCGGCCATAATCGGAGGATCAATATCTACCGACTTCGCAATGGGATCCTGACAGGCATCCTAATTCCATAAATCACTTTTGCACTAACAACTCGGTTATGGCTGCCTAACCTATCAACCAGAACAGAGACGAGAACAAGCGGGCGAAAGGGTTTCGAGCAGGCCCGTCACATCCAAATAAAATTATCCGTGATGCTACAGAGAGCCATACGTTATGTTACGTTACAAGACAGCGGTCGTCGTTTAATTTAACTGCACTCTATCAACTGTGCTAACTAAGATCCTAAGATGATGATGATGATGGTAGTGGAAGGGGAGTGGCTAGCGACTTTTAAGGAGGCTGTCACACACTCGGCTTTATGGCAGTTAGGGTCGTCGGGTTGAATGTCGTCACACGTCTGTGTAGCGAAGCAAACTTCTGAGGAGGAACCTCGTCTTCTGAAATTCATCGCTTTGCCTCTTTCCGTTTCCTCTTGAAGTCCAGTGATCTCCGACATTCAAAACTTGAATATTCAGCAAAGAAGCCTGATTTCGCAGCGTTTGAATAATTTAGACAGCAGAATCGAAAACTCAGAGAGGGATTCCCCACCCACTGCTTTCTTTCTGCCTTACGTGCAAAAGTAACCGATATAACGAACCCGGAGCCCGGATAAAAGACCCCCTCCTGCACCACCCCGGAACGAAAAAAGAGCAGGTGGGAAGGATAGTGAGGGGAGGGGAGGGGGTTGTCTACGCCAGAACGAATTTACTAAATAGGTTGTGATGCTGTTTGCTCTTCATATTGGCACAGGGAGAAATTCTGTTGGTATTGATCCTGTAACCTCCTCTCGTCCGCGTTGTTACAGACCATTATTTCCTCTCATTCTTGTCGATTTCTATTTCCGCCGAGGCCCTCCGTAGCGACGACGAGGATTAGAAACGCGAAGGCAGAGAAACGACCGAAAAACGGAAGACCGACGTCACATGACCACAGGACCTCCAGACTGAAATCCATCTGCGTTCTTCACCAAGAGCGAAGGACCAAATATTTACTGCACTCGCAGAAAACACGAAACCTCCACGCTGATGAGATTCGCCGGGAAATGCAAGAATGTTTGTTCAGAATTCACTCGGAGGACAGAGCCAGACACAGAAGTACAAGGAATTCAACGCGTGGGAGACAGAACGTACTTGTTAAAAAGCACTGCGACCCTTTTATACATTCGGCCTCAGCCAGGCGCTGGTAAGGTTAGGTTGGTCTGAAGTGCCTAAACGCCGAGGAAACCAAGTACGTGTACATGAATTGTCGAAATTGCACGACAGTGAAAAATCAAAATTGCATTCGCGAATAAGTTAGGAGCAGATTAAATTCGGCCAATGCATGCTACAATTTTTTTTAATTCTTACCTTCTCGTCTCACATGTAAAGTGCGTAAAAATTTAGACATACAAACTGAAAATTTTAGCTGGTTATTTGTATGAGAGTAAAACGTGGCTTCACTTTAACGACAGAAAAGTTAATGAGGGTATCTGAGAAAGGGGGGGTGTCGAGGGGAATATTCGAACCTAAAGGGGATGAAGTGATGGGATGCTAGAGAAAATTACAGAACGAGGAGCTTCATAATTTGTACTCAACTAAATACTATGAGTGATAACGTGGATGGATCGTGTACAATGCGTGGGGGAGATGACGAACGCGTACATGGATACACAATTTTAGTCCGAATACCTGAAGAGAAAAGAGGTTTTAGGAGAAATACAGGTTCGAAAATGTGATATTAAAATAACGTGGATTGAATTCGTCTGTATCAGCATAAGCGGGCTCCTGTGAACACATTAGTGAACCCTTTTGTTTAAATAAAACAGACACGTTACTGTCTTGGTGAGCGACTACCAACTTCTCTAGAAAGACTCCGTTTCCATGACGCGTCCATTAAATATTTGTATTTGACGGCGTATGTGTAATTCAGCACCACGCTGTGTACTTCCATGACAAAGACACATGAATTACACTAAAACTGGCGACATTACAACTAGAGACATCTGGAGTGTCTCAGTTATATAACAGATCTATTCAGAGGCTTCGTCATTCGCTGGCTACGTGTGTATACGCGTCGGCTATCAGTTTAAACAATGTAACAGCAGTGTTTTGTTTCTGGACGACAGAACAATGGAACGGCTTCCATGTTCCAGGTAACTGAGATTTAATTGGAAAAGTGTTAAGTTGAACACAGTTTACTGTGATTAAAATTCGTGTTGCGATTAGGAATTATGAGTGAATTAATTTAAGGTGCCGTAAGGTTTGTGTGTTAGAACACGTCGAATTCATGGCTCTAGATTTGCGTGATCAGAAGTTCTTATTCACTGCAGAGCGGAGGCATTTATGGAAGCCTCTAATTGGATCATTCAGTTCCAGCGATACATTTCGCTTTCAAGAGGTTTGCGTGGCGTGGGTTGAGGATTAACATTAAACGCTAAACTAATTAGTGAGAAATGTTTACATTGTGTGAGTAATATGAATTGAAAATTTGACAACGACGTTGCCCTCCTCCACTGTTACGTCACGTAGATGTGTAGGTGGATCTGGATGTTTAGGATAAAATTTCTGTCCCGCCTCCTCACCACGTCAGAAGCCAGAAAAAAAACATGGACGCCTTCACGGCCGTGAGAACTTCCTCCTGAACTTAATTCAGAATTTCTGGGACAAGAAGAGAGTCTTTCATGGCTTGTCCGTCCACTCACATGAACTCCGGTGTAATTACGAACGGGTCCGGAGAGACTGCCCTCTCGTTCCAGCATTTCAGTGCTAAGACTTCTCTCAACTACCGGAGCCGGAATACTTGGCCTGGAAGGTTCTTTCTGGAAATGGAATGAAAGCGGCCGCAGATGGCACAGAGTCGCAGGACGTCGTAAAACGCCAGAACAAACCCCGATCACTCAGATAATAAGACCATGGAGCACAGCAGCCTCCCTGGAGAAGCTAGTAGTCGCCCAGCCGATCAAGAAATTATCTGCCTTTCACGGAACCCCAAGGTTCATCACGTGCGCACATGAGCCCGCCACCGGTCCCCGTCCTGGGTCAAACGTGGTCGAAACCCCTGAAGGTAAAAGACCCCTCAGGATCCACGTGCAAATGGGAGGGTAATATTAAAATGGATCTTAAGTACATACGATCTGACGCCGTAGGCTGAGTTCATCTGACCAGTTTGTGTAAATTTTGCAATTTACTGACTAGCTGAGCAAGTATCAGCTTCTCAAGGAGGGCCCTGGTGCATGGAGTTCGTTGAGACTGAAGAACAAATTCTGGGCCCAAAATGTCACCCACACAGTGAATATTATTTGATAATTTACGTGGTACCATATCCGGACGGGGAGGAGTAAGATGTGGCTTATTGAACAACGCTGTAACAAATATCACAGTTATTTCATCAGCTGAGTAGTGGAGTGAGGAAGAAAACCCCGGAAACTCCGATGTACCCAGCCTTAGTACAGCGGAGTACTGTCTCAACCGGACTGAACGAGCGTCGAACACCAGTTCCCTAGGATGGAACGGTAACCGCGAAAGCAAAGAGCCGGCAGCGGATCCTAACGAGGTAATGCGCGACAGTAATTTGATTGGTCGAGCAAATGAAACGTCAGCGTGCGAAGTATCATTGAAAAACCATTCACAATTCCGAAATTTTATATTAATTCTGGTTACAGCGGGAATACTGACAATTTAAATGTTGGTTACGAGTTTCCATTACATTGCAGATATTGCTGTATAATGAAAAGGCCACTTGAGCTCCTGCATGTTTTGTAATTTGTATCTGCGCGGTTTTATTCCTTATTAGCTGAGGTACAGCCTGCCCCAAAACACTACGGAACACAATGCCACAAACAAAAGACATCGGACTCTTCTTCGTGTGTCAGCACTAGTCTCGGCGCTGAAACCAACAATTCATTACGACACACAGAACTACAATTAATTAATTAATTACACATGACTTTTGTGCATATGGGTGTGGAACTTGGTCTCTCGCCTTGCGAGAAGGAAACAGACACAGGGTGTTTCAGAACAGTGTTTTGAGCGAAATACAGGGAGTCCCAAAAGATGCTGACGTATCTAATGGTCGTGCGTATACATATTTTTCGGACATCCTGTACATATACGTAAGGGCTGGGGGGGGTCATAAAGAGGAAGATGGAGTTACGTACGTCAGACATTTACGAGAAATACTTGCCGGGGGAATCCCCTGGCCGTACGTCAAAGGCCTGAGCATTTCATTATGCACTTCGGAACTGATGTGTCCTGATCCCTGTTGGAGAGAAAAGACGATAACAGGACAGACGAAGCATCGAGCTCTTGTACGCCCCGCAAGGAATTATGGGACTTAGAGCTCTCTCCTTAGTCTTCACAGAAAGGAAATGAAAGTTTGATCCAGGAAACGGAAACGCATCTCTTGGGAAGTCACTGACGATGTTTACCAACTCAGGAGTCGGGCACATTCGCTGCCTTGGACAGAAGTTTTACAGCACAAAGTGAAAGAGAATCCTTCTTGAAAGGCTGATAGTGGCTCATCAGGTAGCGAAGAAATTCCCTGCTTATTACTGAACCGTGTTCACAGGGGCCCGCCACTGACTCAAAATTGCCTTTTTAAAAATTCGTGCCAATTGTTAAATCGGGGTCATGTAAAAACCGACGGATGAAACAGAGCCTAGAACTGACTGAGCTCTCTGCAAATTTCCCAACTTCTGCTGCTCACGAAACAATAAAATTAAAATGGACAACTAAAATGTATAATGAAATTACACCGATTTTTAAGTATCTTTCCACTGTCTCGTTTTCTTGTCACAAATCTACATTTTTAGGAGCATTTCTGGCATTTTCTTTTTCACCAGCATAAAGAGTTTCTAACAAAAGGTAGACTACACTCAAGACAACTTGCGTAAGATTTGAGTGACGCAGAAACTTTGCTCAAACAAACTCAGACATTTACTGTTCGCGGCAGACTGTCGACAGACAGAGTCAGTACGAATTTATC
>NW_019059645.1:2874874-2888400 GCF_000696155.1 Zootermopsis nevadensis | reverse complement strand
CTGCGTGTGCAACGAAGAAAATGAAAACGACGACGACATTCCTCGCAACTGGTCGATGGATGATTCATTGATTCTGTGTTTGTCCGGAGTCGCGTATTGAAACAAGTTCATGCGACGTGTCATCTTTGACGACGCAGACTCGCGATTTGGGGTTTCGTTATTTAATGACGTCATAACGAGTGCCGAAAAGATCCACGCATTCTTACATCCAGCACCAGATGGAGACGGGAGTGGACCGTTTCACGCTCCGGCGTCGAAACCAAATTTAATGAAAATCACTTCGACTGTGTTTCAAACCCGTAGACGGACGGAATTTTTCTCTGACGGTAGGCAAAATGTGCACGGGGTGTTATTGACTGCAGGGTCACGGCTGGAGAATGCGCAGTGGTTAGCAGAGGTCGCCGCTAGAATGCAGCACCAGCATCATGATGCATTAATCGTCCTTCAACTGTCTGACAAAAGCCTGACGCTGATAAATCACCGTCAGTCAACTGTTTCCAGAGCGGAGAAAATATAAGTAAAATGGAATAAGTAATATATAAAACGACACACGCGGCACTGGCGGGAGCTCATTGGTGGATCGTAACAATACACAGACGAGGGGGGGACAACGAGTTACAAAATACAATTACCTCGAGGGTAAGGCTTAGACAGGACGACCAAAATGCTCAACCGCGCTTATCTGAGACCACGCAGCTGAGTCGTTCTTCAGAATCTGACGGTCGCTCAGCTTGTCATTAAATTCCTCGCCTTTAACGGGACCGGACGGATCTCGGCCATAAAAGACGGGGAATTTCTTGACTAGTTGGGCGACTGTCAGTTTCTCAGGAAGGACTCTGTTCCATGGAGTCAGAAACTGGCAGAAGAGAAGAGACAACTTGAGAAACACAGGTGTAGAAGGGAGGATAATATTAAAATGGATCCTAAAGAGATATATCCTGGAACAGGCATACTTGTAGTTCAGTTTGCAGCCAGAAGGGCGCTGACCGGACCGTATCGGGCTAAGACGCCATTTTCACCCCACGCAGACAATAATGATGATGATGATGATGATGGTATCGATCCGAATTAGCTTGACCAGCATAAAATTGGCGCCCAACGTGAGGGCATCACCGCAATGTAATATTAGCGAAAGTAAACGTTTCAAGCCAGAAAGGTCACGAGTAACTTCATTCTTCACAGTTTAATAAACCAAGTCAGAAATATACCCGCTGCATGGGCGCCATCTTCCCGATCGAAATGAAAGTTCGCTTGTTCCGCTGTGCCAGCGTCTGACAGCTCTGTTTTCGAACCGTGTGAGCGCGGGGCTAACTCGCCGACGAAACACGCGCGGGCGAACCAGACTTTGGCGTTCAGGACAGCGCCTAGTGGCGAGCGAACGTTTGTCAGGGCGAAATAAAAATCAGAATTTACTACTAAAAGAACTGGCTTCTGGAATGAAGGAAGGAAGGAAATACGCAGAGACAAACTCTACCCACAGGATGTAGGAACAGGAAATCAAGCCTGTACACTTGATACGAGGACCCACGATAAATGGGTCGGTGCCACGACAGACTGCTGACGGACAGTCTAGCGTCGCGGTCAGACGTCGTGGCTGCTGGAGCCTGTTTCGTTCGGGTTAAAGACGGTAGCAGCCCTCACCACGGTCTCCAGACAGATATAATCCTATGAAGCTTCATATCTACGTCCCACGTACAGCTTATTGACACGTGCTTAGGCGAAGGGGTCTTTTGCACTAATGACCTCCACAGAAAAGAGTCCATCTTGAGTCGGTCGGCGAGGAACCCGCCACCGGTCACTGTCCTGAGCCAGATGAAACCAGCCCTGAACCTCGCACCCTACATAGGGTGCGAGAATCTACGAGAAGCCCCAAATCGTGAAAACCGGCAACCTCCAGGGTGTCGCCCACCGCTGCCGCAAAACTGCTCAGTGTCGTGGTGGAATCTTGTTTTGTCTCGCCGTGTTCTCTGTGGGATCCGCTTAGACGCAGCCCGCAACAAAGAGATGTATGCAGGTGCTGCGTCACGACACCCTGATGCCCTTTCGATGTTCACTTCGAATCCCCTTATTCTTCCGGCGCATAATTATAGACACAAGAGGTGAAGAGTGACGAAAAGACAAAAGGAGACGCCGGAGAGAGAGAGAATCCCGAGGTCTGTACAAGCACGAAATTACCAGGTCTCTGAGAAACAAGAAAATATTTCACGTGCGGAAATCATCAACGAGTCCTGAAGACAAGTGAACCCGGGTAACCTGGCGCGTAATTTTTTGTAGGAAAACCGGAAGTGAAAGAACCACCTGGGAGAACTAGACGTAGATGAGAGGATAATATTAAAATAAATCAGGAATATGATGAGAAAGTCATGGTCAAGTGGCGGGTTCTTGTAAACACAGTGATGAAACCATCAGTTACATCAAAGAAGGTGCATTACGTGACCAGCTGAACAACTATTAGCTTTTCTGGAATGGCTCTGCTCCATGTATTTAGTTGGCCAGGATAATAGACGAAACGAATTCTTGTGACTTCGTGAATCACGTAGAATGCAGTGTTCTTTTTCCATGCGATGAAATTCAGAACACATTCGACTTTCGACAATCTAACGCGTGCCCTTAGGGTTTTGAAACAAATGGTGGGATAATCATGGCTGCTTGTAAGTAACGCGATATTAATGGAAACCGCGACACTTCGAAGGCGAAGTCAACATCGCAGGAGGAATTGCACAGATCGAATTCCGGTTTCTTATCAAAGACGAAATTGGAACTGGCGTTTGCTTCAGTTCGCAATTGAATTCCGGCAGAAGAAAGCGGAGATTCCCGGAAGACAAAGGTGGTATGTCGTCTTCAGTTTCAATTCTACCTTCTACTTTGCAGCAGACCACCCGCCACTGCCACCACGAGGGGGCGCGCTATTTGCTTTGCGCGAGTGACCGTCGATTTCGCCGGTCTCACACCAAACATCGGCCCCCGAGCGGACCTCTGTTCTTCGCACTCGCCTCACGCCCTTCCTAGCGACATATTGGCAAATGGCGTTTGTCTGATAGTTTCGGCTATTCAACGAAGCTTTCCAGCTCACACATTACACCGGATCATATGTCATCCTGATCCCAATTTTAATCCGAGGTCCTCTTTAACACTGTTCAACCAGGGGACGAGGGACCCGACTTCCACTTTTTTAGTTCCTGGAGTCCAGGACATAACACTGAGAGGTGCTGACGTCTTTGGCTCCAGACAACAATTGGAGGAGATGACTGAGCGTTGCCCAGGCAACTGCGATTTACAAAAGCTCCGGATAATAAATTACATATCGAACATGAATGTTGATGTGAGCTGTCGAGAAGCAGCGGACAAGGGGACATGCTTTGTGTTACGTCGTTGAACGCCCACGGTACATGCGCACCCCCGCGTGTCAACACCCACTGAAATTCTGTCTGCACGATCCATGGTTCAGCGTCTTTACTCGCCCAAAATCCTGCAGAATCAGCCCCCCCGCTGTTACTGCTTTGATGACGTCGGAAGGCCGTGTTTGAGACCCGAGTGAACTTTCAATTAAAGAAAAGATTCTTTCATTTCTCAACAGAGTTGGCGTCTGTGGCTGCAGTGGACATTTCTGGAAAGTTTTCATAAATTCTTTTGCCTGTAATTTTCAAAGCGCGCTATGAATTAATCGTGAGGTTAACAAGGAATCAAAAAACAGACTTTTGTTCGCTCAACACTTCAAAGGACAAGCCTCATCTAAATAATATTTACAAACGCTGTGCTTACCCCTAAGGAAATATACCAATTCACTTCTACAAATTTAAGTACAACAACGGCCTTTGTTCTTAAAACAGAGAATCTGCAAAGCTGCGCCCATACACAGAAGTGAATCGGTTTTACAAAAGTAATTTTTGCTACATTTAAAATAACATTTATTTAATTGATCATTTAGTGACTGAATCAGAGGAACATTAGAAGATGGCTGCCTTCTGGGTTGCTGTCCCGTTTCAGACGTCCCTGTTGTCTCCATCATCAGGGGTGAAAACCCTAAACCTTACAGAGGAACAATATTTTGAAGACGTCTACTTTAAATCACAGCTGCCTCAACCTGTACGTCAGATACGTGGTCCAACCTTTGCTGCGCAACAGAACAATAGTGATCAGATATCTGACCTTGAAACACTTCGTTCCAGTCTTACAGGTTCAAATCACACTTTAACGGTTCAGGGTAACGCACTGTCAAGATAACCCACGTTCAGGAACCCGTCCACATCACTCAGCGTCATGAAGGAGCTGTCTGCAGGAGTTGATGCCAGTCATCACGTGTGCTCAGAAGAACACCCACGACCAAGCACAACGCCAGGTTGTGTAGAGAGGTATTTGGAGCTAGCTTACTCCTGCGCATTAGTAGTAGTGCCCGGCCTCATTAAAATCGACGCACTGTGCACACGTGAAGTGGTCCAAAGAGGATGGAGATGTGGAACAAGAGACGGCCGCACTACAGATCGAGCGGCCGTAATTAACCGTGACTAATTAAATAATGTCGAGGTCTGTAACGCTGCTGCCTATGGTCCGAGAAACTACTACGAGCAGTGGACGAGTCTCACACACCATAGGCGGCCCTCGTGGTACCAACATCTGACTTCATGAAGCAGAGTCCGTTTGACGCCGGTACCCAAGAAATTTAAGACACTTCATGGAACCCGAACGTTCATTACCTTGCTCACAAAAGCCCGGCGGTGCACCATATTCTTAGCCAGCTGAAACCAGCCCATACCATCACATCTCATTTGAGATTAAATTTTTTCTTATCATCTCAAAGTAGTATTTTCCATGAAATTGTACGTCAATTTCTCGTCTCTTGAGGTGCAGAATGATTCTGAATGGCGGACGCAGGAAATGATCGCGGCCTATTTTAAAGTATTGCCTCGCGACTTGTCCAACAGAGAAACTGATACGCGGTTCCGATATGAGCGACTAAGGCGGTCTCTGCTTTCAGGTCGCAGGCAAATCCTTCGAACAGGCTATTTACCTGAACAGAGGAGCACGCTGACGAAACGCGAGTGGGAAAAGTGTTCGAGGCGATGCTTGTTACCGGCATAGAAATTCTTCTGTTTCTCCACAACAGTCTGGTTGCTAGGCGACCACGACAGAATCCGACAGTGCAAAAGCGATCTATCGCTATTCCGCTGCTTATCAACAGTTTAATTCGTAAAACGATCACTATGCGTCGCTAGGGCTGCGAATATACAATTCAATTATTTCAGTACAATTTACTTTAGATTAAGACGGGGAAAAATCGAATGCCTTCGTTGGTAACAAACGCGCAGAATGACGTTTAGTGGATGCTGTGAAGAGCAAAGTCTGTCTGATACGAGTTCCCATGCAATTAGAAGGCAATAAAGATAGAATAATGCGTTCATGTCTCTTTGACAAAACCACCCGAGCCTTAGCAAAGCATGTTTCATGGTTGGGCTTTATGATGTTTGATGCGAGTATAAAGCTGTCCATTTTGTCGGCACGGACTCAAAACCCTTTCCTTCAACACTTGCTCGCATGGCACTTAAAAACACGACTCGCTGTTTCAGCCGTGTTTACTACGGTCCAGTTTTAACGTGTTCCTGGCACGACGCGCATACAATTAGCACTCGGGGAGTCGTCTCCGTCGACATGACTGAATGAAGTGGAGTGCAGTTAATGCACCGTAGGCCTAAACTTCGCCACTGCTACTATTAACAGTTTTACACGACGGCAGGGCCCTGAAGATGGAAGAGAAATGTCTCTCCGAAACGTCAGTAGTCACCTACAAATGACGGAAGGAACAGCAAGCCAGAATACCACAGGTGATTTATCTGTTCTTGTCTGCAGAAGACAGCGAAATCCTAGCGAAACTCAAACGTAATTCGGTAATGCATAACCGACACACTCGGTCGGTTTGACTCCCAGAAGACGGATGCCATTTCCATTTGCAAGTATCGATATTTTTATGTGCCTCGTCATATATTTCACTGTGTCTGTACACAGATTTTTATATCAAATTCCTTTATGCACGCTCTATAACAGAAGGGAAGGAAAAAGAGGTCGACATCCATTTAATATAGACGAGGATTCAAATACTGAAAGGATATTTATTCAAACAGAACGATTCTTTATGTGAACGTAATTTGAGTGGGCAGAACGAGCATTGGAGTTCATCAGTAGAATATTTTGCGGGAGAGATACTGAGCTGGTTCAGAATGAAGGAACATTCCGCCTTCAGTCCGAACTCCGACCTGCAAATGTTCATCTAAACTCTTTGTAGGAAAGTGGTAACTACCTGTACCGCACCGCGCCCTTTAACCTTCAGCGACCAGAAAGTAAACTAGACTAAGATATAAACAGAAATAATGGCGAAGAAGGAGAGGAAAGGGAGAATGTATCATACGGTTACAGCAGATAATAGATAAGACTTCATTACGACTTACATTTTGTAAAAATTCTCTCGCTAGATTGTACAGGAGAATTCTCAGTTAATTATTATTTTTAAATACAATGACAGTTGCTAACAACACAAATGGTCTGAATAAAAATAAATGGCCATTCAGTTAACGGACGTTCGTAAAATTCAGAGAAAATAATAAATTCTGGCTTTATGTACTGTGAATAGCTCCAGAACAATGAGACCTCTGATAAAACCTGAAATACATTCCGTTAATTACGACTTTAAATGTCTCTCTGGGTTTTAGAATTATTCGCTGGCTAATTCCGTTGACTTTTACAATCTGGCTGGCGCACTTGACTTTTGTCAGTTGTAGATAAACACCGAGCTTAAGTAAGTAAGTAAAATTGCAAAGAACGCTCGTCGGGAGACACTAATTTTACTCTTTTTAATCTTAATAACACTGTTACACAAGCGACATCGATTATAGTCGTCAGTAGAAGTGAAAGCGACTTTCTTGCCCTACGTGTAAGAACGCAAGCATCCTGTTCCTCGCAATATTAAGATAAATGTGGCACCCGCACGAAATGTCAGGGGTTCATTTCCTGTCAGAACCCACCCCTAGCCGCGATAAACAGAAGCCGCTGACGGGGTACTAGGAATTAGTGTGAAAGTAATTACTTTTCATTATGCTCCGTCAAAACTAATGTGGGGTCTATTTGACTGTCTTCATCTTCATTGGCGTCACAGCCCACAGAACCGGCCCATCATGGGCTCCTCAAAAGGTAAGACACAGAAATCGGACCAGAGCGGGAGGAGAGTGGGTGTGTCGCAAATTCATAATTCATTTCATTAAAGATAAATTTAGAAAATGAACCAGATTATAGTCTGATTTAATTATCAACTGTTAAACTGTTTAATGAAGTTGGTTCAGGTGCATCAGTTTTATATATATATAGCGTCACATGAGTTGGCAATGTGACCATGAACAGCGAAAAGATACTATTTTGGAAGGAGATGAACCTGGCCCGTTTTAAGGTCGCATCCTAAAAATCACAGAACTCGATGGAGGTATAAATATGGCTGTTGTCTTTTGAATTACAGAGCCGTGTAATCCTGATGAAGGAGGCAGCAAGGACTTGTGAAACATCGGATAACTGTTACCCAGACTACACGGCGATACAACCCTGAAGACACCCGTCTTCGGACTCATCGCTGTGAGAACCTCAAATATCTTGAACTTGTCAAAATTCACTCTTGTAGGTACAAGGACATCTGTTGTCCGTAAAGTGAACTTTTTAAGCTTTTATTTGGCGTCGTTCTACAGGCGTCAATGGATGGACGTCTCGCGGCACTCAAGAAATGAAAATGGATTAAAGTCGCGACCACTGCTGTCTTATTACGTCACAAGAACGGCGCTCTGAAATTTCACAAGGTGAGACAGATGTCTGAACGAAGAATAAAAAGGAATCAAGTGGCGACCGAACGAACTATTTTGGTCTGACAGCTGAATTCGTGTGATGACGTGTGGCATACGCGATCTACTTCAATTAAGTCAGTCAGATTGTAACTCTTCAGAACCCTAAAATACACAAAGCCAATGACAAGTGACTTTAATCCTCGTTACTAGAGGAAACTCTGGTGTAAGTACTTTCGGAATAACAAGGGACGTTTCGATAAGACAAGTCTGCAAGGCTAGCCGTCCAACAGACGCTACTTGACAGTGACATCTTTGAAAAGGGAGAAAATTCTTCGGACTCGACGAAATTTCCCACCATCGGTCAATAGAATTATTACGAAATTATTACGTAGAACAAAATCAACACAGGATTCTGTTGCTACATGCGATAACAGATCTTAGAAAAAAACTTTTGTTCAGGAGTTTTATTTTGTAGACTAGATACAAGATGGCGACAATTAAATATACATTGGATATAAAATTTTATTCAATCATAAAGGTAGCATTAAATTCTGCGTGAAATTTCGTCTGTTTGTTAACCGTTAGGAACAAATGTAATTTTTTCATAATGTAAAGTAGAAATATTAAAAAGTCGATGTCTCTGCTCACGGAAATCCAGATTATACACAAATGGGCCACTGCACAATAAGATTATAACACCTCCTATTTCATACTGGGCTCAGCATAAAGATTAAAGATGCAACCGGGTCTCGTTTGCGCCTGCGCAGAGCAGCTCAAAGAACCAAACAATCGACGTCAAGCGTCGCTTCCCCGAGTCGGCTGGACGTAACAAGATTACAGTTTATACCTTTGAGTAGCGCACCTTTCGCAAACACTTTTCACCCAACAGCACTCCGACAAGACGAGCCTAATGTCATTTCGGACTTCAAACAAAGCTGTAAGCGCGACCGAAGACAACGATGCTGTTTCTTGGTTCAAATTCTTGCAACATTTCGTCCGTCTATGTCTTTGAAAGCGCAAAAGAGCGGAACTGAGATAAATCTTCGGCTCTAAAGGGCCCCAAGCAGTATCCGTTTCTCCTTCAACTAAAAATAAGCTGAGAAGAATGTAAGGCGTCCGGAAGTAATGGGGTAACGGGAGAAGCCGAGGCTAGCCTAAACAATTTTTTAAAAATTCAGTCCGTACCGGAAACACCGACAAACCGGTAATTAGGTTTAATGCTGTTTCTCAAACTACGTCTAGGTCTTCCTTTCAGGTCTTGAGGCTGAAATGTTACACTCGTACTACACGTCCCGCCCATCTCACCCTCCTTGATCTGGTGAAGAGGAATGATTATGAAGGTGTTCGCGACGTGGTTTTCTCCAGTCTCCTGCCATACCCAAGAATCGAATGCTGATTAGACGATATTTTACTGTAAGTTGATTTCCAGCAACGAGGGCGTTTGTTTATGAACAGCGCTGTACTCATGTACGCCAGTTAGTAGATTTAGCGGCAAGGATTAGAAAGTTTCGCCATTCGCGGACTATAAAGGACAGAACACGGCATTCGAGGAACAAGCCGTGGTATTGATTAATGCATTAGTAGCGCCGAGACGCGTTCTTTATTCTGTCAAGTGGCCATAAATACACAGAAAACACAAATAAACACAATCCACGAGCACTGAGAATTTTACTTGTTTTTAAAAGAAAATGGAGTTTGTGGCGTCATCATTTACGAATGTCTGCGTGTGTGTGTTAATTGTATTTTCAATATAAACGCATAATCAATTGGTTTTCCTTAAATTTGGTATGACGTCATTACAGTGCACCGCTGTTAGCACCTAATTAAAGCAGACAGGGGCCATTCAATTTGAAGTCGGACGCTGTGCCAGAATGGTTCGGCGTCAAAATAGAAGTGACGTCTCTAAAAAACAAAACACACTTCATCGAGTTCCCTCCAGCTGCGGTGGTGTCCCTCAGCCACGTTACCCGAAGTTTCCCCGACGTGTTAGACCCACGGAAGGACCCGCTCCGTGTTCTCCATATCCAAGTTTTTCTTACACGCGAACTGCTCGCAAGAAGTTGAACCAGAGTCGGGAATTTCTCAAATAACTTCCCAGGCGATACGAACGGGTGCGGGCGGATTTTAAGGACGGTGGAAAATGATAAGAGAGGAGATTAGTTCATTTTCCTCTTCTGGTTTTTTGATTTTCAAAGTATGACTTAGGCAATGCTAAGAGCTTAAAGCGAGATGATGTACAGGCAAAGCAAAATAATAAACCCACGCGCATTTGCACTCCGTTGAGTGCGCAACTGTGTTGTCCACGCCACAGAAGTGTTTCAGTTCGAAGCAGGTCTTTTGGAAGGGGGGGGGGGCAGAGTCCAACCAGAATTCTCTTCAGGGTTACTTGGTGCAGAGTGCAAATGACACTAAAACCGAAGTTCAGTCCAGCCGCTTAGACCACGTTTCTCAGAGGCTTTAGTAGGGATGATTACTCTTAGAGAACAAGCTGATAATGGACCAGGGGCACAAAGCACAATTTTTGGTATCACACCTGGATGGAAAGCACAACTTGGTAGACCTAGGTATAGATGGGAGAATAATATTAAAACGGATCTTAAAATAAGGTGTGAAAACGTGGGCTGGATTAATTTAGCTCAGGGCAGGGACCGGCGGTGGGCTCGTGTGAACACGGTAATAAATCTTCGTGTTTTACAACACGGCGTCTAGAGTGGGCTCAAACATATCGAGCAGCAGTTAAAGATTTGTGATACAGGAAATAATATTAAAACGGATCTTAAAATAAGGTGTGAAAACGTGGGCTGGATTAATTTAGCTCAGGGCAGGGACCGGCGGTGGGCTCGTGTGAACACGGTAATAAATCTTCGTGTTTTACAACACGGCGTCTAGAGTGGGCTCAAACATATCGAGCAGCAGTTAAAGATTTGTGATACAGGAAGTCCTGAAGATGGAGGCAGTATGTTCCTCCGAAACGTTGGGGTGGACCTACAAGTCCACACCGCGGTACAACACAGAAGAACAGCGCGGACACCTCCATCGCCCTGAGAACTTCAAATGTGAAGCAGAAAGTGTTGAAGTTGCGATTTATAATGTTATTAGAATCGACACGGCTTCAGAATCAAGAACTTGGCGCCTTCAAGCGTCTGTCTGGCCGTTCTGTTCATTTCAAAGCCGCTGTCAGCTCAACTTAAGCCCTGCCGTGCTCTCTTCGGCTGCAACTTCAGTTCCTCGCGTGATTTAATGGAAAAGTTTGAAGCACTTATTAACACCTTCACAGCGCCTCGCTGCTGCTGTGGGAGCACAAAACGCATTGCTGCCTTACCCAGTCAAGCATAAAGAAGCTGACAGTCGTTGAGGCGGTTGATTGATTCCCTGTCACTGGACTTTTCTCTCAGCCAGAAGAAATGCACAGCAAAACTGCGAATGACTTTCTACTTTACCCCCGTGCATACTACATGCTCTGCCCATCTCCTCGTGAAGCTCATCGTACGTATAATATATCAAGAGGTTTCCCCACCAAAATTCTGTACTTATTCCTTGTGTGCCGATTATCTCGGCCACACGTCCAGCACACGCACGCAAACCTGAGTAAAATCCACACGTCTCATTTGGTTTGGAAATTGCGTATTTCGTTTCTCACTTGTCACTGCAACGTTGTGCTGCCATGGCAACCGCAAGCCTGTGCTCTCTGATAAAATTGAAAGCAGAAGAAGTTAATCTAATAAATTGTCCTTGTGTGTCAGAAAAGCGCTGACCTGGGTTTCACCGACGCTGCTTACAACGCACTGCTCCGTTCTCAGAGAACTCTGTCCGGCCACTGGACAACCGGACCGTGGCCGACACTTGTTTTGTTACACAGTCCAACTTCTGTTAATTAAACGAAGCCAGAACTCCTGAATTCAAAACTGAACCAGCCGGAAGTCTGTCCCCTTGCATTTTCACTTCTACGGAAGCCGACAAACGTCCGCATGTGACACGAATAACAGTCAAGAAACAGTCACCGAAACAAATGTGCACTTGTCAAAGAGAGTGACCCCCGTTCCAGCGCTTCACTCTGCCGACCACAGGCACTTTATCGGGGGAATTTCCCTTGAAATTTTCTATTGGACAGGTTTCATGGGCGCTGCAGACGGTCGCTGGAAATAAGGAACGCTGTATCGGGTGACTCACTGTATACGACACTTTAATCTCGTCCCCCAGTTCCAATATCGGCCTACTACAGCATCCACAGAGTCCAGACGCAGACAATAAGACTGAGAAATAACAGAGAAATATTTGCCACGAAACAAAAAAGTTTATATTTTGTACTGATACCGCTCAACTAAGAAGGTCCCTCGTGGCTGAGGGAAAGAACAATACGTGTGCCTTCCACTGATAACGGGGCAAGCCCATGTAGTCTAATGATGAGTTAACTCTAAAGAGGCAACTTAATTAATAATATAATGAAGTTCGTTATCCCTCAGCGTTAAGAGCCTCCTTTTGGCACGACGAAGGAAACCTCAAATACCTCACTGTACAACGCTGAATGCCGGACTATTCGCAGAACAAAAGCTGACAATCGAACATTAAAAGCGAAAGATAACAGTTTATTAAAACCGGACTAATCGATGCCCTGTTTTATGTCGAGGGCGATTAAAAATAATACAATTTTTAGAGGTCGCTAACATTCTTAGGCGTCGTCAGATGTTTTTGTGCGTACAAGAAGAGTACTGGTTAGTGATTCACGAAGAACAAATCTGACCCTGATTTCATATCTCATTGTATCGGTTCTGGTCGAGCTGTCATGGCTATTATTGTTACGAACTCTGCTACTTGTTTGAGTTAAGCAAGCGGTCGCAGTTCTAGAACGTAATGAATGGACGAACGAACGTGCGATGCCTGGCACAGCCTGTCGCAAACCTCGTTCATTAGCAGGCCATTGTGTCTAGTACCATCAGCGTGCCTGAGTGCGACTGAACGGAGCAAGAGACGCCATTTGGCACGGCCCCCGCGTCTCTAGAATTTGGGCTCAGTGACTGATTTCTCTTTTTTGCCAGTCAGCATCGATAAAGCCAAGTGGTAACTATATGTACCACCTGCTTCAACGTTCAATAACGCTGCATTTTCCCCCACGGAGAATATTTATGGGGTTCGTGTGATTCTCAGAATAAACAGAGACTTTTTCCCCTGAAAGAACAGAAACTAATCGTTGTCATGGAAACGGCTTGCGTTTTCTTTGCCCGGTGTTTAAGTACGACCTGCATTTCCTTCGGGATTCACAGGATTAAACAACAGGAAAATAAATAATTGCTATTTTCCTCGGTTGTAGCTCCGTGTAGTCTGGTAGAAGTTTACCAACGTTACAGTTGCCCTTGCTACCTCCATCATCAGGGCGATTTTTATAATTGTTAGCATCATAGTCAGACGCCCATCTAGTGCCTTCGAGGTTAAGAATGCATGGAGCTATGCCTCCACATTCGTTCCACGTATTTGCGTTGTGATGCTTGTATTTCATACTTACGGACAGATTAACCTTTCAAACGCCTTTCAGAATCGTAATCGACGAAGTGTTTTCATTTCGCCGAGTCTTGCAGGTATGAAAACAGTTGAATAAATGTTCGGAGCGCCGTCTCGACATCTGGTGGGCCGCGTTCTTATCACCTTCAGTTCCAGAACAAAACACTATCAGCAAGCGAGCTTCGGAGGAGGAAACACCCGCAACATTAGCAGATT
>NW_019059645.1:2846115-2874840 GCF_000696155.1 Zootermopsis nevadensis | reverse complement strand
CCACCTTCAGGGTTGAATAAGACCACGGAATATCTCGACGAGGTAAGCGACAATCACCGTTTGTAGAAAACACGATAGCAACTAGGCCAGGGGCTGGTTTAGATTCTCGGTGGGGCACGACTCTTCTCGTCGCCATTGAAACCACCCGGCGTCCTATCCAGAGGGCACGTATGAGGGGGTCGAAGCGGCCGAGGCGTGAGGCTAACCACTTCCTAATTTTATCGCAAAATTACGCCGTATGCTTTGTTGCGGAGCGTCCGGTCGATAATCGCTTGGTTGTGAGACCAGAATCGAACCCAGAAGACCTGAAGCACGGTTATCGATCCCGTCCACAGGCAGCGCCAGTGGAGTGTGTCACGTGGTCAGCCACAGTGTCCGTTGCCACGGACAGCGAATCTCGTGATTTTACTCAAGTCTGCTCGCTACTGCAATTACGCAGATAAACGCGTTCTACTTAACCAAACAACAAAAGTGAGGTTATACAGGGTGATTCAAAAGTCCCTGCGCTACTGTAAGAACAGACGTTTGAAATGTGAAGAAGTTCAAAATTCCTTATTCACGCGCTCTAGGTCACTGAATGACCTTGACTTAAACCTGTGGCCGTAAGTAGGTTAGCATAAGGAATATGTTTGTGATCCTATAAGTACACGATGTGTTTTGAACACCCTGTAGATAAACCATTTCAGTCCCATTTCGTGCTGCACTTAAGATATTCTGATATCGTTTGAACTTGCTTTTAAGGAAACCTTCAGCTGCAAAAAATGTAACACACTATTTTATCTACATGCGAGGTTTCGCCTGTATTCAGAGGAGAGAAACGCGAGGGGCGCCAGCTACGTCGGTATTCAGACATGCCTGCGCGTCTTAGTAACGGCGCGTCCTTCCCCAAGCGTCTGTACTCCTCCATGACGTCGATCACACATCATCAACCAAGTCACGTCCACGGTCCGGGTCATACCCCACAAGAGATTGACTCTGCTCGCCCGCTCTGCCTCTCGCATGCGAAATGCCACGCGACCCGTCTGGCCTCCGTCACCTGTCCTCGTGTTTCTAGGAATGCACGCCCGTCATAAGTCAGTCCCTTATCACAATTGTTAATATGTTGATGAGAATTGGTCCTTCATCTTGCGGGTTGAGCGAGCAACTAACAACGTCGCCCTGATGAAGTAGGCGGCAAGGACCTCTGAAACGTCGGTCAATATCTACCAGGCTACACGGAGCAACGTATCCATGTTTCCACTTGTCGCCGCGAGAACCTCAAATCTCACTTAACCAGGAAACATTTTGTTTATAAGTGGTTAATCCACTTTAATGTCGACGGAGCACAAAATCAATGAGCTGTTTGCTTTTAATTACGATAGATTGCCAGCATTCTTTTTATCTCATTCGTTAATTTGTTTCCAATTCGATAATTACTTGTTTTATAGGCGACTGCACGCAACAGTTTGAATGTTGATATAAAAATGGGAAATCAATGAGCTGTTCGCTCCGGCGACATTTACGCGTCTCTGGTCGAAGGATAATCAGATAACGGGGCATTCACTGGCCAGTACACGACGTGATGAATATCTAGGGCCCGTCTGGACACGCATTCTTCCAGCAGCTGGCTTTCCTTCAGAGGCAAGATCCTTCAGCGCCTACCAAAGCACCAGTTTAGGTGTGGGTTAAATGGCCGACGGCCATCACTGGAGTTTAAAA
This sequence comes from Zootermopsis nevadensis, assembly GCF_000696155.1. The sequence goes on along the minus strand of NW_019059645.1, from coordinate 2,873,142 downwards.
ATGCCTCAAATTAAACCCTTGTCATGCCAATATTCTAAATCGAAGGCTTCGGTCCGTCGCCGTCTACCACCGATCTAATAAGTTGCCTGGCACCAAACACTGTTAGATGCATTATTTTGTTGCTGTATTTGCAAGTCATATCACCACGCGGCGCCACCGTGTCAAATATCAGAGAACGTGTTTGTTGACGCCGTATGGACTGGTAGGTAGACACCAGCGGTTCGGAGGAACGTGCTGTCTCCATCTTCAGGGCTGAGAACATGATTTCTGCAATTAATTTAATGTTCACAACCTTACTTTAATTATAAGTGAAAATAATTCGATGTTCCTTTGTTTCCTGATGTGCATAAACTTGCACGTGTCTGTTACGAGGTTAAAGTGCTCTGCTGTAGCTTATACTGTTTTTGAAGTTTAAGATGCATGCAGAATATTAATATAATGTTCTTGAAGTTGCAAGCAAGTGTGCTATAAGAGAAAATTAAGGTCATATTTTAAATAACGCTTACTTTAAGACAAGCCCGGGCGAATAACGAAGAAATCTGTAAAACAAAGTTGAAATCGGTAAAAAAAATGGGTGTTCAAATGTATACAAGAAACAAACAAAGCTCCTGAAGCGCGTTCTTCGGTTGCAATGTCATGTGAACTTTGAAATTACTTTTCAAAAAATACACATCACTTCAGAACTTGTTTTGACTCGTTTTATTTCAGTCAAGGGAAGGACAAGTTTAGAGCTGGAACATCAATTCGTTGGATTTGGTAATGGCATCTCAGCTCTCCTACCTCTCAATCTGAAGTGGAAATAAAGAGAGAGAGGAAATCTGTTCGTCTCGAAATTTTCGTCGCTTTTCTAGAACGAAGAACTATGTTTTTATCCTCTGTTAACGAGATTCGTGTCTCGCGTTACTCACGAGAAGTGTTCAAAACGCATTTGGAACAAACCATGTCGTATTATAGAAATGGTTGTACATTAATTGGATCCACTTACGAGGTTAAAAGACAGAAATTCTTTTATTTCAACCAGGGGTGTGAAGTCGGTACTAAAATCTCCGACTCCTTCATAAAATCTCAATATGTATTAGTAAGGGTATACCTACTAAAATGGTAAATGACACCATAAGAGATTTTATCACCACCACGTGAACCATCAGCCTACTTTTTAGAATTATAACCTATATTTAAGCATACGTCAAATGGTTATTGCAGAAATCGATTGTATTCTTAACGTACAGGAGCCAAAGTTACAAAACAACGGACAGTCTGCAGGCGAGAAATATTGTTGACAGCAGACGCCACACAGAGCGAGAGAAAAGAACCGGGTTTGAATCCTCGGTGAACCAACTTCAACGACTAATGCACCCACCACACTAATGGCACTTATTTAAATCCACAAACTGAACATCTTCAGAATTCTGGGTGAAGTTAATATTTCGCCATCGCCACAGCCTCGTGTTGACATTTAAGCGGGAGTTTAGGCAGCCACAGCGCAATCAGTACGTCTGTGAATATCGGGGCTTCATCTCCTGTCTCATGAAACTGCGTGTTGTCTACTGAAAGGGAAATTAGATTCTTCGGAAGTCCACGTGTGCGCTGTTCGGTGAATACAAGCAGCCGGAAGCCTACGAGACTCAACAATGCACTCCGTTGTATCGAAATTATATTTATAGGGTCTATATATATATATATAGGCTAACTCAATTAATACAAATAGAATTTCTCCACGCTTCGTCAGAGTTTAATTTTGCAACGAACACATTTCTCGTTTCCAATTTACTTCTGTCAAGTTCTGTATTTTAAGTTGGCTTCAAGGCTACTGATGCTAACAGAATGAAAGGCTTCTGTTTATTTTAACAAGAGAATCCGCGCATCAAGCGAAATTCTTCCATTACACGCCTACAGACTACTGGGTTCGAACTCAGCCACCACACATAAAATATGCATACAAACAACTGTTTGGCATTAGTGTCCTACGGAGTGTAAACAATTGTTTGTACGCATATTTTATATTCCAATACACTACACGGTGTGCAAGGTTTTAAGATGCAGCCACCACGCTAACTGACGCACAGCAATGAGAAGGAAAAACAAATCTTATAAACCTTACAAGTGGAAGCTCATTTGCATAACAATTAAGAATTCAGCGCGTACCTGAAATAAAACAAAATTTGTCTCCATAACAATGATCAGATGTTTAACGTAGTCTAAAAGATCATCGCTGCTTATTCTAAGAATCATAAGAAACACTAACACAGTCTGTGGGCAAAATGAAAGGTTATTGAATGTTCTTCTAGACATTTAAAGATTACTGTTGTATGATACGTCTCACTGCGTGTCCAGTTTATGTCACTTAACCGGAATATCATCTACTCTCGTATTATCAAAACGACGTCTACCCCTCAGCTTCCTCGATTGCAATTGGCTTATTCCTCGCATCTCGCGACGAGGATGTGTGTGTGTGTACGGGCGCCTACTTTGCATAAGGCGCCTCACCCTGGGCCATAAAGTAAATATGTTCTGCTCTACAGTTGTGACACACGTACGGCTCGAAAAACGTTTTGGGTTTGCCGATGGATGTCCTTACAAGAGACGTCATTTCCTGCTCTTAACTTTCAGACGCACATTTCTCGTCGTCATCGCTTTTTCTGCAGACACGAAGACTCCCTCCCTCTGCAACTCATTCTACAGCTCAAGCTCTTACTGAAACCTTCTTAACCTGATTTTTCTTTTAGTGTTTTAGCCAGAACCGAAAAAGGGAAACTTTAAGAAAGTTCTCTCAGTGGGGTCTTACGGACGGTGGACAGAACTGGTTTAGGATCGTTTGCAATGGCGGACTTTGATATCACTGCTAATGGACCCTCGAGTTCTGATACCAGAGGATTAGTTAATTATAATACACAGAAATGCAGATTAATTACATTTAGAATTTGCGGTTGTTATCAGCGTATTAATTCATGCTGCTGTGGTAATTCTGTTAGCCGTGCGGTAATGCAATTACATTTACCAGTCAATTACAGCGATAAAGACAAATCACCTATAACCGCGACGGAAAACCAAAGAGCCGCTGCCCCCCGTAACCGAACGCTGTTAAATGTTTTAGTGACACAGCGGCTTATGTGACGGCTTGCAAACCATCGCGTTTGATGACGTCGACCTGCGTGGATGACGGAGCCACGTGCTGGCCTCGAAAGACGGGGAACTGGCTGAGGCAACAAGGCTGTGAAACTCTTCCGTCCGACCACTTTTTTATTTATGAGCTAGAAATGAAACGCACTGAGCAGATTCATAACAGGATACAAAACGCCAGCCTGGACCAAGAACAGACGAGATTTTTAACCTTCTGTGAGACTTAATTTGAAACACAATTCATATTTTACAGAATAAAGAACACAGTTCCTGGCCCCGAAGGAAATTACAGCAATTATCACGGCTGCAGAATTCGCGGGACTCGGACCGAGGACTACAGGGCGAACGAAAATACAGGTTCCAAATCCTTTAATTTTAAACACAGAAATTAAGTGTTTGGATTTCCGATTCCACAGCTGTCACCTTGGGTTGATTAATGAGGCGCTCGGGTGTTGAGGCGTCGTCAGGATTCCGAAGGACTGAATTCATAAAAGAAGGAGACATGTTTATGTACTTGGGAAATGAAACATGTTGAAAAGAGAAACTCCAGGGATAATTTTTTTTAAATTGTATCATATTATAATATTAATAATATTAAACAAAGACATTTAAAACAATGCACATACAGTTTGTGAAGTATAGTTTATACTGGTCTGAGCTCAACATCTGACGTTGAAACATGGGGGCCTTAAGATACAGACCCAAAGAAATGGAAATACAATTTCTGAGCAACAATTGAATTTAAAAGGAAGGAGACCCACTGGACGACCTAGAATAAGATGGTTTAGGCAGTAATAGAAAACATGAGGAAGAGGACAAGACATCTCAAAGGAAACACGGCGTAAGAGAGAGAGAGAGAGAGAGAGAGAGAGAGAGACTGGAGACTTTGCGTCACTGGACCAAACAAGACGGAAACGACGCTAGAAGAAGAAAAATAATAATAAATTTTCATAAAAATGTAAAGCGAGGGAAAGGCAGCGGCCGAGCACGAGGTCTGATGGTGATTTCTGATGATCACAGCAGCTGAGAAAGCGAAATGTTGCTTAGTGATTGATTGTAATCGTAGAAATAAATTGGGTGAAGCAGACAGCCGCTGGTGCTGCCACTGGCGGCGAAATGACGCAACTACTGCTTGTCCCGTTCTCGTGTAATTCCCGTGGCGGTGCGAACGTCAAATCTGCCAGTGCCAGGGAATCGCATTCCTCCGATCTCACAGCTCCCCAAGTTTCGTACCTTCGGTGCTCGTCTCTTGCTGTCAGATGGAAATTCATGAGTGCAAACGCATTCATGAGAACCTAACCTCAAAGACCCGGCGTCAATGAACGCGAAGATCATTCCTACCCCCCCCCCCCTCAAGTGTCTCTATGACAACCATCAGTTGGTTAACGCCGTTTATCTTGATAATCATATGGAAAATGTGGAGTTACTGATTCCTACAGTAAGTGGTATGAATACTTACCACAAAGGGTTTGAAAGGGCTGGCTTCTAGAATTACCGACAGATATCAAAACCTGATTTCTGTGCTCGTTAGCGTATAACGTAGTAGCTTCCGTAAAGCGTGTTCAGAGAGACGGCGTCGATTAAAGATATTTGTGCCTGCCAGAGAGACAGATTAAAAGCAAAGAAGATAACTAGCCAATTAAACAAGCACAGAGTTTGGAGCTAAGTTATTTGTCAGGCTCCAAAGAAGCCCGTCACTAGATCGGACATGACGCAAATAAATCCCTACGAAAAAAAACCCAGCAAGGCTCTACCGAGGTCTCGTCTCTAATTAAGCGCAGTCAGCAAAACAATAAACCTCTTGCAAAAGTCGAAAGGTCAAATATATCTGTCATGCTGTAAACAGACGAAACCGGGCAGTGACCTTGAAAGTCAGTCGCTAATCAAGGCTGAAACCACAGACGCACCAAGAGAATCGATTCTTTTGCAAATTTTCGCAACCTGTTACAGGCCAAAGGTGAATGAAAGCCGTCTCCTTCCCGCCCACCTTCTAGCTGTAGACCACCCTTTGTCAGCTGTCAGCGACTGCTTGTTCATCGCATTACTTTATTCTGTACTAAATTGCACAATTAAGATACGAATACTCCGTAATGTTCATAGAACATACTAATTACATACGATGGGTCGGAACCGTAGCACGTACAGGTACATATCTTTAAAATATGAAGGTCAGAAGGAACTGGAAATCAATTGGAGGATGATATTAAAAATATCTTAAATAGTGAGAGATTGTACTGGATCAACGTGTCTCATGATAGGGACCAAAGGCGGGCTTTTGTGATAACGGGAATGGACATTCGGATTCTGTAAACGGCGGTGAGTTCTAGACTGTCAGAGTTCTGCTTCAGGAGAAGTGCAAGCCTTCTTCTAAAGAGTCTGGGCAATGCTGTGGCAGGTTTGATGTTATTGCAGAGATTTTATCACTGCAGTAACTGGGACCCATCCTTCAGGGACGATGTCAAAACGTTCTACAGGCGAAACAAAGCGCGATAAGTTGAAGGTGAGTGTCGGATTCTTCTAGATCATGACAGGATCCACTCGCCGGCTGTTATGAACACGGTGCACGACGCTTCAATAAAAGGAAAAAGGTTTTTTGATCAGTTGAGCGACTAGCAGCTTTTAAAGAAGAACCCTGCACCGTGGACAAACATAATCCTCTTCTGCTTTGAAAGTAAGTATTTGCCATGCAACTTTATCAACTGCACGAAGTACGGAGCTAAGTTTATAAAAAGAAACTGGGTCATAACGCTTTCAAAAGAATAAAGCAAAGATTTTAAAGGAAATTTGAAAAGGTCACACATCACGCGCCTCTCTTACTATTTAAAGTATGAATTATTATTCACCGTTGTTTAAAATAGTGCGACAGGAAATGTCCCTAATGTTAACACGACAGAAGTCGAGGTTTTATGCCAGTTCCCCTGAAATTACCCTCACATCTGCTGCATTTTCAGAAGACCAACAATGGCTTCAAAATACGGACTAACTTGTAAACTTCAGTAATTTAACTACAATCGTAAAACCAAATGTTGCAGAGAAATTATTAATCTCGTGCAAATACACAAAATCCAGGAGGCAGTGAGATGTGTATATTTTCTCATTCCAAAATAACGGCGCTGAAATACATCAGCCACTGGCGACGCGCGATCTAGTGAATCAGCCACCGGATACTGTATTAAAAACAGTTTTCTGCTAACACAGCCACGGGCTTCAAACCTCTCAAATAGCACCATCATATTCTAGGTCATAAGCAGACACTTTCCAGTAGGTTTCCAAATCAAAATTGCGTTAAACATCAAATACGTAACGCAAACGTGCTAGAACCGCTACCGTCACACCAGTCCGCATGCTTTCTGATCTGACGAAACGTCCGCTGTCTGCTATCCCCTCTGTCCTAGCCAGAACAAAAACCCTTTTTTTTAGATGCGGATAGCCGGTCAAAAATTTTCCCACATTTCCATGTATCCTTCAAACTCATGAGTGTGTCAACAACGGCCCGCCAACAAAGCTTTATCGTCAGCCAGATAAATCCACTTCACACCCTAAGATCCATTTTAATATTATCCTCCCGTCTAGGCGTCCGTCTCCAAAGTGATCACCATCTTCCGACAAAAATTTATGTTTGTATTTCAACCTTTTTCATGCGTGCTACATGTTCCATCAAGCTTATCGTCCCCGAATTGATAAACCTAATAATACTAAGACTCTAGTCACTCCGTACCCAAATCCGTCCTGTCAGACGCGCGGCTCCAAGGCCTCTGGACTTACTTCGCGCTGTAGGCAGTCTGTCCGTAACGCCCGGTCGGAAAATGCGAGCGCTATGCTCTGCGGGAGCGCAGCGCCAATAGGCGGAATCTTCGGGGGCTATAAAAACTTCCGCCGTGAATCGTTCTCGCTAACAAATGTTAATGCAGCGATCACGTTAAGGGTAACAACAACCAGCATGGCAGATGTGGGGAAAAAACACAGAATTTTAGTCGGTATATCTTAAAGACAGAGAAGACTTTGGGGGTCTGGACATACGAATTTGAAAAGGTCACACATCACGCGCCTCTCTTACTATTTAAAGTATGAATTATTATTCACCGTTGTTTAAAATAGTGCGACAGGAAATGTCCCTAATGTTAACACGACAGAAGTCGAGGTTTTATGCCAGTTCCCCTGAAATTACCCTCACATCTGCTGCATTTTCAGAAGACCAACAATGGCTTCAAAATACGGACTAACTTGTAAACTTCAGTAATTTAACTACAATCGTAAAACCAAATGTTGCAGAGAAATTATTAATCTCGTGCAAATACACAAAATCCAGGAGGCAGTGAGATGTGTATATTTTCTCATTCCAAAATAACGGCGCTGAAATACATCAGCCACTGGCGACGCGCGATCTAGTGAATCAGCCACCGGATACTGTATTAAAAACAGTTTTCTGCTAACACAGCCACGGGCTTCAAACCTCTCAAATAGCACCATCATATTCTAGGTCATAAGCAGACACTTTCCAGTAGGTTTCCAAATCAAAATTGCGTTAAACATCAAATACGTAACGCAAACGTGCTAGAACCGCTACCGTCACACCAGTCCGCATGCTTTCTGATCTGACGAAACGTCCGCTGTCTGCTATCCCCTCTGTCCTAGCCAGAACAAAAACCCTTTTTTTTAGATGCGGATAGCCGGTCAAAAATTTTCCCACATTTCCATGTATCCTTCAAACTCATGAGTGTGTCAACAACGGCCCGCCAACAAAGCTTTATCGTCAGCCAGATAAATCCACTTCACACCCTAAGATCCATTTTAATATTATCCTCCCGTCTAGGCGTCCGTCTCCAAAGTGATCACCATCTTCCGACAAAAATTTATGTTTGTATTTCAACCTTTTTCATGCGTGCTACATGTTCCATCAAGCTTATCGTCCCCGAATTGATAAACCTAATAATACTAAGACTCTAGTCACTCCGTACCCAAATCCGTCCTGTCAGACGCGCGGCTCCAAGGCCTCTGGACTTACTTCGCGCTGTAGGCAGTCTGTCCGTAACGCCCGGTCGGAAAATGCGAGCGCTATGCTCTGCGGGAGCGCAGCGCCAATAGGCGGAATCTTCGGGGGCTATAAAAACTTCCGCCGTGAATCGTTCTCGCTAACAAATGTTAATGCAGCGATCACGTTAAGGGTAACAACAACCAGCATGGCAGATGTGGGGAAAAAACACAGAATTTTAGTCGGTATATCTTAAAGACAGAGAAGACTTTGGGGGTCTGGACATACGAAGGAGAATAATATTAAAACGGATCTTAAGTAAATAAAATTTGTAGGCTCCGACTGGATTCACGTGGCGGGCTGTTGCGAACACGGTTATGAACTTTTGCATTTCACAAAAGACGAGGAACGTCTCAACCTGCTGAGAAACTATCATCTTCCCACGAAGGATTATTCTTAATAAAGTCAGTAAGACACTCTTGTTGCATTTGTCAGTTCGATTAAAACAACAAAAGACGGATATTCCGCGGTCAAAAACGCAAATAATCGAGTGAGCGCTCTCCAGCTGCCGTGTTCCCAGTGGCGGTGCCCCCCGCAGTGAAACTGCGCAAGTCCTGAACACATTTCCAAAGTAGCGTATCCATCCAACCACCCACCGGCTTTTGTGAACACGGTAATGAAACTTCGCCGTCTATGAACGTCGGGCAATTCTTTCACCAGCTGAGCGACAGTCATCTTCAGAATAAATAAAAAAGAGCCTAACTCCACACAGTCAGTTGTTTTAGACTCAAACGTTCTAGTACACACCAACAATACAGAATTTAATATAAATACGTCGAGCAGTTTCGAAGATTTGCCATTTAGACGGACAGACACGATCTCCCGATCATCCGTTCAGTTCATGGACTTTGTGCACGGAACTCATAAAACGTAAGTTCCTGATCAAGTTGGCCACCCTGGTTTACTACCTCAATTCTGAATTTCAGTGACTTACGTCGAATTCCCGTAGCATTTAATTACTTGAACTCTCATCGGACACAGAAAGAACCCCAAGTATTGGACTGGAACTAGGTTTTTATCAGAGAAAGAATTTAATTACACCGAAAACCGATGAAATCATCAGAACGCCAGAACAGCTACAAATAACATCACGTGACGTTCCAGTCTCTCTCTCTCTCTCTCTCTCTCTCTCTCTGGGCGGCGAACATCGGCTGCAATGCCGAGTGGACTTGCAAGTAGATACCGACGTTTCGGAGGAACATACCGCCCCTACTTACAAGTCAACACGTCGTTACAACCCAAAACACAAACATCAACATCTTCACGCCTTGAAAACCTAAAACTAAGAGAGAAGAAAACACGGATGATGAATGGAATGAAATTTGTCAACAACGCAAAAGTTTACTCTGCTAGAAGTAGCATGGCGCCGAGGTGTCGGCCGAAGTCTGCCCCCCCCAACCCCCAAAGGTTACGAGGGTTGTGTACAGGATGGCGCCGTAAACTTGCTGCATTAATCACCACAGATTTTATAATCACCATTTGTTTTTGCCCACGATCCGAGGCCTTATGGAAGGGGTAAAACGTCGGTCATCGACAGGCAAAGAGTAACAAATCAAACTGAAAACCACGACAATGTTCAGGGCCTGCCTGCCACCACGTGGTTCGTAACACCTCCCTCCCCTTAAATACAAAACTAAAATGTTGCCTGCTGTTTTGTATGGGCGTGGAACTTGGTCTCGCACGTTAAGGTAAGAACACAGATTAAGGATGTCTCAGAACAGAGTGCTGGGGGTGGATATTTGGACCTAAAGGGGGTGAAATGACGAGCCTTGTAATTTTTACTCTTCAAATCTTATTAGGATGATAAAACAGAGGATTGGCGAGGCATGCAGCATGAATGTGGGAGCTGCTGTGGGCATGTTTCTTTTCGATCAGAACAGTTGTCGGTTCTTGTGAGGACTGCAATGAAATGCGAGAATCTTGGCGAGCTGAACGACTATCAGCTGTTAAGAAAGGAATGTGCTCAATGGAGTTAAAACTAGGAGCATCAGCTCCTGACGCACCTGTAAAACTGGACAGCAAGCACAGCGGCAGAGGTGTAATTGGATAAGCCGCGCAAAGCGAACCAATTTCGCAGGACAGGAAACAAACCCGGCTATTTGTGTTGCCAGCAAACACTTTGTGTCATAATTACCAGCGGATCTGTTAGCAATCAATTACAACGCCTGTGCTTATGTTTACCTCCTGACACTCCTTCGCGTACGAACAGGCTGAGTCGGGAACTTGACGAGGGGCCTTCATCATTACGCCTACTGCATCAGCTGGTTCATTGCACGATGTACACTAACTTAATGGATGCATGGCTAACCGTGTCTTTCTGTCCGTCCGCCCGGATGATTTAACCGAAGAACCGCCGAACGGATTTCAACTAAATTATGTATGGACATAATGCCAGTGCAGACAACCGTAAATAGTATTTTTAATTTCCTACAGTTGGTAATGCCAACATGGCGGAAGAACGAACATATGCGGTGGGATCGACACTAGCGCCACTTAATATAATACTTTCCATAACAAAAACAACAAAATGGCGGTTGCTTGAAGAGGTAAATAATAAAAAAGGCAACAACGAGGTGAAGGAAGCCAAAAGATGGTGAGGCGTTAAGAAGAATGTATCTAGTACGTACAGCCTGAAGTATTGATCATTAAAAGGGTTAATTTCCGTGTAAATCACGAAGTAGGACGACACAGCCTACGGTGCGAGGTGTTTTTCGTGCACCCTGCAAGCGACCTCCGCTGGTCCGCTACACGAGTCCCAGCAGCGGCGTAAGGAAGATCGATTTATGAACGCACGGAAGCAAATGACGGCGCACGATTCCAAGTTTTCCTGTGGCCTTAAAGACGCTGGAACGGATCACACCCAATCTCTTCGTTCAACTGCACTGACCTCTGCATGGAATCTGATCCCGAAGTGATTGAACCAAGGCAAATTACGAAACGTGCAAGACCCAGACGCGAGGCAGTGGATTGGATTAAACAAGCTCAATGCAGGTTCCACTGGCTGTGTTCTAACACAAGCCTATTCATAATTCTAACGCTGTTCGTTGTGTGCCACCAGCCACCCCGTTCTTAAAACACATTTTACTAAGGGGACGTATGTCGGTTCACAACCTCCCTCTACGATTATTCGTCAGCCAAAGTGTAAATGACCGGAGCTCAGACGAATTTTAACACCGAAACGAAATTACAAACACTAACATAAAGCTCTTCGTCATAAGTTCTTTTCCTCGGTAATTTAAGCTCCCTGGATGGCAATGTCTCTACCAGTAGAAAAAGTAACTATATGCCTGAAGATGGATTCCAGTCCGCGAACTCCTCTAGCTGAAGCCATGCACTAACATCAGCCCACAGCACTAAAACGTGACGTAACTTTTACTACTCATCCGCCCACAGTACTTCTGAGGCCGGCACTTCATCGCTTCATGCATTATGTATACATGTAAGTTGTGGCTAGCACTTCAGATGTCTCCCTTGCGATTTGACCATAGGCAAATCCCTTCCTCCCTCCAGCGCCAGCTCCAAAGCAAAGTGACAGTAAACTACACTCCGTACAGAGCTCGTCTGATCTGTGCACTGGCCCCCAGCGTCAGCGCTCTCCTCGGTCTGGATCTGCCAGCTTTGCTCTGCCCCCTGAAGCCCCATGGCAACTGCGTGTCCCACCTACTTCAGGACTCAGAGTAAACAGCGATTATTTCCTTAAACAGCGTTAACCAGCTCATTTTTGTAATGGTGAAGAGTTATGTTTTCTTCGCGGTACGGACTGAATTCTTAATATTCATACGAACTTCAGCTTCAAGGGGTCAATTAGACCCGGACCTGCACTCTGCATACGCCCTGTTCACTTAACGACGTCTGACCACGTGCGCGTCAGCTGATGTGTGAATTGTACTTTCGTTTGACGCGATTGTTTTGAACAGCACTTTAGCTACATCGGTGTGTGTGTGTGTGTGTGTCGGGGGGGGGGGGGGTTTTTGGGTGTTATTGGCTGCAGGCTAGCTACTTGTTTTATCACCTACACCTCTGTTATTCATTACGTTCGCAACACAAAAAGCAGGAAATTATCGACCTATCTGTCTTTCACCTCCAGGAATCCCATTACGGCAGCTGACAGAAGCGTATTTGAGGCTTCAAACACAAATTCTGTTGCTTTTTTTAAAAAAACAACGCGCGTTCGATGAGATTTACATCAAAATGGAGCTTCCTTTTCAGCACAGAATTTATAAAAACACAAAAAGAGTTAAATGGACCAGAAACATATGAAACACGAGATAAATTCACAGGGCTGCGAACTTAACAAAGACAACTGCATGCATCTGGAGGTACATTTTATTACCAGTATATTTTTATCCCTAGGACAAATGTTAAAATGACCATAAATAACTACATGGAGCAGAGTCCTTCTTGACATGCTGACGGTCGCTCAGCCAGCCAATAAACGAGATGATGATCTCAGTTGTGTGGCGATAACAGCAAAGAGGGTTAAATACAAACGCTGCCAGAATTACATAAATACAAAGATACATATGCATTGTACATAACAGGACAGAGAAGCTCTTTTGAACGGTGGTAACAAAAGTTGGTATAGAGTGAACGCAGAAAAACTAAGCGTATATTACAAAGTGAACATGTTCATGTCTCGTAACTAGACTACAGGAAACAAAAAAAAAACGCTGTATAAAGCAACCGCGGGTCACAAACACCAAATTATTATTGTTATTATTCGTGATACTCTTCTGCAACTACGGGCTGTGACAAAACACACACAAATCCTATGTTACCCGCTACTTCTTCGCGTGCATTTCTAATCTCCTCGATGACTGCTACATGCCTAGCCCATCTCATCGTCCTTGTTTGTAGCACCTTAATAATATCTGAGGAAAAGTGAGAATTACGAAAGCGACAATTTATGGCACGAGGACGACGCGAAATTTTGAAGAGAACTGCCGCGTTCTCAGTCTCTACTAGCGGAAGCTAAACACAAACAGATTTTTAAAAAATCTGCATTTAGTGTTTGCTGGTGCCACCACAAACAAAGGGAAAGGGGAGGCTCAAGATTTTACAAAATTTTTAAATTCAAACCGAGACTGAGGAGTTTGCTCGGGGTCCTGCAAGACGTTAGACTGGGCAATCAATTTTCAAAAACCACGCGAATATAAAACGAAGACACTGAATTACTCCGTTCAAGAGGTTTGACCTCGTCAGAAGACAGCGACTTTGCAATTGCAAATTTGGGCCAACGCCTCACACAGAAAGCCGACGGGAGCAGCTGACTTAAGTGGTTCGTCGTCTCAAGCCTCGACATTTACGTCTTGTATGGAGTTTCCTCTCTGAGGACCTAGCCTAGCGTTCGTCTCATAGAAAGAAGGAACGAACTATTGCCGTCGTAGGGTAAAATGAAAGTCGGGTGACAGGTTCCGTTCGCCGTGTTCGTCCGACGCATCGAGTCTGTCCGCGTACGACTGCAATACAACGCCCGGTCAAAGGTCGCTCTGCATAGACGGGGACAAGCTTGACCATCAGGGGTCTCAAAAATAAGGCGAAACAGAACACGACGGGGCGAAGTGGAAATATATGAAACGTCGCAACGAACTTTCTGCCACCCCTCGCCCCTGCAAAGAGGGAATTCTGGTCGCGTCGCTCGACAAAGTGGAGCTTCTTTCGAATGCGGGCCTAAAAGGATTCCAGAGACGGCGTGCGCCAGGTGAACGGAAAATAGGAAAAGGATCAAGCGATCGATCGATCGATCGCCTGTCCTTCTTCGTAAAATAAGGAAATTCTGCTGAGAGGAAAATGAACTCAGGCGACGAAGGACTAATCCCAGCCATTCTCTTCCTGTCAATGACGCAGCCTGTCCAAACTTTCAAAGTTATCTTTCGACGCCCTGCAGGGAAGACCGCGGCACGTTGCAACAAATTTCAAATTCCACATTTCTTTTTCTCGGTAGCATCCGGCGATTGTAACAGAACTCCTATTGTATGTTAACAACATATCGTTTGTGAACACGTACAAGACAAACAACCCCAAAATGGTGATGTGACTGTCTCAAATTTACCCGCACGCTGCTACACTTCATGCACGTGTTAACTAAAATTTGCTGGCCGAACGCAAAGCCCGGAAAAGTTTCAGAAGAAGCAGTGGACGCCGTGAAGTCAGAAGTCTGATGAGCTTTCAGGTTCTCACGGCGGGGAGGGATGTCGCACGAGAAGTCGTTTGTCTACGTTTCAGAGGTGCTCACTTGCTTCATCATCACCAGAGCCGTGATTATGTTGGAGGCAGCAAACATCTCTGTCTGAAACTTCTACCAGACTACAAGGGAAGCGCTGGTTGACAGAAACAGACAAACGACGCTGTTGCAATGTGCCCACTCTTCCCCCAAGCACTGCCTTAATATTGCACCAGAACTCGTAAAGCAACACTCAATAAGCCTTTCAGTAGGACAGCTTTTCTTAACCACGGAAAGAAATGAAGTCAGCGAGGGGTGAAGGGAGCCACTTTGCCTTGGATCTGCAGGAGGAGGTCTTCCGCGCCACCAGCATCAAAGCCTCGACAAGACAGAAAATATGATTTGAAACAGCAGTCTTTAATAATTTCGGGACCGACATGCAGCCACCACACTTCTGAAGACGACGTTTTGTTTAAGAGAAAAAAGTATTCACAGAGAATGTAATGAGAAGCTGAATCTGTTATGTTTGCCTTCAATGGCTCCTCCGTTCACATAATGTCAGGGGTTAAAATTACAGGACGGAGCCGGAAAAAAAATATGCAAGACTGAGAACACGTTTCGAATTCTGACAGAATATTCACGACAAAACAGCAGAAGACTGAAAGGCGCGCAGAGCGAGCCTCTGCATGGCCGAGATAAGTTAATTAAACACTGTTCTTCAGAATGAGTATTACTGGTATCTGACGTTTAAAAGAAAGGGTTCGGGATCAAGGTTCTTCAGTCCTGAAGATGGTGGCAGCATCTTCCTTCGAAAAGTTAAGCAGCTACCGGTCCACACGACGTCACAACCCAGAAGATCATAATCCACATTTTCACTGCCGTGAGAGTCTCAAATTTCACAGAATATTAAGTTTTAAGTAAAAAAATGTAAATAACATCGAATATTAAATAATAATTACTAGTCAGTAGCAAAGAAGAAAGTTTAAATGTCCAGTTGCTGTCAATTTCAAGAGATTATATATACCAGTATTCGTGTACAGAACTGAAGAAAACCACGAAAGCAAGCACTCGCCGAAATTAATCTTGTCATGAGTTAACTTCAGCACGAATACATGGTTGAACTGTTAGCATGCCAAATGAGGGCTTACACCATGATTTGTTTTCTGCTGACCTAGAACCGCACCCCCGGCCCTGGAAACCACAGTTTAATTACAGAACAGAAGACCCACCGTCGCGTCGGCTTGTTTTCTGGGCGGTCCGTCCAAATTCCCTCCCGAGAGGGCGCGTTGTAATAGACTGATGGCAGGATTAATTATGAGGTAATCTCATTAAATGTAAGCAAGTTATGAGACTCAGTTGCTCACGGTAAGCGATGCGTCAACCGTGATTGTACGGACGCATCTGACAGCCAACTCTCAAGGGGAGCGCCCTACGTCTGTGCTTTGTTGCTTATGGTCATAAAAGCTCCAAATTAAGATTTAAATCTGAATCGAGCTTTGCTTCAAGAGGCTGCAAACTACCAGGGGATTTTCCGTCAAATTCTGTCATGGAGGAACGACTGGCCGTGTAATTTAATCCTACTGGTCGAGTTCTAATTGGTTTAGCTTCATTTCACCAACCGAGGTAAGAAAAATTGTTCTCTGGGTTTTTTAAAAAAGCCACTCTCTCGCGATTTCTCGCTCCTTGCGACAGGTCGATTTTCGGCTGTTCTGAGGGACCAAAATCACGGCCCGATAGCCCTAAAGTCACAACTAATAGAAAATATACATATAAATTGAAATAAACTTAAAATAAAGACAGTAACAGGCGACAAAGCTCTGTCTAATGTTTATCTCACATATTTCGTTAAATAAACAACACGAAATACACGGATAAGTACATTTTGGATCCTGAAGTGAGGAAAACTTTGTTACAAATGGCGCGTCACATCTCAATATGGCGCGGACAACAGATGGTTAAAATTCCCTCGTTAGCGTCACGGATGACGTATGTGAGTGACGCATACAGAGTGATCTACGACCGCGGATCCGAATGCTGAGGCGAAGAAAGAATTTGCGCAGGGCTGTTGTGGTTGGACAGACCGCTGAGTGTCCCTGCAGAAAGGGCGGTGATAACGGCTTTGTACGAGCAGCGCCACAGGTGGGAAGCAAATGGTTTGTCTGTGTTATTCTCCGCTTTCAGAGATAAGACCAAAAACGTATTTTAAAAGTTGGTACATGGCTCGCATCTGAAAATGTTGCATAATCACACGCACAGAAACAAAACCACCAGAAAAACGCAGAAATTTCTGGGCGATATAAAAAAGAATTTAGTCGCAACGGCGACCTGGAGCGTGGACGTCGAACGAAAAATATCTGTCAATCTTGCATCGACTAATATTCTCAACGAGAGACCCAAGGAAATGCAACGAAGCGTTTTGATGGTCGTAAACCACGAACGTCGAAGAGAAGAATTCACTTATGGCAAGTCTACCTAAGCGTAGGTGGGATGATAATATTAAACTAGATCCAACGGGTATATTCCGTAACGGAGTGGATTGGGTTAATCTGGCTCAGGATAAGGTTCTTGTGAGCGCGGTAATGAATCTTCGGGTTTTATGAAAGCAGGGTAGTTTCTTGCCCAGATGAGCGACAATCAACTTGTCGACAAGGACTGTAATTCGTTACTTAGTGCATTCTGCGGTACTTTCAGGGGTGGACAAATGTGGACCTGCCAGTGGAACAGGGCACAGCAATGGACCCCGTTTAAGAGAAGCAGCCGATGCATAAACCAAGCACAATTTAATGTCCGAAAGCAGACCGATAATTCTGTTGATGTCAATTAGTAAACGTCCCCATATTACGGTCGCCATAAATGTTTCCGCGGCTTCAGTTTGGACTGAAACAGCTGCCACATTAAATCAACTTCGAATAATTGACTGACGGACTGGTTGACTTAACGACGCAGCTGTCATGTGGCGCTGTCCCGTCAGCAGAGAGTCGCAAAAGACTATTTCGGCGTCACATTCGTACACACTAACAAAAAAACACGCGCAAAGCAAAGAGCGGGCTATTCGGTGAGAATGGCGTACTTCCTCAGCTAACGGAATGTTCCTCGTAGTCCACGGTGGTCCCACTATCACGTGATACTTTGACAGGAACACGAAACCGGAGCAAATCCAAGCACAAAATTATACAGAAAGCTGCCAGCTTGTTCCAAAATTAATGACATCATTTGATACTAGTGGATGACGTTACTTCTTTATTCGTTCCTGAAGACATCACAGAAAATGCAGTCGAAACTGCGCACAGGCATGTTTGAGGAAATAAGAACAGTAGTTTCCCACGCACTGTTGACGTTAAATTTAATTTGATTTCAAAATTTTCCTAACCTTTTCTCTGTTCTGACAGACTTTAATAACGTGCGATTAGACCACTCTTGCTGCAAGGCCTTCTAGTGTTTTTCTTCTTCTTAAAGTCCGTTTTATGTTGAAATCTCAAATTCATATTCACGCGTTTCTGCTGTTCTACGTCTGGGCCAGAGGTGACAGCCGTCAAACAAACGACGACTTTTAAACTGCGGTAGAAAAAGTTTGTACCAGCCAAGGCAAATGGTTGTGGCAAAATCAATGAACGCTGCTCCGTCTATCAGCGAGTGATTAACAGCGCCTTCACAGTCTAGACAACCGACGGCCCTTGATGACACGTAACAGACGCGTCAAAAGAGATTTCTCGGCTTCAATTAGTAAAAAGAAGTCGACAAACGGAAACAGAACTCAGGATGGCAAAATGAGTCTTATCATCAAGATTTTGTTTCCAGGCGCATTTAAACCAGCGTGGGGTGCTGAGCTTAAACAATAATAAATTAAACGAACTGCCCTCCAACTTACTCGGCTAACAACCAACAGGTGTCGCTTTTACGTACGGTGTACCTGCTTCGATTACCTCGCACGCCAGTTTTCTTTGCCGATGGCTTCCTAAACCCTTCTCTGTGCTGCTGAAACACCCATAGGGCTCCTGTGCCCCCCCCCCACCCTAATACTACCCACGCCTCACATTTCACTGCATAATCCCTCGACAGCGCAGGAATCAGAGAAATGAAGTTAATACCAGTCGGTCGGGGTAAGCTGATACTTGACACTGTCCATAATACCAGCAAATTGAATTCAGTGTCTGTACATCGCCTCATATGGGCAGCATAAATATATGCATTTACACGCTGCAGGACGAAAATGGAGGCATTATGCTCCTTCGAAACGTTGGTATATTCTTAAACCTTGTATCGACTGCGCGCGGCTGCCTCGCGAGGCAATGTTCGTTGCTTTGCCTCGCAAAGTCGATACCATGTTGCCACGCGTGGCAGAACGAACAATGCCGCGCTCGAACTTGGCTCGCGTCGAGCCAAATCTGAGCGGTTCTTTGTCCCGCGGCAAAGGGATTTCACTGTGCTGTATTCATGGTGATCTTGCGAGAACTGACGAACAGCGTCGATCACAGCCGAACACGGTTGCCGCGCTCGATGCTGGTAACCACGAGCACAATGAGCGAACGAACGAGTTTGCCGCGCACGAACAGGTGCGCGAGGCAGCCGCGCGCAGTCGATACAAGGCTTTACAAGGTCACATGGATTTATAATTTTCTTTTAGAAATACGATTACACAATTTACACACGAATGCAAGAACGAGGTTACAGTCCCGCATGAAAGTTACAAGTGAAATGAAATGTAGCAAACAGACTCTCACCCCTTTGCCCTGACATCGCGAATTACGCGACAACTTCATACCAAGCCACAGAGCTCGGAAAACGGCGTTTACCTTCGACGTTTCTCTGGACCTCGCGAAAAAGTAAAAACTGTAGATGTCATGGCAATGAAGACAGAAATAGATGCTATAAATTAATTAATCGATCAACCAACTTTGTTGCATCTTCTTGCCCCATAACCGCCTGACCCCGCCTTCGTGAGCGCTCGGTAAGAAGGGCTTACGTCAACGCAGATTAAGCTCGGTCTGAGCCCTTCTCACCAGACACCAGGAAATACAATGGCGACTGAAGCAGAAAGTTTGGAATACAAACTACCGCAGCTGACTCCGGGGACATGTTAATTGCCAATTATAAACTGACGCATTGCCCTGCACGAGTCCTTTAATTAGTCTAATAGTGTAAGGCGGGGAGAATTAAAATATGTTCATGCCACATCATATTTTAGGGCTTTGAGGACTCTGTCACGAAGCCAGGAATACAAATAGCATCCTTAGGTACCGAGCATTGCACGCTGACCGCAGGATATCCCCTGGT
The DNA here is from genome assembly GCF_000696155.1 of Zootermopsis nevadensis. The sequence goes on along the minus strand of NW_019059645.1, from coordinate 2,853,553 downwards.
ACTTTAATTTTACAAAGTATGATTGGTCTTTTATAAGCGATTCCACAGCTGATAGTAGCTCAGCTAGTCAAGGAATGTCCCACCTATTATGGAAGCCAACGATACATTGCCGCTTTCAAAATAGCCCGCCATACTCCCCCAACCCGAGCCGAATGTATTCAGTCCACACCCTGACATCCTATTTATCTGAGAACATTTTTAATATTATCCTCCCATGTACATGAAGGTCTTACTCGTTTGTCCCGTCTCATCCTTGATCTAACAACCATGAACCAAACAGATTTGTAAAAGAAGTTGCGTGTTTTCTTGGAGGTAGGATTTAAATGTGTTTCATTCAGCCAATCAGGAACAGAGACCACAAAATGCCGCCACTAAGATACCATGCTTAATAAACTCCACGGAGAAGCTGACAAGTCGTCCAGCTAGCCAAAACATTCCCTGTTGGAATTCGAAGGTTCACTGGTTAAATTAAAACAGTTTTTAAAGTATTATGCCTTAGTGAAATCAAAATAAAAGCAGATGACAGGAGTCTAAAATATTACGTCTCACAGTAAATGTTGACCGACGTTCCAGAGGTGCCTACCGCCTCCATCATAAGGTCCATGATTCTGAAGACAGTACGCACCTCTGAAACGTCGGTCAACTCCACGAGACTACAAGCAGCAATATCCCAGAAGGCTGCCATCTTCATAATCGCATCTGACCCTCCAGACGTCATTCAACGTCGGCTGAGCGTTCCAGCACATCGAAGCGCCCGCACGTGCGTTATTAATGACGAGACGCATAAAACATTCCCAGCGAATAATTTGGGGACACACGTAATAATTTTCTGGGCAGTAGTAAAATAATTGACTGCGCGCTATGCCCCGAACACACCGTTCATTCGACGGCTGTAGCAAACAAGGCAGCGCGCGCACCTGTTCGTATGACCTTCGGCCTGCCGCGAGTCTATGTTTGTGCCTGAAAACGGCTAAGCACACACATCACAAGACGGCAACTGCGTCGTAAATCATTTAAAAACACTGCAATAACTGCCAGGGCCACGTCTTTGGGGGTGAATCTGACATTACTGATGTAGACATCGTGGCCCATTTTAAAGATGATTAGAACCGGGTGCCTCTGGGAACTTCTCAGTTTCACAGCTTTCCATCAAATGCTCCTCTAACGGCGAAAGTATAAACTGTCATTTACTGAATGAACTTGGGCGCTTAAGTCTCGTTACTTTAAGATTTGTTACATTATGTGTTGCAACGTCGGCACTCTTCCAAGATTTTCTGTAGACACAAAAACAGTCACGCAAGCAAAGTGAACTACAAATTGTTCTTTGTAGCATTTTAAGGCTTACCTGTTCTCTGTGCACTGGCGCACATTCCACCACGTGCAAGTTACCAAAACACTAAACACTGCAAGTACACTTTCACACACATTTATAATCCCTTAATCACTTTTCGGCGGACTTGATGCAAGATGGTCGCGCGCCATTGCAACTCTGCTCGATTATGTTCGCTTTCGAGATCGAGGGGTTACTAACTGCTGTCATCTTCCGGTAACATTAGGAACTAGGAAAGACAAGAGAAGAACTAAAGAGCGCAGTCATGTTCAGAAGCCTTCAAGTGATACAGGCCAGCGCCTATGTTATCATCAAAAACAAACGTATTTCAGGCAGAAATAATGGGCATTCTTTGTGGTTATTAAGGGAAAACCTGAAGACATAGGGCCACTTTGAAGATCTGGAAGTAGATGTAAAAATGCGGCAATATCGACATGGATAAATAACAGCGAAATATGTTTTCTACTGGATTCATCTCGATCAGGTTAGGGTCCAATAGCGACCTCTTGTGGGCACCAGCCATTGGGTTCCACAAAAGCCGAGGACGTTCTTGACTTACTGAGGACCAACTAAGCGACTATCAGCTTATCAAGAAAGATTGTGCCACATGTACTGCAAGAGACAAATGTAAATTTTATTACAAGATCAGCTCAAACACGATTCAGCCAATAAAACTTCAATCAGAATGTCATGAAATACTTCTCTGAAGCACCGATAAAAAGCCCTGATACATTATTTATCTGCTGACAAGACGAACTGCAGGAGAGTTCTAACCACGGTCCACAGAACAACACAGACCTTTGGCTCGTCCATCATGATCTCTGTACTTTGTAAACAGCCCAAGAGGGATTAAGAGACGACCGCCCTCTCCTCGGCCCTTCAGTTACACCGACGGCTGAGAGATGTTTCCAAACATATCCGCTGGTAGCGCTGCTGAGCGACCCAGAAACTGCAGCATTTGAGGGGATGGACGCGGTGTTCAGAATACCACAACGCAATTAAACGCGGGTCAAATTCGAGTAATTAAGTTCAGAACCACTTTCCTTCTCGTATCCCACATAAAAAAGGCACAGAATTACCCGTTGTTTTGTATGGGTGTAAAATGCGAGACAAGTTAACGCGACCGGCGTCTTAAGACACGAAATGAAACCCGCTGTCCTTTGCTACAGCCATCGATTTTCGTGTGCACTTAAGCGACTGTAAACAAGTGCGCATTGTCTCACGGAGGACTAACTTCAAGGGCAAACATGTTTACATCCGCTGACTGTCAAAGATTGTTTGCTACTTGTGACTTCGAATGGAAAGCAAATTGCGTCCCATCTGATGACCTCCCCCCCCCTCCCCCTCATTTTTAATTAATTCAGTCAGAAAATCTGGAACGGATCTGAAAATATCAGAGCGTGTGGGTGCAGACATAACTGAAGATGGATTTATTCTGCCTCCATCATCAGGACTATAATAATGGAAGCAGCAATCACCTCTAAACCGCCCATAAACGTCTATTAGACTACACTGCACAACATGCCGGAAACTGTCACTGCGTTATCACCGCCATGAGAACCTGAAAAGTCAATGGATTTACCCATTCGGCTGAATAACTCAGTGCGTGAACAATAAAAGTCGAATAATTTTCCAAACAGCTATTCAACTGTCAGCTTCTACGAAACAACTCTGCTCCACGGAGTCATTGCGACAGACCTTTGGTGCTAGGAATTCAAAAGTTCTCTCCTTGGACTAGTCGGCCTCAAAAATCGAAAGTAGGATCTTCCAAACACAAAGGCAAACACGTCAGTGTGTGTACTTTATCGCGCTGAATTAACCTTGGCGAACCACAACATTTCAGAACGAACAGCAGAGAGAGATATACGATGTTTACTTGTTTGTGGCTATGAGACCTGGTAATCAATACACTGACTTGAAGGAAACATAAAAAAGATGATGTACTTCGCTTCGTTGCAGCTCAGAAGTTCACGCTCGTTTTCAAAGAGTCTCCATTCGCTCAGAAAACGGAAGTGCTAATTTTTTGTACGAAGAAACCGTCGCGAGAGACTGTATAGAAATTCTTACACACTGCGTAAACACAGTTTCAAGGACAAGTTTTAGATTCTGATGTCTACATTTTGTTATTGACTGTACCAGCTCAGTGTTCAGTGCTTGAGTCCTGAAAGACAGAGCCGTAAATGTTGGTTTTGGATTCGTGCAGTACAAGCTAGAAAGCAACGAACAGAAACGAAATTATTTTCGCTTTACAGATTCCTCAAAACCAAAGCAAGCCTCTTAATGGGCGGCTATAAATGGTTTGTGCAAGAATATGTCAGAGGCGAGAGCTTCTGTCGACTGCAATGACATACTGGAGCGATTCATGGCGACAGTCCACGAACATACCCGAAGAACACGCACGAGGAACGTTCGGCATGCGAAGAACTGCAAACACGCAGCCGATGCGAGACTCTGGCGTCGAATGAAATGAAATTAGCTTGAGTGTGTGATAAGGCACACTGCGTCCACAATCTGCAGGGGTAACACCCACGCGCCCTAGCTCGGTTATCGCCGAAGTCAGCGCGGCCCGAGAGCGCCACATGAAGTGAATCCGGAGGAACACCTGGTCCCAGAGACACGCAAGCAACAGTCAGCGCCGTCAACGAGGCCTCACACGCCTTCTGCTGCCGAGTCAGCAAAACGTCAAGGAACAAAGAGCAAAAACGCCTTGAACCTCGAAAACGAAACTCAGTTCGCTCGGTGCGCCGTTCCAGACGCGACGCCCTGTTTCCTTAGCGTCATCTTTCACAGCTTCCTGCTTCATGAAGGGACCAGACCTCTAGGAACATCTACCAACAGTTTTCTTTTTAGAGAATAATATTAAAACGCGTGACAAAGAAAACGCGTGAGGACTTGGACGTTTCAGAGGTACATACTACCTCCATTATAAACGCGATTGCCCTGACGATGGAGGCAGCAAGGGCCTCCGAAACGTGTGTAAATTTCTACCACACTAAACGGCGCTACTGTCTTCAACGTGAATGTATCCATTTCAAGTTCCTCTATCTGTCATGACAGTGCAGCACAGGGCGAAAGATGAAATACGAATTTTTTGTATTTATGATATCTGTGATGTTGCTTACGAATTATGGAACACAGCTTCCTGAAGTCCTCGGTCGGGAATGTTACATGAAGCCCAAGCTCCGGGAGACAGGGATTTATGCCATTGGCTCTGGAGTACAGCGCCTGATGCGTGAAGCTTCATCCGGTGCTGAGATTAAGAGAACAAGGAATGAGGAAGATGGATTGATTGAATGAATGAGGAAACGACGAAGAGCTGTTTCTGCGGTCTCCGGCGTCGGCGGTGGGCGATCTCTTCCCTGTGGATCAGGATTTATGTTCGCTGCTCCAGGCGAAACTCACGTCGACGACCTACAGCTGAGAACTCTCTGTCAGGGGAAGGGAACACGGATACTCGTGTTGGAAACAGCGGTAGGCACCCGGTTCAAACAGACTCGAATATCCTGACAGAGGTTTCTTCGTGATTTTCCCCAGCATTCCCTGGAAACAGCATAGCAGAACCTTAAACAGACCAAGACCGCTTGCTTCCAAAACTTAATTTACTCAATATTCATTACACTGCGCTATGTTGAACCGAAGCCGTCGTTAAATAACACAGAATTGCCACGCAGTGAACAGCAAATAACTTTCCGTCGGTGAAGGTAAGAACGGCCAATTGTAAGCGAGCTCTCGTCCACGTGGTTCGTGTTTACCGAATCCTCAGCGCTTCAACGATGTCTCTGATGCGTCCTTCGCAAAAGCTTCGTGGCCAGAAATCCTGGACGGTGAAGTCAGGCGACGTTTGCGGCCACCACGTGCTAGGATCTTCATCGCTGTAGAAACACGGCGTCCTCAAACCCTTGGGTAGTGTGAACTTCTCTCGTTGGGTTTTACGTTCGCAGTTTTAATGAATGGGACGCGCACTTCTCCGAAATTAAGTAGACTTATTTTTAATTATGCCAAATCAACTGCAGGTTTCTTGATACAGCCGCTGCATTAAATTACCATTCTTCTTGTACACAAAAACATGGCGAGCCGCGCAACAGAATCTCGCGACTGCTTAAGGTGGGATCTGTGCTGGACGCGTGTGACTGGATGCTGGGCCACAGACAGAGACAAGGAGTACCACGGCGGGCTAGTTCCTCTCCACAGACGTGGTGTGGTAGATTGAAGTTGACTTTTTATAGACCATTACAAAGCGCAACAGGTATGTGAGCATTGGGCGTTTATTTTATGTCAATGTATCAACTACCGAAGTTGCATGCTGTTGATGGAAATGTTTTGTGACCAACATGAAAGACGAAAGTTGAGGGCACTGTCGTCCACCTGCAGGGACAAGGTCTCTCGAGTGGGTCAGTTGACCTTTTCTTATATTAGCGATAACCCCCTTCGTAAATTACTGCTAGGAGGGGGGGCTGCCGTCGTATATTTGGAGTCGTAAAAAGGATGAAGTCGTAGTTTGAGAAATGTAATTGCTGGGGGTCGACGGTCCCACAACCAGCGGCGCTGCTGCCGGGAATCAAACCCCCGGCCTTCCACCGCTGGACATTCGAGGGCGCGTGTTTGGTTCGTGGCTGGCGGCCTGAGTTCTGATTCTGGCAACCAGCTTTCTCCTCAGCCTGTTTTCAGTCCACAGGTCCTTATGTTTTATGTTTTACATACAGTAATGGAATTCCCGCTCATGCCTGGAAGAGAATTTATAAAAAAGTAAACAAAACTTCTCTGCGGGCGGTCGATTGTTCATTTCGCTCTCATACATTCTCATAATTCTCTCTCTCTCTCTCTCTCTGCTCTGTTTCTAGCTACTCACATTTCTGCTTAAAGTTTTATTCAAAGGTAACACAAACAAAAGAAGAACGCACAGAGCAACTAGAACATCCATGTAATCTAATTTTAATAAAACATATCACATTCACACAGAAGAAAAACAGGGGGGAAGAGGGGAAACGGGAGGGGGGGTCTCTCCACAAGTAGATTTATCAAAAGTATACAAGCAGCGAACCACAAGTCGTCCCATGTAGAAGAGAGTTTACTTTAGAAGTTGCTAACACGGCAATTGCTATGGCAACACGAATCAGGATGCTGTTTCGCTAACATGATTGATTATAAACCGCCAACACATCGCGTTCTTCTTTTTTCTTCAAAATTAATTTCTAATCACGTCAAGAACAGAATTAATGACATCCTGATCAAGATCCTTATTGCTGAGTTACTCGCACATCATCACCCGTTCACTTGAACCCTTCTTGCACGCACAACACACGAAATCTTCCGATGATTTCATATGGAGACCAGGACCAAGCAGGGTCCACTCGTCGCAGCATCCACGCATGTACCAAAATGTGAAAGCGAAGTCCTGACGTCACGGCGTATTTAAAACGCGCTGTTTGTGCCAGTGATAATGCGTCTACAAACACGTCACATCTGCACAGGTGGAGGCTGTCACACTTCTATTGGGTTTGTGCCTCGTGCTATTTCTACGGGAGGATCGATTAAGAAGCTCTGCCGAATAAGTACAAGGGCTCATCTAGCTCAGCGGACGTGACTTAGAAACTTACTCGCGTAAGTCGACGTGTGTCAGGGGCCGTCGTACTGTTTTAAACGGGGATTAACGAAGATCGGGAGATAATCAAAGTGAAGGAGCTCCAGATATAACAGCAGTTCTCGAAAGCAAGTCTGAAGCCACGAGCGTTCGCCAACTGCTTTCACGTTCAAGGAACTGGCGTCTTATTTGGCGACCGTCGTTTTCCAGACGCTGGATTACTGTAATGGTGATCAGACCCACTACAGAAACTTCAATTCATCACAGGCAAAACCTTTTGTGGCCCTTCCTTACAATGTTGCCAGCACCAGTAAGTCTTTGTTACAAAAGTGATTTACGTCTGTACCCGTTTCATATTTTGGTTACCGTTTAATTCATAAATCGATCACCATGCGGCGCCACGGTGGCAAATAAGAGATCGCTGATCCATTGGGGATAAAACTCGGTCATAATAAAAACGTATATTTCGTCGTTTCAGAATGGTTTACTTCAAGAAATCGTGGGGCCGGGGGGTGGGGTTTGCGGTT
>NW_019059645.1:2823255-2835581 GCF_000696155.1 Zootermopsis nevadensis | reverse complement strand
CCCCCCCCCCCCCCCTGCCGGCCCTGAAACGGGCAACGGGTACTTCCAATTCGTATCAGCAAGAGCACGGACTATTTATTGATCATCTGCCCGACGTCAAGACACAGCAGACAGCGAGTTCTCAGGCTCCGGCTCTGTTAATCTTTCCACAAATTGTACAGCGACTCTGCCCGCGTTATTGATCAAGAGGCTTTCAACAGCCACTTCGTAATGCAAACAACTCGGAGTTATTAAAGAAGACGGCGCATTATAAGGTAATTTCCCCGAGATTATAAGAAACTGACTCTCTGAAAAGCAATGCACGTGGTACATATTTTATACAATGTTCTCTGTCATGAGACGGGAAGACGGCTTATGAGAACGGCTCAACGTACATTCTTAACAAGACGCGAGAGCTTAGCAAACAACAGCGGACTTTGACAAGTGACTGAAGAAGCAGACGTCGTTTCGGATATTATACAAATTTTTAAAAAAAATTAGTCAATCTGAGTTCCGTGCAGACGAGGGGTAAAGTAACTTCGCCAAGGCGTGCGATGTGGTGTTAACGCTGCTTGCTACTGTACCATTCAAACAGGATGGCGTGTTGCGCGCGCAGCAGAGACAGAGTTACAAGGCACTTCGCACGCACGTTTGCACTAGGCTACGACGGAAAGCGTAGTCGTGACTAAGGTCGACTGACGCTGACTGGCTCAAATCGAAAACAGCGACAAACCTTGTTACGGATCAAGGAACCTGATCTATGCAGGTATCAAAACTCAAATTTAAAAAAGGACACGGAATTTGAGGCTGGACTGAGTTCTTGTCAGTTAATCCAAAAAAGATGCATAGAATTTCACACCACAGAAATAAACAGCGGAAACTCGTCGTAAATCACGATGGAAAATCGTCAGCCAACGAGAGTCGTGAATAATGATTCAGGAGAAGAAAAAGAATGTTGGAAGTCTTTCGAAACCACGGGAGATTTTAATGAGGACGAAACAGGCCAGTGGATTTACCCTTGAAGCTAATGATGACGTAAGAGACTAACGAGTTCAAATGCTGCAAACGCTGAAATGATTTCGCTTAAAAACATTTAGCGGACGTATTTCTTTCACGCAGTCGCTAATTTGGGCTTAACTTCCGAACGCAGAAAATCAGAGATTCTATTCAGCCCATTATCAGAAAGAACTTCGCGTATCACGTCTCGGATTCCTCCTCATTTGCTTCTGAAAACAGTTCGGAGGGCGATGCTTATGAAGTGCGCTACACGTAAAATAGACCATGGCTTGTTATGCACGTGGCGCAAAACACGCCGCAACCAGTTCCTTCACAATTCATCACTAAACCAGTCTCTCGTCAAACACTGTCAACATGAAAGATCCACGGACCCTAGACATGGGCGCAAGATGGCCAATCGGAAAGCTTAAACTTCCTTGTGACCTTTGCCCCAGGGATTAGAACCCAGATGCCCTACCGGAGATGGAACCAGGAGCGACGCGTTTCTGACTCAGCTACTTCGACTTGCATGCCGGAGGTACCCGTTTCGAACCCAGAACTGGTCGTCGCCTGTCCTGAAGTTACTCTTGTCAGTATCTTCGCTTGAAACAAGCCAGGGCCACTTCTGTGCCGACTGTTCGCGACTACGTCTGCGTGATATATGACCGCCTTTTCAACTGAACTCATTTCGAACACCGAGGATAACATTAAGATGGATATCACGAACATAAAAGTTGTATGGGAGGGAGATGAAACTAAGTGGCTCGAGGTTGAGTCCAGTTGTGGGCTTTGTTATTATAGCAGTGACAAGGCACGTGTCACAACGATGCAGGTCACATTAACCGCATTAGTAAATGTCGCCTTAATAAAGAGCCGTGAAGCTGGCTCCAGTAGTGCTGTGCAAATTTCACATCTGAAGTGTCGGTCCCAAACACAAAATATCTCTGTTTCCCGATGTGATACTCTACCTCTGACAGAAGTTTTTAATCTGCTTGATTAAAAGGCCTTTTCACATGCTCTGTTATTTTCGGACGAAAATCAGCAATTTTGCAAGGACAGCGTGTTTATATTACGTAGTATGGATTACATTAATCGTCAAGTTTGCTCCTACATTCACTAGAGTGGAAATGGCAAACAGAGAACTCAGTAATTACAAACTGCGTAATCATGTTGGTGCAGAAACAACAGTTGCCTTGATAAAAATTCAGATTTATTTACACATTGAGAGGAATTTTAAAAGCAGCTGATGATTTTATTAACCGAATCGATACGAACACAGGGCACGTTAAAAGTGATTGGCTGAGGCGACAAATGAGACCTGACACATCTGAGAACCGTCTGTCGCGGGACCCGCGGGTCCACAAGACGCGGCCGTCATAGCAACCCAGGACACCGGAAGACCCTGCCCACGTGCGTCTTAAGAATGCGCCAGCGAGAGAGTGTATTTCGCCGCGGATTTCTTCAACTGCGCATTATTTTTAGTTTTTCAAAGTGTCAGCCGGGCGAACATGGCTAACACGGTTAACGCGATCGCTTTCCCCCCTCTTTTCATGAGAGTGTGTGTGTGTGTGTTGCAACGTGAATTTATTCAGGCGCTCAAAAGATCTGTCCCAAAGTAACGGAAGTCTCTGATCGTGACGTCACTTCCTTGCTATTCGACGTGGCTGACGAAGTACAGTCACAGAAACTAATAAGAGAGCAACGCCAAAAGTGCAGGGACCCCGCCACTTGAGTGCACATGGCATGACAACGGATCAATACGTTCAGTAATTTAACCACCAAGCAGAGTCTGCTTTGTCCTGCATCGCTATGACAACGGAGACACCGGGGCACCTGGGGAACGCGGCAAGAGATGGCGCCTACAGCCTGTGCCGAAACTCAGCCGCCAGCCACGTCCTGATCCAGCGCACGACAAGTCGAAGTGACCCAGGCAAAGGACTCGAGCGAAACTCCCCATGCATCAAAGCTCAGGAATGTCCGTTCCAACATTCTGGGGTATTCACACGCGGGGCGGACAGACAGACATGGCGAAACGAACTGGTGCGTTTTCGTAACTTTTCGAAGCGCACGCGCCCATCCGGCATCATCTCGGTGAAAAAGACTTGGGACTCGACTTGGTGAATTTTCGAAGCAGCGAATACTCATTAAGCATCGCGCTGAAGAAGCTCTAATTAAAAGTTCGTAAAAGGAATCATCAGGTTTTAGAGCCACGTCGAACTTCCTGGATAAATACGACTGGGTTGGAACCAGACGAAGACACAGTAGGTCCGCCAGCCCACCTGTTGGAGTCTGTTCCAGAGGAGAGACTTTGTTCTCAGGGACAGATAATCTCGTTTTATCAAAGTCGCTCTGTTCGGTGCCAGACTTTAATCAGCAGCACTGCGACGCAATTTGCAAATGGGCCGGGCACGTCTGAGGCTAAAGCCACGGCGTCCACTCAGCGAAACCGCAAGCCACGAGTCGCGATTCGTCTGGAACAGATCGCCTGAACTGGGATCTGGGGGTTCGAACGCCATTCCCGGCGTGAACGTGTTCGTCCGTGTTACCCTGCGTTGGCTGATCCCCAATACAGGGAGTTCCAAAGTAGATTCACAGTCTGCCTGCATTTTATCTGTCAATATTCTACGCCAGGTCGTACTGAAATCATTAAAACTGCTTACTTCAGACGACAATACTGCGCACAAGTATTCCACATTGTTTCACGGCGGAAATGTTTCCTCAGAGCGCCCGCAGGAGACAAACGACGATCAAACACGTGATGAAGGGATCATAACTGCGAGCAACAGGTGTCGGCAAACCTCGTCAAAAAACATTTGGGGGGGGGAGGGAGGGGGGATTAAAATCCCAGTCCGAAGGCGCTGTATCAACACAAACCGAAGCACAGAAGACGCCCCATGCAAGCAAAACAGGCAGAGAATTAATCGGCGATGTGGGGTTTCAGACTTCACTGCGTCGCAGATCATATCCTGGGCTTCGGAGGCAGAGGCCAAAGCTTCTGATAGAACGTACAGCCGACCTCCAGCCCAAAATTATCACATTTGATCAAGTACGTTCTACAATTTCTACGCGAAACATCGAAACGCACGCACAGACGCAACTTCCTCACGCAAAGAGAAACGACAGATTGGAGAGCCCGTCGAAATGTTCCAAGAAACTGCGACCGCATGGACTCCGCACCCACCAATCAAGTAATCGGACGCGTCCGACGGCATCACGAAGAGCAAAGGAGAGCCGACACTTGACAATTCGATTCCCGCGCGCTCTCCTGCACGGCCAACGTGATGACTCACTGTTCAAATACAGTCCGACTATTCTGTGGGGGCCGGTAACAACAACCAGCCGTTTGATGCAATTCAATAGTTTAGAAAACTAGGTTACGTCAAACCTTCTCCGACGGGCGTGTTGGCTGCGAGCTGATTAAGTCACGTGACCAAGAAGTATTTGTGCCCGGCACTGCCGCAGATCAATTAAAACGGCAGTTTGATTTTTCAAATCAAATATGTCCAAAGACCACATTGGCTTTAAACGGAGTCAAAAGCACGTTAAACAAACAACGCCAAAGTATTTTTTTTTTGCGGAAAATATTACGAGAAGACACCGGTTGGGAGAGACAGATTAAAATTCAGACTCAGTTGAAATGACTTGGCCCAGAATCTTATATTATTCTGGGCGGGATGAAATCTGTCTCAGTGGAAGGCGAGCAGGTGGTTGCACGCTCCTCTGTTGCATTAAAACACTATTCTGAACTCAGCTGATCAAGGTATTTCTCGACTTTTATGGCAGCATCACGTTCGTTATCCTGCTCACGAGAGCCCGCCACCGGTCCCTGTAGCGAACCAGTTTAATTCAATTTTCTCCTTCACATTTCTCTGCTATTACTCCAAAATGAGTTTCGATTTATACTCTCATCAGCTTAGAGGTTTCCCAAGCCGTCTCTGCTCTTCACGTCATCAGGCTGTAATAATGATGATGATGATTATAACAAAGAAGCAGTTGCGGCAGCTTTAGAAAAAGTCCATCGCCGGCGACAGAGGACATCATCGCCTGTTGTAGCGACCAGAGGCCATTAGCAGCGAAACAAATAATTCACCATCCGCTCACAATACGAGGCAAAGGCGCGGGATCGATTACTTGTGGCAGTGTCAGTCAGTTATTTACGTGCGAGATGGCACGCGACCAATTCACAGCGCACAGAACACAGACACGAGCCCGGCTTTTTAATTCGCGACTGTGCATCAACTACACAAGTTACACCGCATCGAAAGGCGAGAAGGTCCTCTATTATAAATCGTGGACGACACGAAATGAAGCTGCAGTGGCTTATTTTAAAACATAAGACGTATCACTTTGTTACTCTACATCAGATGGCTCTAGTATAGCTCCTGTCTTCTGTCACACGGCCGCCATTTGCTACCGAAAGCAGAAAGATTGGTTGGCCTCTATGCAACGATGTTCAAAGCAACTTTCTAATATAACATAAATCCATGTTGCCTTATCAAATAAGGACCGCAGATTGCAAACTGACAAAATACCTTCGTGGGCGCGAACTGACGCCATTAGGAGGGGGAGCTGTCCCCAAGTCACCAGAGACGGACGGGAGGGAAGCTAATTTGAGACGCTTGGCAGTGGTGTTTGCCTTGTACGTTAACAAGGCTATTCTTCACCTATGCCACCATAAAACTAATAACAAGCAATAAAATCAGGAGAGGCGGTAGGAACCCTTCCCTTTACTAAGTCCACAGAGGCTCGGCCACTGTCCACTTCAAAGTGACAGACCGCCTGCCGAAAGCTGAGAAGCTTCCGGGTCTAAGCAAGGACAGAGGAGGAACGCGAGAAAATATGTCGGAACAACGGACACACAGAAGCAGCAGTCAGATAAAAGGGGACGGAGCACAGCGTGAAATAAAAAGTCCACTTGGAAGACCTAGGCATAGACGACAGGACAATATTGAAATAATATGTGAAGGTGAGGAATGGACTCATCTGGCAAAGTACACGATTCAGTGGCTGGCTTATGCGAACACGGCAATGAACATTCTGGTTGAACAGAAAGCGGGAAATTTCTCGACTGGATCAGCGGCTTTTAAATTTTTTTCCTAGAACGGCCGTGTTCCAACCACAACGAAGTGGTTTTGACGGGACGTTCCACTAAGATGTACTTAAGAAAACCCCAGAATATCCACCGCACCGCGAAATAGGACAATAGCAGAGCCAAGGGTGGATCAAAGACGCGGCGTGACAGCGTCTATGTAGGGCGGGCCACATTAATCAAGCAGAGTGACTGCCTTGCTGAGCTAACCTGCTGCCACGTTCATTAACGCGGGATACATACGCGTGACGTAAGCACGACAAAAGTGAAGCTCTCTGAAGAACCAACGACGACTACATTCTTCTCATTACAAATTCAAAATTAAGATAACCAAACAACCAAGTTGTCCTTGGTTGGGCCTCCGTCTGGACTCTCAGCCCTGAAGATGGCGACAGTAAGTTCCACCGAAACGCTGGAATGTATGAACGCACAACAACAGCTGGAGTGTGCAGTGACGTCCTCGGTATTTTGGCCCAGCTTCCCGCTAACGTGCAGCCACGATTACGGGGCTGGGGCACGTACATACAGAGCACGGAAGGGACCTCCAACCTCTTCAGTACCCTGAGGAAGAGGACGAAGATGGTTCTCGACACTTTGCCGTTTTCTCCATACAGCCACCTGACACGTCTGATAGCCCGAGAAGAATTCAGCCGCCGTCAAAACTTCTGATCATACCTCTGCATAGTCGCCGCTGTGAGAATCTTTTGAGAGCAGAAACGCTCCAAGCCAGCCTCCAGGTCCATTCTGTGTTCGTCTTAATAAACATACGCGCTGGTATATTCTGTGTTATTACACTGCGTACAATCCATCTTCAGGTAGAAGACTACTTCTGTTCTGAAGATTGAAGCAGCAGATGCGTAGGCAGTCACGAATTAACGCGGAGTCAACCTCAGAAGATAATATTAAAATGGATCTAATTTATACAGTGACATACCGGGTCAGCATTGTTTCCAGCAGCGAGCTTCGGTGCATCTGCGAAGTTTTGTGTTCGTTCATCAATCTCACGTCGTGCAGTTCGAACCGAATTAATCCCGGATCACACTGGCAGTCCATTCACGTACATGTCACATATGTGCAGAAAGGTGTTAGCACATCGTGTTCGATACCCATTAGCACTAACACAAGGGCCCATTACAACACGCCAAAACTTCCAATTCCAAACCCGTACGACGCAACGGGGCGATTCAAAAACCGAATAAGTGAATTGTTTTTAGTTTTATTACGAACAAAGGCTTGTGTCAAGGCCTTGAACTGCGCGCAGCTGCTAACTGCATGCATTTCACAGCAAAAAAGTAGCAAAGTCCATGGAGACAGGCCCTTCTCCAGAAGTCGACAGTAGCTCAGATACTCAAGATATTCCGTCGCCTTTCACAGAACCTGGTTCACTGTCATGTACACAGCAGCCTGGCACTAGAACTTCTCATAAGCCAGATGAATCCACTGCATACCTTCAAGATACCATTTAATATTATACTCCAACCTACGCCTTTTTTATTCGTGAGATCACCGGTTCGAATTTCGATCTATAAGTCATCCTGAAGAAGATGTTTGTAATAAATCCCCTTACTCCCTACGAGAGAATGTTGAAAATGCCTTAACACAGATCAAGACAGTTTCCTTCCATATTCTTTTCAATTCATCATTCTCAATCACCCTGCCATTCGACGTTACTTCTTAACATCTTCACTTGATTCAGCGCCGTTATATAAACACATAATCTGCTCCTAAAACAACAGCTAATGTCCGTCACGTTTCATTGTCCTAGTGAGCCATTCGTGAGATGCGGAAAATTTTTAAATTAAGTACTGACAGCAGTGACTCTAGTAGTAAGAAATGCAAACGAGGTTATGGTGGTGCCTATGGTGGCGGGCTCCTAGCAAATATCGCGTGGACTAGATGTCAGGAAAACAGGGTAGACAGCAGATCATTGTTTTACTTCTCTGAAAACAAACTGAAATATGCATGATAAATGGCATTTAATGCCTGGCAGTGACGTGAGAATTTGCACAGGTAGTAGACAGATGGCTGATACAACTACTGTTCACGCATGCGCACGTCACAAACAACTCTCTTCGCCTGCACGACAGCAACCTGGCAGGCACAAAGTTACGGAAGGTGACAAACAGGGTAGCAACTTCAGGGCTTGGCATCTAAACAAAATGGCAAGAGCATTGTGATTATGTGATGTTGGATTTTCTGCCACGTTTGTTCCATGGTCGCACCGACATAATTCATTTTAACACCTCCGATATGACATAAGTAGGTTATGAAAAAATT
The DNA here is from genome assembly GCF_000696155.1 of Zootermopsis nevadensis. Next base: position 2,827,240 of record NW_019059645.1, on the reverse strand, counting down.
TACGACACTAGTTTCCCTGAAGAACCTTCTATGTACACAGAGACAAATTAACTCTTTAAAGACCTGAGCACTGCGCTTTAACGACCAGTGATTTCAATATTTATAACTGTTTTAACATCCACTAAATCTAATTTTATCCCACAGAGTGTATTTATCGTCTTCGTTTGATTCTATTTCCCTAAACATTGCCAACAAATTGATCTTTGCAATGGCGAAGAATTTTATTTTCTTTGCGGTACGGACTGAATTCTTAAATATTATTTGCATGAGGATGGAAATGTTAATAATGATAATAGGTAGTGACCATGATTCACGTAACATACCCCTACTCCCGAAACGTCTGTAACTGACCAAATATTTTTCCTCAAATAACACTGAATTAGAAGTCCCTTTACCAAATCAAAATGAATTTTAAGCTATAGTTTATATGCATTAATTAGATCGTTTTGTAAAATGACTGACAAGGGGTTGGACGATCTTGGTTCAATTTTAGATAAGAGTAGTAATTCTATTCGTTATCACCTCTAGGCCGACTCTGTTTAAAACCTAATAGTTTCCAGAAATGATCAGAAACGAAGCTATCCACTTGCCTAAACCTAGTACTGAGTTCAGTTCTAACTTCACCCCCATAAACAATCACAGCGCGCATGAGGGAGATGAGATATGTGTATTAAATTTGGGTTGGAAAGCCTGAAGGAAAGAGACCATTAGGAAGACCTAAACGCAGGTGGTTGGATAATATTAAAAAAAAAATAGGGAAACAGGGTGGGAGATTTTAGACTGGACTCTAGCTCAGGACAGAGATCGGTGGTTGGCTGTTGTAAACACGGTAATGAGCATTAGGTTTCCATAAGGCTAATTTCTTGGCCAGCAGAGCGTACTACTAGCTTCTCAAGAAGGATTCTTCTAATCGGAGTTAATATTTTATTTTTTAAGTTATGATTGTACTTCTACGTGACTCACGAATCTAAAGACAAACCACTGTTTTTACTTTAGCTGACTCTCGGCTGCTTTATCAGTGGGGTTCAATTCCATGAGCGTGATGGATAAATTTTAATTACATTATTCATATTTGATTATCACTAACGTTTACAAAAACGGTCTCTATGGAAACAGAGCAGATTAATTCAGACCACAATCAAGAGGAGGAGCTGAAGCAGTTAACTGAACGGAAGGACCCAGAACTACTGGAAAACAAAAGAAGTAAAAAGTGCGCTAGATTAGCGTACGTTTGTATAACAAACGTACACATGCAGCAGATGTTTAAATCTGCATAGCCTAAACGCTGTTTGTTGTATTCCTGATCGTGTGTTAAATTATTCCTTAATTTCTTATTGCTACATTACTTTTTATTTCCTAATGAGAACGTTTCTTTAACTCTGCAAGTTACATCAGCGGGCCTCCCTCCTGTCGTAATAGTTTAGAGATTTACGATAACTAAAACAAGAAAGAATATTTGTATGAAATGTGCTCCATCGACGAAAGAGAGGATTTATTCACACATATTTACTTTTTTGTCATCACATTATCTTAATAAGAATTATTAACTTCTTTAGTGTGTGAGGTACTAACACTCACTCACTGTCTGAGGTTTTATTTTTTTTATTTTTAGTGTTCTGTCTGACGACAGGTCCATATGAACAGGATCCTTCCATCCTTTTCTCGGACTGATACCTGTTCATATACGTTCTTGGCAGATGATCCAGAAGTGGTTTGCCATTGCCTTCTTCTGTGTGTGAATGGAGTAATTGTTGGGATGCCACGGAGAAACCGGGTAAGCCCCCGGAGGAAAACTCCGTGTTGCCTAGACCACGGCCTTGCCCAACACAAGTTATAAATTCGGGCACCGCCTACGTCTCCCAAACTGAACCTTCCTTCGGGTTACCAACGTAATGCTTGACTAGCATTTCTCGTTTCTCCTATAAAATGCGGCAAGCTATTAATAAAACATAGTAACCGAATGTGCAAACACCAAAACGTATTCAGTGCTTGTGATCGACGTATCTCGTGAGCAGCATGGAAGGGGTTGTTAGTCAATCTAATATTAGCTAGATGATGCGTACGTAATTAATAGCTGCCTCTTATTCCATTTCGTTCCTCGTGGCTTCAGGCTAAGATGTGCTGACGCAAAACAATGAAGTGCAATGAATAAACATGACACTGTTACAAAAGAGAGGCCTTATGATGATTGTAAATTTGCAAAGTCACGCAAAACAAATTGTTCGTATTAATAGTCGGCGTTCAGTCTATTACAACTTCATCACAGACGAGTATAATCGGCACAAGAACAGCGGACATGACGCAGCAGAAGAGAGGGCGCCATGACTAAACACTTTGCTGATCACAAGGGAACAGAAACCAGCATCAATTACGCTGACAATGGAGGCCACCAAATCAAGATAAATTCATCCCAGGATTGGCAACGAAGTGCCTCTGTTACAGCCAGAACACGACAACCGCGCGTAACCAGTGACCAGATGTCGCCACTCTAGATTATATACGGCATTTTAAACCACCTGCGAGGAACTACCTTGTAAGTTGTTCATCTTAAGTCACTCACTGACCCGGTAAAGAAATTCCCTGTCACTTATGGAATCCGCCAGTCCGTTACAGTGTTGATAACAGCCCGCCACGTGCCCGCATCAACCCACACACTTCTTTTCCTCAAGCCAATGTCCTTACATCCTCTGATCTCGTCACAAGTCTTCCAAATGGCATCTTCCTGTCAAGAGTTCCCTAACAAGATCTGGTATACATTTGTCTTATCTCCCACGCGTGCTACATTACCCGCCCATTTCACCAACCTTGATTTTAAAGCACGTTGGTGACAAGCGCAAGTTATGGAGGACCCTGTTAATTAATTTTCTTCGTTCCCTTTTTAACTCCTCCGCAAATTCTGTCGAACAGCCTCGCTCCGCGTTTGTTACGTATTTCCCGACAACAACTTTAACATGCATTTTTAATCCACAGAAGACGGGAAGACAAAAGATTCCTAACTGCACCGCGGGGAGCGGCCCCCTTAATTTTAGTCAGCTGTAATTCATTTGTGAACGGAACTTCGGGTTGGTACAGTCGGCCTCAAATATTTTAACTTGTCACATTACCAAATGTATTCTCTTTTTTTCTCTCCTACGCTCCTTTTACGCTGTGCTTGTCTCGCACTCCCTAACCAAACACAAAACTCGTGTTCCGCACGTCGAAGAAGACAGAGTCTCCACGCTAACAGCGGTTGGCAATAATTCAGCTTCCTCTTGGCCTCTTCTGAACCCAGGGCGACGAAACGTCGGTCGTACTACCGTTGTCAGGGCAAACCCAGAGTTTCAACAGCGCACAGCGCATGACCGACAGCCGCGTCCAATATTACTGAAGTTTCATCCCTCGAAATTACATTAAACCGATTACAGAGTTACAATTAAAATCCCGGTTCAATGAACTCTGTAATAACAGCGGGAGCCGGTAAAGGACTCGTTACCTCAGATTCAGACACGTCGACCAATCGGGAGCTCACTCTGAGAGCGCATTCCAATCATTTAATGCATCCCCGTAGTCCTCGCAGTCGTATCTCGTAAGAGGGTAGCTACCCCCGTCTGATAATTAACTTAAAAACCCGTCTGTTGCAAAGTTAATTAATATGCACCCCCAGCTCCAAAGAGCGCCTATGAAGTAATATTGAATTCAACGTAAAAGCAAATGAGCACAGACCCACCATTTTGTATGGACACAAATGGGATGATAATATTAAAACAGACGTCAACAGAATAAGTGGCTTACGACAGTGTCTACTTGTGGGCTTTTAAGACGACGCTCATGAACATTCCGATTCCTTAACAGTAAAGTCTTTTCGAGCAAGCAAGTGATTACGATGTTCACGGAAGGAAGACCCTGCAGGTATCAGCACCGATTGTTTACGATGTTAAAAATATTCCCCTCGCAATAAGAAGTGTGTTTATGATAGAATTGTTTGCTTAACTCTGTACATGCAGGT
>NW_019059645.1:2808268-2823228 GCF_000696155.1 Zootermopsis nevadensis | reverse complement strand
GGGGGGGGGGGGGGGAGAGGCGGGAGGAGACCTCAAAGTTACGGTAACATAGCACGGAAATGGTAGCCATATGTACCACATTCTTCAACATCCATTAAATTTTAATTTTTCCCGCACAGTTTAAGTACAGTTTTCGTATGAATATCAGTTTCCGACGACGACTGTTTCTATAAACAGCATTAACCGACTGGCGGCCTTCACTGAGACGCGTTGTTTTCTTTGCGGTACGGGCTGAATTTTCAAAACATTATTTAGAGGAGTTTCACGTTTCAAAGCATTGGATAATGAAGCAGTGGCGTATTACAATTAATGATTTACTGCAGGTGGCTGGGTGACTCCTACAGCCGGTACGGACGCAGAAACAACCCCCCCCCCCCCCCACCACCCCAAATTCCTACCAAGAACACGCAAATATTCTTTTTGTGAAGACTGTACGCAGGCCAGTGAGAAGCTAGCAAGCGGCGGTTCATTTCTACCAGACTCCACAGCGAAAGCGTCTCACAAGGCAGCCATCTTCAAGATGTTCGTATTCTGACTTCACAAACGCAATCCAAGTCCCCGTCATGAGAGGGGACGGTCTTCCCACAATCCTTCCGGGGCCCCCGAGAGACTCGGAATGCGGCAATCTCAACGGCAGCTTCAGTTCTGGGAACACGAAAAACCAAGCGATCGCACGGAACATTCCAACACTCGCACTCGTATTTCCTGCTCTGCCCAAAGAACGCGTCGTAATGACGAAGAATCGACTCGTCAAGACAAAACTTCGCTCCTTCACCAAACACCAATCCTGTTATTTACCTGTCAGACCTCATGATCAAGGCCAGCTTCACACTGGACCGTCGAGAGGAGAAACTTTACGTTTTCAAAGGCTTAAAAAAGTGGCGAACAATTTATGTGAAGGTGTCGACGAAAATCAAGGGACAACTCCGTCAGACACGAGGATATGCAGCCAAGTTAAACGTCGAAGTGACATGACCTGACACCCAGGGACGGAACGAAGCCGCCAGCTCGTCCAGGAAGATCCGAAAGTCTGCTATGCTGTTTGAATCTTTGGGCGCTGCTGAGCGCTGAGAGGCCCTTCACTGGACCAAGTGCGGAACGAGAGAGTTAATGACGTCAGGTCTGAGGAACACTATTACCGCCAAGATGATTTACTCACAGCGCCAGACTTATGGGCGTTGTCAACTGTAATCAGAGTAATGGATATCCATCTCTGAACGGGATCCTCAGGCGAATATTTTTGGTCCCTCGAGATAAGAACAAGTGGATGGAGGAAATTACCCAGTGCGCCTAAAAATGTGTTTTCTTTACCACTACTATCAGAAGAATTACATGTGCACACACGAGAAAATACGAATCAGATTTTTCGAGAAAGACTGTCCTCCACAGAGCGTAACTTGCGAATAAAACCGACCCAGTGCCATCATCTCCCCCACTCCTGTGATTTACAGCAGTAAATAGGAAACGATTCTAATGGTAAAAATTCTGCAGGCAAAGGCATGTGCCCCATTTTGTTCTGCTGTACGAGTAAAATTCTAGGCTGGGGCCCTTTCGTTACCATGGACACGCAAAAAACAAAAGACGGCATTACTCGGCACTGCATTTCGTATTTAAGTGTAACAGCGACTGAATAAAGTATGAATCATTAAGCAGGTATCACTTAGCGACACTTCACTGTCTTCCTCATCGTCTACTGGTGACGCTTATTGGCGTCAATCAGTTTGACGGCCCATTATCACAGTCGCAAATGGCATTGCCACTTTGTCGTCAAATCGTCGTTCGACTGCGTATCGGATGATCTGAGGAGAATGTTCATGCATGATTGCTGCATTATTAATAGTCCCTGAGGTTCACATGCAAACGAGGCGCTTCACCGTACGGAGGCTCATCTGAATGTCTGCCTCGACACCCGGCAGCTGACATTTTACGAGAAGAACAGCTTCTACAATAAAAAGTATTCAGACTGCTAACAAAATCACGGTTCTGTTGCAAGCTGGCAAGGAAGTTTGTCTAGACGTAAACGCACAGAAAATCTAAGAACATATTTTTGTCTCTCTCTTTTAAGCAGTGCCGTTTATCTGCGACTATAACCGGGCATAACCCAGAAAAACGTGACGAACGCAGTGGCTGATGAATAAAACGCATAGAAACATGTTCAGACAAGTATTAGCTTCTGCACGGCCGTTCTTTACGAATTCGAAATACTCACAAGCATTGAATGGGGCAGAACAAAGCTGAAGATGGCTGACGGCTTGTGACGATAAGTTCACAAGCACATGAATGTCGAGACTCGAACAGGCGAGCGTTGTGATCATGAATGGGAGAGAGACATGTCACGCGAATGAGTGGAGCCAACCCTCCAGACACGAAGCGATGGAGAGAGCGCGTTTCCAAAAAAATTCTCTCTCATTTGAGTTGTCATTACGGAAACAAAGACATGGACGCGGGCAATCGAGTTTGCCGTCACGTTCCTTGGGCGATCGAGGTCTTCCTGGATGCAAATCCGAACGCAAAAATGACGTGAGAAACACTTTCATCTCTGGCGCATGCGTCACATTCCAAACACGACGAGATCCTCAAACACCAGATGGGGTCCTTCACAAGTTCTGTGCCCCAAGCGCCAAGTTACGCTGCCCAAACTTATCCTCGCCGGATCTTTTTCTCCCTTCCCAGTTGTGTCATTTTAAGTCCCTTTGAACTAAGTCCGCATCCGGCAAAATCCTCCCAGTTCATTTATTTACTTTTGTTCAATTACCACGGATACTGAGAGAACTTTGTAGCGCCACTTTGGGCAACGCAAGTTATTGGACAATTTGTTTTCGTTCCTTAGAGCTGCTCGAACAAAAACTTTCGCATTACGCTGCTTCACTACCGGGTATGAATTTCTTCTAAACTTTGCAAAATCCTTCCAAAGTAAATCACTTAAGACAACGCAACTTTTGCATTACCATATTTTAACAGACAGACTCTTATAAATTACGCGGGTTTTTCAACACGTAATTGGACCCTCCCTCCAGCTAACAAATTATATTAAACCGACCATGCAAATAGCTAATGCCATGTTACAGTTCCTTTAGGAGAAACTGATAGTCGCTCGGCTGGCCACCAAAGTCCCTGCCTCAAGACGGCGAGCACGAAGATGGCTGCGTTCTGAGACGACGTTTCAGAGGTCCTTGCTGCCTCCATCATCAGGGCGAACCAATTTAACTGTTGTATTACAATTTATTATCAGCAACCCCAGACGAAGCAGGGCGCTTTCGGCACTACAACGACGACAAGGCCTTCAAGAACCGGTCAACCTTCGCCGATATTCTTACGCAGTCTCCTGACTACCACAGCACCACTTCGACGTTTCGTCCGGTGCCCAGCTCTGAAAAACCGTGTTGTGAAGTGGAAACCGAAGGTTCTGCGAAGTCTCTGAGCACTGCCCCTCCAGGAAGAGATCTCGATTTCAAGGTGAGACTACGAGGGGCTGGACCCAGTGAGCCGCAGTGCTTCGGTGATCCCTCCCATGGAATGTCTCCAGCTGTGGATTTCTGACCAAATTCAAGTACCTACACGTTTTTCACCCCTTCCATGCTACATGATTCGCCCATCTTTGTGTTTCTTGATAACATCACCCTAATAAGAACCTAAACTGCGAAGATCCTCACTGTGAAATTGTTTCCACCCTCTCGCCTCATCATACCCCTCAGGTCCAAACACTCCCCTCTTCTTGCCTTCATTTTATAACAGCCAGGATAAATGTTTCGTGCGATTGAAGCCCTTGTATGGTCTTCACGTTCTCAGTCAGCACGTACAATAATTACGTTCCTTTGGCACGGCTTCAGTTCCACCTTTGAAACAGTTCCTTTGGCAGATGTCAAAATAAAAAGGCACTGTCTGCCCCCCCCTGACAGAATGAACTCAGCTCACGTCAAGCGAACGGGGGCAAATTAATTCAACTCCCTCTTGCAATTTGCACAGCCAAATGAACAGTTTCACCTTCATAATGATAAAAACAACAAATACAATCACACAGATTCCGAAGACTTTCTGAGTTCCCAGAAATTTCAGGCCAGTCGTAATGCGCAAAAGAGCTTCACTGACAGGAAACATAAAAGACAAAACACGCGTCAGAGCCTCAGTGAGCGATAAAGAGACGATATTATTACATCGTAGTTACGAATATTTACAAGAAACCGTCTTACAAAGCGTCACTGCAAATGGAAGAATAAGAAGTCACTAGAAAAATGAATAACGAAAGGCGAGGGATAACCCAACTTTCCATTACACTTTAATTTGAATTCTAATCCATTGGAAGGAAGTAGTTTTGGCCCAACTCGAGGTTCTAGCCAAGTACTTGCCTGGAGAAAATCATGAAAACCGCGAAACGTCATGGCGCCGCCACAAGACAATTTTTGAGCGGGCGTCAACGGACACGAAGTGAGAAAACCGACGACGAGTGTCGCGACGGCCATCATAACAACTCCACCAAAAGACGCCACATTTACCGCAGGTAAGGTTCCGGATACCACTGGAAGCGACGACATAAAGCAGACGCCGAGCGTCGCGGCGACGTCACAAGATGCCAAAACTTGTCAAAAAAACTCGGAATAAAAAACGACACATCGTCACGATGCCACAAAAGACGCCATATTTGGGGCAGAATAACCTTGGGATGCCACTGGACACGATGTTGAAAAATCGTCTCGACGCCAGCTTGCAAAGATCGCCACGGTCGTTCCCCGCAGTTGCCCCGTGGGGACTTCGCTTCATTTGATAATCCAGCCCGTACCGCGAAGAAAACACAACACTTAACCATTGCAAAACATCGACTGGTTAACGCTGTTTAAGGAAATAATCGCGGTTTACAGTGAGAATCGTACGAAACAAAAATGCAGACTTACATGTTGTTTGCCATCAGACTTTAAGGAGGTAACACATGAAATACTCAATAAGGTTTCGCAATGAAATCCTTACTGCGATTTTAATGAGTTAATTTCCCTTCGCCCGCGTTCCACTCGCACCGAATCCAGCAAGTAATTAATTTAGATAACGACGTCGCCACATGAACCATACTCGGACGCTGGCGTGTTACGCGTTTAACAGCTACGTTTCTGTCCCAGCTCTAATTACCTATCCATCACCGCAGTTTCTGAACACTTAAAATTTCCATTCTCGTTCATACAAAACCGTGTGAGCAGAATTGCCACGCTCCAGTTATAGACCGCATGCAAAGTGCCCACCCGGATCAATAGACGGCGAGCGTAGAAACTGAACTGCCTGCCAGCAGAGGTTAATGCGAGGAGGCCAGGTTTCAACCCACACATTCTGTGCATCGCGTCCACATCATAATGCGGAGATCGAGCGTGTTCCTCCGTGCCTCAGAAAGCTCACACTTTCAATGCAACTCCAACGATTTGCGCGAAATATCGCACGGGACGTCCTACTTCAGTTTGTCAACGGGACAATTACGAAGATCGCTGTGTTCCGAGATGTTCAGACGTTAAGTCTCGCGTAACACGAGACTGACGCTTCAGGGGCGCAACTTGCCAGAACACACACACGCGTCAGAGCCTCAGTGAGCGATAAAGAGACGATATTATTACATCGTAGTTACGAATATTTACAAGAAACCGTCTTACAAAGCGTCACTGCAAATGGAAGAATAAGAAGTCACTAGAAAAATGAATAACGAAAGGCGAGGGATAACCCAACTTTCCATTACACTTTAATTTGAATTCTAATCCATTGGAAGGAAGTAGTTTTGGCCCAACTCGAGGTTCTAGCCAAGTACTTGCCTGGAGAAAATCATGAAAACCGCGAAACGTCATGGCGCCGCCACAAGACAATTTTTGAGCGGGCGTCAACGGACACGAAGTGAGAAAACCGACGACGAGTGTCGCGACGGCCATCATAACAACTCCACCAAAAGACGCCACATTTACCGCAGGTAAGGTTCCGGATACCACTGGAAGCGACGACATAAAGCAGACGCCGAGCGTCGCGGCGACGTCACAAGATGCCAAAACTTGTCACGATGCCACAAAAGACGCCATATTTGGGGCAGAATAACCTTGGGATGCCACTGGACACGATGTTGAAAAATCGTCTCGACGCCAGCTTGCAAAGATCGCCACGGTCGTTCCCCGCAGTTGCCCCGTGGGGACTTCGCTTCATTTGATAATCCAGCCCGTACCGCGAAGAAAACACAACACTTAACCATTGCAAAACATCGACTGGTTAACGCTGTTTAAGGAAATAATCGCGGTTTACAGTGAGAATCGTACGAAACAAAAATGCAGACTTACATGTTGTTTGCCATCAGACTTTAAGGAGGTAACACATGAAATACTCAATAAGGTTTCGCAATGAAATCCTTACTGCGATTTTAATGAGTTAATTTCCCTTCGCCCGCGTTCCACTCGCACCGAATCCAGCAAGTAATTAATTTAGATAACGACGTCGCCACATGAACCATACTCGGACGCTGGCGTGTTACGCGTTTAACAGCTACGTTTCTGTCCCAGCTCTAATTACCTATCCATCACCGCAGTTTCTGAACACTTAAAATTTCCATTCTCGTTCATACAAAACCGTGTGAGCAGAATTGCCACGCTCCAGTTATAGACCGCATGCAAAGTGCCCACCCGGATCAATAGACGGCGAGCGTAGAAACTGAACTGCCTGCCAGCAGAGGTTAATGCGAGGAGGCCAGGTTTCAACCCACACATTCTGTGCATCGCGTCCACATCATAATGCGGAGATCGAGCGTGTTCCTCCGTGCCTCAGAAAGCTCACACTTTCAATGCAACTCCAACGATTTGCGCGAAATATCGCACGGGACGTCCTACTTCAGTTTGTCAACGGGACAATTACGAAGATCGCTGTGTTCCGAGATGTTCAGACGTTAAGTCTCGCGTAACACGAGACTGACGCTTCAGGGGCGCAACTTGCCAGAACACACACCCCCATCGCCCTGATGATGGAGGTAGGAAGCACGTGCGAAACATCAACCAATTTCTATCAGATTACGCGGCGAAACATCCTAGAAGGCGGAATATCTGTGCAGTGGAGCGTCTCTGCTGTTCACTTGACAAAGATTCGGACGGCGTAATTTATTGACGAAACAGTCCCTTTTTGGACCTGGAGTTTTTCCAGTCACACTGCACTGCGCGCTTATTACAACGATCCTGAGATTATAATTCCTACTGCAATTTACGCTGCGATGCTAACACTTACGACAAGAGAAGTGGACACAGATCGCTTTCGCGGCATTACCTCGGTTATGGTTGCGTAGCAACAAGTCCGGAGTCACAGAAACAGATTTAAAAACATACCACATTCATTCAACATTCACTTAGAGAAACGAAGAGTCCCGACATGAAGTTCCATCTTCAGGTGGGACACTGCTCGTCCAACCCGTCGAAGAACGTGCTGCCTCCTGGATGAGGGAGAAATCAGCCCAACGGCGAACACGCTGATGGATTGGGTAAGCAGACTCACTCCTGAAGATGACAAATTCGCGTCGAAACGCGCAGCCATTCTTCATAAAGCGCATCCCTAGAGCCTGCTAGATGAGATTTAATGTGGTTTTCGTCTGTTTATCTGTCCTTGCCCTTTTCCGCTTTAACACAGATTCGTAACTCAAGTCTCGAATACATACACACACACACACCCAGTTACATCTTACGCACTTGCGAGACTCATCTGTCACTTCAGATTAGTTCAGTACCGCCATTAAGAGACAGAAACTGCAGGATCCTAACCTCGACCTAGCAATAAAGATAGCATTTGGTTCTCTTCTGTTTACAACAAATGCAGACATGTCTATACGAGGCGAGCTCCCGACTACGAGGGCAAATAAACAGTGCTACATCACTCCATGAAGACGTATGGCGGAGTGGAAGTATAGCTCCATGCATTCTTAACCTCACCTCCGGAAACAAATCCCTCAGACTTGATTGATCTTCTCGGAGATGCAAGTAGCCGCCCCTCCCAGAAATTGATCGAGGAAACAACTTTCAAACTTAGCACCCGACAACCTGTTACCGTTCCTCGAAAGCCAACATAACCTCAGATGTTCACAGAGCTTCGTTGAATACTTCGTTAGAGGAACAATGGTCGATGATACGTCAGTCAGGGAAGGTTGTAAGTCGATCGGGCTTCGTTCGGGCTGGAACAAAACGAAGAATTGTGGCCTTGGGTGGGGAACGCGTCACATTTCTAAAGATAAACGTCGGGCCGTGCAGACTTCCAGCCAGAATTTTGTTAAACGCTGATCCGCCAACAGCTTTATCATCTGCCGAACACTCGCGGCAAAGGTTCAAAACGTATTCCTGCCCGATGACGTCAGAGCATATCACCAAGCGTCTGGTACCCGCTCATACAGCCACGCAGACGACAGACTGTCCTTTTAAGCGTCGCCTAATTCAATTCTATCTGCAGGTGAAAGAACACAAAGAGATCAAAAATCCAATTTGCATAAAAATCGACGACTTTCAATATTGAGAGAAGCGCCATTCAGAACAAGTCAATTAACTTTTTCATTACAAAGGATCATCCTTGAGCGAGTCGTAAGTATTCACTTGATCCTGGCACTTCAAGAACACCAGAGATTACGAGGACATTAAAAGGCGAGACTTAACTCTGTCCTGAGGTACCTCAACGAAGTGAATTACTTCCTGACTCAGAATTGAGAGACACATTTCAAAGGCACACACCAATCTACAGCTGGAGTACGAAACAGAATGAAAAAATACACACAAACAAACGAACGAACGAACGAACGAACGCAGCTACAAAAACCCCAAAAGCAAATCGCACTAACATTTTACATGGACCTGAACGTCGTACGCCAATGAAAGAAAGAAAGAAGCCTGAAGCACAGTGGCATTCCAAATATGCGCTTTAAGCCATGGACACGTAGGTTACCGATGCACGAACTGTCTACGTCTGGAAACGGGGCTTTGGGCTTTGCGCGCACCGAAGGCGACGGCAAGTGACGGAGGACTGGGACATTCAGTGGATCCCTCTGGGAAGGAGAATGGTCGATCGCTCATATTGACTCCGCCCTACGCACCACCAGACGTCTTCCCACACATACACTGACGATGTAGACAGCAGGTCTCCAAAACTAATCGGTATCTCAGCTTCCAAGCGGTTGGTCCCTGGAGCGAATTCAATTTTAATGCGTCTTTGTGTGAACCACAAATAAAAACATAAATTCTATGAAGACGAAACGTCGATCTGCGAGGTATCGATACATGGCGTGAAATACTGACCTCACAAAGATACACAACTTCTGAACAAACAGCTTTGTACATGGCGACTCGCTGAAGTAACGCAATTACGAACAAGTTATTTTGTGACTGCGCCTAGCAACACCTGGAGCCTTGTTCTGTGGGCGTTACGAATTACGACGGAGGGAAAATACGATTTAACAACTTCGCCGCCAGAGCCTTCAATGAAAGAAACAAATTGACCACCACAAACTTCTTAAAATAGCAGGCACAACACAGCAAAGCAATCTGTGCGAAATCACACGTGAACTCAAGCAGGAAGGAAAAGTTCGGCAGAATATCGTGGAAAAAGGGTCCAAGGCGCTCAGAGCCACAGGACAGTGCAGAGACAGCAAATAACATCGCGGGGCTCTGAAACGAGAGCTTCAACTGTTCGTGGGTCACGAGGCTCTAAAAGGAAATACAAAGGCAACAAGGACTTCCTGGCTAAACAAATTTGTAAAGATGGCCGTCCTCCGAAACTTGGCATCGCTTAGTCTGCTGGACATCGCACGAACTTTGAGAGGAGGTTACTGTCTCCAACACCGCCCTGATGATGGAGGCAGTAAGTTTCTCTGAAGCGTAGGTCAATACCTACCAGACTACACGATGCATCATCCCAGAAGACCGCCATCTTCACACTCGTCGCCGTGAGAAGCAACGCGGAAACAAATTATTGCCCGAACCATTTGCATTCGCTCCAAAACACTCTCTTCCCCCAATCAAGCTGAACATTTCTGACAGATTAAAGAGGAGTTATTACTTGGGAAGCAATTTTGCTGGAGTGACTGCAGAAGACCATGAAACACTTCAGCCAAATCGACGGATTCTTTACTGAGTATCGAAACCAGTACCTTCTAAGTGCGAAGCAGAAATAGGAATCCTGTCCAAATTCTTTAACAGAAACGGCGCACGGCAACTGTCAGCTTCAGGAACGACGGTCCCTCCCCCACCCCCACACACGCATTCACTCTCTTCGGCTGTAAAGAATTTAATAAGAGTGTACAGGTCTGCGTCGCAAGCAGAAACTTCCCTGCTCGTGTGTGGGTAACAAAACGTTCGCATTCAACTTTTACTTGCGAAATTGCAACCTGAGACGACTTAACAACACACACAATGGAGTTTTAAAAATAACGTAGTAGGAGGGAATATCCATCAAAAAAACTTTCGTACGTACTGCTGAATACAAATAAAAGAACGAGACGAAATATGATTTGCATTTTATTTTAAATCGTTATGAACATGATTTCAAAGCAAGTCTGAGAAAGATTACAGACAGACGGGAGACACAAAGGAGCTTCATGGTATTTGGCAAACACACCCTGTCTCCGTCGATACCGAATAGATTTCCAGGCAAGCTATAAACGCGTTTAAACAATGCACATTGCATGGCTCTACACTAATAAAATATGCAGTTGATGCAGAATTATCAAATGAGGGATTCTTGTACGCGGTTACTTCACAAAAACGTCCAACCCCGAAGAAGGCGGTGAGTACTTCCGACACTCTGGCATCCACTTGCAAGTCGCCACGGCGTCACAATCGATTAATCTATTGTTTATCGATCATCATCCAGCAATCAAGGAGTCAGGCCTCTTGTTTAAACGCTCCGACATCGGTCCCCAAAGATGTTTCCTTTGTAGGATTTGAGGTTCACGCGGCCGTGAGTCCGAAGATGGCTGTCTTCTGGGTTGGTTGCACCGTGTAGTCTGGTAGAAGTTTGCCGACGTTTCAGAGATACTTGCTGCCTGCAACATCGCCCTGATGAATCGTTGGAGACGTACTCAGGATTTAAAAACTGCTCAGCCTGGCAGAAAGCGAACACTTCACTCGTTACATTTTGAACTAAAAATTAAAATTGCTAATTCGGTTTGAATTTCGCTTTGCAACGCCAGTCCTTCCCGTTAAATAATATTCACTCATCTGTTAATCGACCAAGTGGAAACGTTGGTGCTTTTAAATATGAAATCCTCTTGTAGCGTCATTTGTTTCTCTCCGCCTTTGGTCTGGTCGCTAGGTAACCAACTGGGTTTACAGTATGAAAGCCAACTATGGCTAGTAACAGTCAGAGGTGGGCCCCGTTCTCCTGCAGCCCGCATTACTCCTTACGCGCCCCACTTCAGTTGCTTCGGGGCGTCTGTCTGGCTCTGTTAACTTCGTGACCATACAACATCGCCTGCTTCGCAAAACGTCACTAGTTTCAGCTCTTACGTTTCAGCGCTGTCCATATACCGAATGTTTCACGACTTTATAATGAAACCATTAAAATAACTAAGATTTGTGTAATTAGAGACAACACATTTTGCTCCTCGGTTTTCGTAGAAATTAACTGAGTTGTCAACTTAATGACCAGAAGCCAATCAGGGAATAATTCAGGACGGAAATTAATGGCACGCGAAGCACAGCGGCTGGCGGATTCCGCCCATCATCTGGACAGGGCAGGAAACCGAAGATTCACAAGACGCTGACAGAAGATGAAAGGGACGACCACCCAGAAGAAGAAATGAAGCCACTCCTGAATACAAACGTTGGTGTCGGAACAGTGTACGCCTAACAGACTAAACAACTAACGCAGTCTATCGTCACTCAGCTAAATCAAGCATACGCACCCATATCTCATTTAACTAACTTCATTTTAATATTATCCTCCCACCATCTTGGCCGTCCCCTTCAGATTTGGTAACATACGTTCCAAGTGTGCTGCATGTCCAACCAATTCAATTCTCTCTGATTTGATGATCCTGGTAACTTCTGGTGAAGAGAGCAAACTATGAAGCTCCTCATTACGTAGTTTTCGCCAGTCTCCTATCACTTCACCCCCTCCCCAGGTCCAAACATTCTCCTCAATCTGTGTTCATCCCTTAACGTGAGAAACAGTGAGATCAGAAGCCGATAATAACGACCCTAATGACTTTCTGATGACTTTAATAACGAAGTACGCGTATTATGATGACACCTGAGGTTCTCCGACGGTAAAGATGTCAATGTCAGTCTTCTGGGTTGCAACGCCCCGTGGGCTTTCAGATACATACAACGCATAGAAGGAACATACCGCCCTGAAGACGGAGGCACTAAGCACGTCTTTCTCCAAACCCAGGGTACCTACCTAAACGTCCATTCGTCGTTACAACCTAGAACAACATCGCCTTACTCAAAATCATCAGTACATCGGTGTTGTAAAACATGTGTAGTTGCATAAGCATCTTTAAACGCACAAGTTAACACGTCGAGAGCGTACGGAGCTTTGTAGGTGGAGTCTGGAGGCAGTCAGCGGGCACCTTCATCGCCAGCAAAGTGTTAAACGCGTCCACAGAACTGATAATCGTGCCCTGCACACAGGTGCAGAGCCAGACGGCGCTTATCTGTTTCAATGTCGCGTGAGATACTCAAATGATGGATTGCACAAGCTAAACCACTTACTTCTCAGGTTTACACTGAAATAAGACCAGATTCCCCTCAATACACAGCGCGGTATCATTATTTACTGTCGCGGATGAATCGCGGGCTCACGAGAGACGCGACACGCCCACAAAACTTCGGATGGGAAAGCCGAACAGACAAAAAGGAACGCTTGGGAGACCAGGAAGCAGATGGGAGGGCTTGAAAATGGACCTGAGAGAAGCAGGAATCTTCGAACATGGTAATGAACGTTCGCACGGATAATTCATTTACCAGATGAGCGAAATCAGTTTCTCAACAAGGACTGTCAATAAGTAACCAAAGTTAAGGCCGAAACACGTATTTGGGCGCATCTCGTGAAATACCAACCTGCGACGGAAATTTGATAAAGCAAAGTTGTCGGCGTCCGAACCAATAAATAAGGCGCGTCCGATACGGGATCTGCCAGTCGACATAAACAAAGAACCCGCGTGTTGTGCGGGAAAAAAAAAATCAGTCCTAAAACGAATATAAAACTGGCTACAATACAGTTTCAAGTCTGATGACAGGCGCTAATGACCAGCGTATCTTAGACGATCTTAAACACACGAACCAATTAACAAGACCTTCGCCAGTTGTCCTCCATTACGAGCAGGGAATCATCAGACAGACACCGAATTCCCAGCGAAATAATGAGGCAGCAGTCCGTCCGTCCGTGGCTCTCACATTGTACGCCCCCCGTTTCGACACAAAACCGCAGTCACACACACGCATTTCCGTTAAGCAGCGAAGCGGAAGGGGCTGTTTACACCAAGTCCACCCACCGGGTGCGGGACACCAGCTGTCAGATCTAACGGCAGTGACTCACTCAAAACCCATCTGAATTCGGATTTAAATAGCAAATTAACCGACCGCACTTAGAGTGTGGGCACAAATACGACCACATGTCTCAAACCCAGACCGCTGGCTGGCTCCGTCCACTAACATTCACAGCAAGTTCTGGTAGCTGGACTTTAAAATAGGCCACGACCGGTCTTTTGCCGTTCATTGCGCACACCCGTTCTGCCACTCCTTCCGAAGGCAAGGAATGTGTGACATAACGTCGCTAAATAACCAACAAACTACCACTTGTAAACCATATGGGTGCCGGGTCACTTCTGGGTCTAGGCAGCATTTGTACAGATGTTACCGTGAAGTGGAGGTATAACTCCACGCATTCTTAATTTGTCACCGGCACACAACAGAAGAGACGTGTGCCTGCTTCTGCCTGGAATTGAACCCCTGTCATCCCGCTGTGGACATACTGAATGTGTGTCACTGGTACCGTTTAACAAATGACTCGTTGTTTATTTAACGACACTCATTCCGCTGTGCCAAATGATAGCAGTGGCAATGACGAAAGAAGTAGTCGGTGCTTATTTCACATCTTCGTGAAGAAAACGTGGAGGAATACAAACGGCACAGCGCGCAGGCCGAGGCGAGATCCGCGACCTCCAAGGTACGAAACAGGAGTCGCGGTTCCCTTGTCTGGACTCGAAGCAGAACGTCCAGACTCGGGCTCTGTCTCGGGAGCTCAAATGCTGAGCTCGTAGACGCGTCGGCAAAAAAACTTATTAATATCGGCAAAGACGAATGCATTCGAGAACGTCAGTCATCGTGAAGACTATTTAAAACCCTGGAGGATGTTGCCTGCGGGCAGATGCAAATAGCCACAAATCAACGTCACAAGTACACACTTCAGCTGGCGGAACTGCTCAAGCGAGCAATGTAGGAATATCTCTAGTCAGGCTCTAATAGCTTCGTTACAAGGATCCATCCCGATCCATACTGATTTCCCCGCACGTCCTTCGACAGTTGTCAGTGAACCGTTTCAAGTTTCTTCGGCCACATTTCAAAGCCGTCAAAGCAGCTAGTCACCTAACCGGCAGCCGCTGAAGTACGTGGATGGGGCGGACACAGATTCACTGAACGTTTCCTAACTTGGTGGGACAGACGCCCACGCGTTACGTTATTCAACTTCCTTCATATAAACAGAACACATTCTGCAATAACAAATGTCTACGACGAACGCAAACTGCCGCACACACAAGCGAAGCCGCTGTACGCTGTTCGTGAATTAAACTGGGCTTCCCCGGGAACTACGTCGCGTTTTACTCCGCTGAAGTCGGTCCTTGTTACGAACACTTCAGCAGATAGGGCTCACACACCTGCACACCGCAAACGAACTGCGAGAAGGCGAAACATCGCAGAAACCTGCCACAGCTCTCTCGTTCTGTAAGCCTACGCGACTAAGCTGGTTTCCTCTAACACAAATGGCAA
>NW_019059645.1:2779575-2790560 GCF_000696155.1 Zootermopsis nevadensis | reverse complement strand
AACCCCCCCCCCCCCAATACCGCATGGGAAAGCGGGCTGGCTGTATTTTACGCAATAAATAAAAACGCAGCGCAGAGCCAAAAACTTTAATCACATTAAAACAAATTCGTTTCTCTGAAGCAGAATTCCGCTACTGGTGGCTCCCGTGCAAGCACTGGACCGGAAAAGCAGCGCTTTAAGCTCCGGGAAGGCTCCTGCACGCGAACAAGGAACTTGGTTTCCCGTGGACTTGACGAAGTTTTACAGTGCCGAGGCAGGAGAGGTAGCGAATTGAAGATTGTGAATGCGTGCGCGATTTCGGTCGCGAAGCTTGAAACAGAGAGGCGACGTTCGTCGAACGATGCCGACGGAAGAGGTTCCCCTGGAGGGACTCGGAAAAGTCTTCACGGTCGAAAATATGATCCCAGATCCGAAATTCTCGCCCTAATCCACGAAGTTCCATAAAATTTTGGAGCCAAATAAAATACTTTTAATATCAACACTTCCAAACATTCCTCCTACCTTGTCTAACAGCTCCAGATTGATTTGTAGATGGCGTCTCTAAATATCACAGAATCAGAATTAACCGTGCAACCTGTTGGGTGAACCCCTTGATTATGACCGGGGAGAAAGATTTATTTGGGGGGGGGGTCCTAATTAAAATAACTGCAGTGAAATAACGAAATTTTCTATTTCAGTACGACAGCTTTTGAAAATAAATATACACACACTCCCACAGAGCAATTCCCTGCTATTTAATGCCGCGCGAAAAGTGGTCGTTCATGCTTTAATCGGTTGCCAAGCAACGAAACAACTGCGCACTGTAAAATCTGTTACGGTATTCTAGCAACAATGCCAGTGCAGTGATTCGCGACTTTTTTTCCTTTTTCCCCACTTTCGTCTCGTCATAAACGAAATCGGCCCACGGGAACCCTCACGGAATTATCGTACGTTTAACAGTCCAGTTGACGTCCGGCTCACGGTTCGCCGAACAACAGCGAGCGCGGACGTCACGAACTGCAATAACAACAGTCCGACGATAATTAAACTCATTTACATCGGCGCGTCAAACCTAACGCAGACTGCTTTTCAGAGGACTCTTCGACAAAAGGTTTCGTCTGGGATTCCAGGCACGCATCTACCAAGTTTGTTCTGCGCGTGCGACAAACACTGCCACGAAATCAAAAACGAATTACGAAACAGTTAAACAAGTTAGGAAACGCACTCACAGCGTAACATCCTGGAGTGCTCCGCCCCGCTACGTCTTCTAGATTTAAATTTCTCAATGGTACAGAAATGGTTGTGGCCTCTTCACAAATCTATGCACGGAAATTCAGGAAAGAATTTTATCGGAATCGATCGACAATCGAACTGGTAGTAAGCACGGCCCAAAAAATGCACTTTGTTTCGTTACTTCGAAAACGGCGACACTTGGTGCAAAAGTAATTAACTGTGCACTTCGTATCTCTCCATAACTTCGTTCGAAAAGCTTTCACTTCTGTCCTGACACATTGAACACATAACTTGTAATTAATACGACTAATGAGGGTTCAAAGTTTATTCGGGTGCCTAGAAAATACCGCGATACTTCCTCCCTCCACAAGCCAGAAAATACCAGGGACACGATTTACTCCACACTCCCTTATTTACGAACTACGTTTGAATGTTAACGTCGGGTCACAACGTAGGGCATCCTCTCAGAGACAATGATGAAAAAACAAATTTTTTTATTGCGTGTAAACTCGGCACGAAAGCCCTCGCATCCGGAGCAGTTTTGACGAAAAGTTTTAATGACTGCCTTAAACAATTACAACATGGTGGTAATGCGAACGGACTCGATGTGACACTCCAAATATGTACACCATAAAGACACGAGAAGCATTTACCAAGACCACACGAATGTAAAATAAGAAATAATTACTTAATATTCCACGTCGAAACTGATGACCCACAGTCGTTAAGTGCGGCATGACGAAGCTCTGCGAACGTGCCTGGAAATATAGTTTGCACGTGTTGAAATTCGCGAACATGGCGATGGCTCTGTCCTTGAGACTTTCATTTTCAAAACTAAGTAAGCAACTGGTAGCAGCAGATGTTCAGTTTCAAAACACTCGGCTGTTTTTCACCAAACGCATGGGAAGACGCTCCCTCCAGGACCAAGAACGAGCGAAATATACGCAGGACTTGAGAACTTTATCTAAATCTATGGTAAACAAAACGTTAACTTGAGATCAACAAACCTTTCAGCATCTGCTGAAGTCTTACGAACTGTTTCCTTGCTTTATTTTATGAGTGAGAGTCAAATTTGCGGCACGCGCCGTGCACTCTTACGATATCAAAATTCACTGCGCTGACGACAGCCGACTCTTCTTAGAACGATACGGAAAATCTCACTCACTAAGGAACGGGTGAAGCATAGCAGATCGCGTGGACCAAGGGCAAGACCGCTTCTGCTCGCAGACGCCGGTCGGAGTTTGCAACGAACTCACTAATTACATATTAAATATTCAGCTGAATTAGACGCTGACAAGGACGCAGCTGTATGAAAATTGTCAGCGTCAACACTCTGAAGCATACCCTAAGCTCGCCTAACTAACACACAAATTAGTTCTTACCTCAAAGAAAACAGAATCCGTCTCCACGACAACGATCGATTGGCAAGGTCGCTCAGTTCATCTCTACTAAAACTGCGTGAAGTGCCCATGGATCGATCTTAATGGGGGAAAATGTAAATACGACGCAGTTTGGCACAAAACGCGTGCCTACAGGGAACTAAGGACACAAACAGCTGTAACCTCAGCCATCTTTACGTTTGGGTGCCCAACCCGGTTAATTCTTTTTCTGGGACTAGAAGTGATGGCTCGCGTACGTACTTACAATGCTGTAAACAAAAGATACACAGCGAAATTTCGCGGGGAAACTTTTAAAAAAGTGGCCACTTGGAAGACGGAGACAGCGATGGAATGCCTGAACAACTAACTACCTAAAACTTTTCCTAGCAGAACCTCGGAGTCAACGTCCACCTCTGTCAGCACTTTGCACTCAGACACTTACGAAGTCTGACGCGGACCCACCTTGTACTGTGCACCACGAATGCAGCAATTAATTCGCAAGGTCACAGTGGGCTTATTAATTCATACGAAGGCAAATAAATATCGAATTATCGGATGACGTCGTTCGATACTTCGCGTCCAACAACAACAAATGAGGTCGGCCGGCCGTCAGTTGTTCCATCGCGAACTGATGGGCGGTAATACACGAGCTGACGGAGCGCGTCATCGGAGATCCGGACCCGGTCCTCAGCACAAGAGTGTAACGCGCTGCACCCAGGAACAGGGATCAAGCGGCGACCATTCAGGTTGAAGGGCGAATCTTCAATCCGACCGGGTACAAACGCTGATCATCTGAAGCCGTAGGAACGCCTCGTGCATTGAACAGACCTGGAACCGAACGGCTCAGCCACACGTTGTCACTCAAGCATACCCCATAGACAAATGGGTCTATCGTATCCAGTTTAACAATTCTGTACCAAGAGAAGTGACATTTATGGTTGTACCTTCGGCAGCAGGCCTGCTCAAAAGGAAGCAGCTGCCTACTTCATAGTAAAAACCTGGCATTAAGTCAGGTGGTACTGAGTAAAATCAAGCCAGAAGATCAGGATAATCGCTGCCTCCCCCGAGATTCGAAATAGATTCCTCCAAACACAAATCGTAAGCGTCTCCGCTCGGTAGTTTAGGCACACGAAGTGCAGGTGGTGTCGCGGAGGTAAAGCTCCAAGTATTCTGAACCTCAAGCAAGGAAGGCCATCGAGTCTGTTTGGGGCCACAGTTCTCGCCGGCTCTCCTAATTTGTATGCAACACCGCGACACACCTCTCAGGAGCAAGTTACAAACACGAGACTGTCCTACGAGGCTCCTTGGAAGACCTAAAAGTAGATGGAAGGACTAAACTGAAGTGAATCTGACACGTAGAGCTGCTGACTGGAATCTTTATCGTTCCAGTTTAATTTAATTCAATTTCACTCAGACGTCCTCAATATCACCGTAAATAAATAAGCGCCATTCCTTCTGTGTTCCTTCTGTGGTAGACATGTCACCAGGATTCGTCGCCCACGAAGCCGCCCCGAAACACCTGTTACCCCACGGAAGTGTTTATTGATTCCCCGGGAAGCACTTGGCTGTTTTGTCCGAAGGTTCAATTCGTTACACCAGATGGCCGATTAAACTTTAAAACCGCTGTTTCTCAACAACGCACGCAGGAGGGCGACAGCGAGAAGCATCACACGGTCGGCTAACCTACATCAGCCTCGTCACAGTCTCATTCAGTCACTCCGAGACAGCAGACTTCACATTAAAATACACTTCAAGTGCTTCTACTCATGTCTGTACCAATCATCGCTCAGAGACGATTCGAGAGGTGACGCTGTATAAAATAGACAGTTGATACAGGACTATTAAATAAGGAACGAAATGCGATGTGGCCAGAAAAATCAAAACAAAGACGTAGCTGGATTGCGTTAAGACTGGTATCAATGCAAAATTACCCTTAAGTCCAGGGGTAACTGGATGTCTTTCCTACGATTCTCAGAGTAAACAGCGTTAAACAGCTGATCTTTGTAGTGGTGAAGTGCAGTGTTTTCTTTGCGGTACGGGCCGAATTCTTAAATATTAATTAGAAGATCTTCGAATTCAGAGGGCACAGGTTCAGAAATGAATGTTTCATTTCTCACTGCAAATCGAAAGCGTATTTCTTGCTGATGCAAATCTTGCAGCAGGACAAATGAACTGCACTGTACTTCCATTCTTCCGACAAGTAAGTAAAGGTATTTTCCCTCAACCTGTGTGCGCTATATGCCCCGCCCATCTCACCCTAATTGATCTGCTTACTTTGTCTCTGCCAGGTACAAGTTCCCAGTTTACATGTCCGTAACACCTGGAATAAGATATTAAAGTAGGCCACGACTCGTTCTTGCCTGTCCATTCCGATTCGTCGCTCTTAGTAATTTTTGAGGGCCGTTTTTTACAGAACGCCGACAAATAACAGACAAAAGACGAAGCAAGGGAGTTCGAGCAGAGTCGCTCCGTACAAACAGCCTCACGAAACACAAGTAACCACTCTCTCTCTTAACCTGGACTCGGTTCTTCAAGATCACGCGCCTTGCTCGTGAGAACCATAAAAGCTGCTCGGGATAGCAATCGCGCGCCCCAGGATAATCGATATTCAATATTCCTTCTTCCCGTGAAATCCGCTCTTCTGAAGGCCTGGCTAAGTACAGTCGCGTGCGGAGTTCTTACAAGACGCAGCACGACTCACGGCATCGCATATTAACACCCGATTAGACGGCGAGGTCCAGCTTTTGCTTGGACGCCATCGAGGAAAACCGAGACAGCCGGTCTCTGAAGCATCTTCACGTGAGCACAATTACGCGTACAGAAGTTCTAGAAACGCATCTAGGTTCGAAAAGTCGTCTGCTGTATCTCTCAGTACAAATGTTCCTCGATTTGTTCTTTGTCCCGGTTTGTACTTCAGAGGATCTTGGGGCATTATTCCACTTCGCAATCTCGCCAACCCAGATTCTTCTCCATCTCGTCGCTTCCTTGTCGTCCGTTTCCTATCAGCATCCGATCTGCCAGACACCGGTGATTTGTCTTCCCCTTATTTGCAGCTAAAATTTCTGTTGCAGCAACTCGTAAAGCGAAGCCTGCACACACTAGCGCTAGAGTGGTAACTTATCTCACCATTTTCATCAGCCTGACACCAACACAAATGGTCAGCGAAATACCACGTGTCTTACTGCAAGACACGGAGGTACAGAATTTAGTCCCACGCACATTTCTAGACTAACTTTCCTACAAGTCACACGGTATTTTCCCGGCAAATTAACACAAGTAGGCTACAAGCCGTGAGCTTAGACGCGCCACCAACATCGCACGACAAAGTTGCGAGCACAGTCCTTGAGAACCTGATAGTCGCTGTGGAACTCATTCGCTTTCTGTGAAAAAAAGGGGTTCATTTCCGTGTTCAAAACACCCGTCACTAGACACTACGTCGCATAAATTCAATTCACGCATTACTTCTTTAAAATCAATTTTAATATTATCCTACACACCTCCATGACACGAGCGGTGTGGTCACTAAATGCGTTGATCAGAGTCCCCGCCTCCAATCGCATTACCTTGGCTCCTCCTATGACATCAACTTTCGAGCGAGCGGCAATGTCTGTCAGGAACCTCAGGGCGGTAGGTGGCGCTGAGTGCAGCTGCTCAGGATTACGATGACCCGGTGTAAGAAGCAGCCCACGTAAAGCTTGTTTAATAACGCTGTCAGCAGCTCTAACAGTAGTTTCCTTAATGCGACGGATTATAGCGTAAATAATTAATTGGGAAGGATACGGAAGGAAGGGGTCGTGACATAATTCATGGCACTGTATCGGAATTATTTGCGTAAATATTTTATGTCCAATCACAAAGCGCATCAAATAATTAAATGATACATTATTATCAACCAATCAATCAATCATTCAGACATTCACGTCCATTGTCTAGCAGATAAACAACAGAACGTCGATCGAGTGGCATCGTCATTTGTTGAAAGATTGATTGTGAGTTAATGCAGCGTGGCTGGACCATTGTTGCGGGTTAGTATCTATGGAACTGCCTCCACACGCGCTCGAAGATTAATCACGCAGCAGAGGAAAAGCTATTTCAAAGGCAGGAAAAAAGACTGAAAGTACACAAATTTCGCATCAGCGCTGAACAGCGCGGAGTGGGCAGGCAGGGGCGTTCTACAACCGCCGACTCTCAGGCCCTTGGTCCCTCAACGGTAAGCGCTCTGGCTGGAATCATCATCATCAGTCGGCTGTTACTTACGACTGAATCCTCTGCACAAAACAGAATTAGCAGCGGGCACGGTGGCATGACACACCCCAATATAGACGCGCGTGCGCGCACTTGGACAGAATTCAACCACACGAGAGGGACACTCGTTCTGATCGAATTTTTTAATGGCCTTTTCGCTCCTAAGTGGAGCACAGGAGCCTCCTGTTTAGGAGGTTACCTCGTCTGTTTAGGCATTTGGTACGGACTCCTTAGATGAGCGATCAGCCCGTCGCAAGGCCTCTACCTGTACGAAGAAGAGCGGACAAACATCCACGAAAGCATAACGGGGGAGCCGGACGTGTAAACGGGTTGATAATATTAAAAAAGTATCACAAAAAGCAGGGTGTGTACTGTCTTCGTGTGCCTCATCATGGCGACCGGACCTTCTGGTTCCAGTTCACCTTGTCGCACAAATAAAAAGTTGTCAGTGGAACCATGGTTCCGGAGAATTTGACGTAAATACGTCTATACGGAAAGGAAGTTTATATATTGGCTTTATTCTAAATATTTCCTTTATACATGCTTTACAATTGAGTAAAGTTTGATTAAGACTTTGCTTATTTAACTTGAATTAGTTACGCTTAAGATGGGTAATGTAATGTAAGGTAATGAAATGTAATGTAAGGTAATGAAATGTAATGTAAGGTAATGAAATGTAATGTAAGGTAATGAAATGTAATGTTTTATAGGTACCAATAATGCCGAGTAAACAGATGACGTTTCCTAGGTAACCATTGTTTCACTTTTTGCCGAATGACCCTTCCTTATAGACGCACTTACGTCAAAAAAAGGCCGCCAACTCTGAACCTCCTCACTACGTATGTGTCACTGCCTCTTTAATTCGAAAAGTCCCACCGAACACTTTGTCCTTAGTCTCCCTACTAAACCCGTGTCCTTCCGGATCCTTACTAATTCACAATTAACAGCCAGAATCATCGTTAGCTTCCGAGTGACGCAAATCAGTTCGAACCGATTTAACTGGTGTCAAGCGCGACCTCAGGGGTCATACGGGAGGTAGTCAGGGCAGCCAACATGCGGTCCCGGATTTTAAAATCGAATTTCTGCTGTTTCAGCGCCATAACGCGACTACCGATATAATAATTTGACTCTGGTAACCTGAACACACAGCATATCAGGTTCGCCATTAAAATGGCGTTGCAGCTAATTACATTCTTAATGTGCAGGTCTTAAATTATTACAGCGTGCACGGAGCATCCAACCGGCCGGCCGGATGGGGATTTGAATGCTAATGGCCTCTGTAGCTGAAACAAGGTTTGTGCAGTGTGATTAATGGAACTGCAGCTGACTGCTGGGGGCCGCGGGACGCAGATAAATGGATGAACGAGGCACGAAAGAAAGCGATGATAAGAAGTGTTACTGCGAGGGACGACAGGAATGAAAAGTCTAGGGGGGGCGGGGGCGGGGGGGGACAAACTTGTTTGCGGAAAATTAATATGTCCTGGTTTGCATAACATCTGAACACTGACCTTGACACTCGATGTGGCGAGACGCAAAACGTCGTTCTGTTGTCAAACGCGCAGGACGCATCCACCTGTGCACAAACTAACGGAGACGCAGTTCCCTAAAACAGAGACAATTTTCATTATAACTAGAGGGACACGAAGGAAACTGCATTTTTCTTTAAAAATAAAATAAAACTGTGAGGCGGCCTGATGTCCGTCGGCTTGTATTCAGCTCTAAGGAAACTGACAAACTGCCAGGTGTAACCATAACAACAGTCAAGAAACGCACACACTGAAACAAATCTCCTGACAACTGTTAATAAAGACGAGGGACGCGGTGGTTTTGCGAGAGTCCACGGAAATTTATAAACATACCACAAAAGGCCAAAGATCCCTCAACAGCATTACCATGGCAATGACTAAAATAATTCTCTATCAAAATGCACAGAGTCATAAGCATTATATTTAATTCCAAATCGTATGAATGCACCCTACTAAATGATCCTCTTCCGCAACCCCGGAGGGTCAGAAATAAGAACCACGAGCTACTCTTACCGCGGGGCTAACAAAGGAACTTCGGACGCCTCTGTTCTCAAAATGCCTCGAAGACCAGCGCAATTAATTCCACGTTTTCTTCAAGGCCCACAATCCATATCTAATTCATACACACAGCGACTGTGTGGGGTCTGGCGCGAATATCGATACATGGGGCGAAGCGCCACCAACTGGGCTCTGATAATGGAGAAAGTGGTGCTATTTAATTTGATCTCATAAAGAAAATAAGCCATTAGGCGAGACGACGGTCTTCTAGGATCCTTCGCCGTGTAGTTTCGTAGAAACTGACTGATGTTTCGGAGGTTTTTCCCTCTTCCATCATCAGGGAGATCATCGGCGCAACATCCTAGAAGACTGCCACCTTCAAATAAAGCAGTGCCTCTCAAACGTTCTTCCCTGGTGACACCTTCTTTTCAGAGAAAAGTCTTAATTATGAGACGGTAGGTACCCGCCATGGGTCACATGAGAAGCCATTACAGTTGAAAAGTCGAAATGCGGCAAGAACACTTGTTGCACCCTCTTCGGGGTGAAGGACCACCGGTTAAGAAGCAGTGAGATAAACTGTCAGGGTGTCGTACGGATTAAACTGGCTCAGGACAAGGTTCAGTGGTAGTCAGTCTCTAGCGAGAGCGACAGAACTTCTGCATTCCTAAAAGACTGTAAATCAATTGACCAGTTGAGATGCTTTCGTTTTTTCAAGAATTCGCTTGCACTGTTTGTTTATGCCGTTTAAATGTGAAACGCCTGTAAATAAATGTTTAGACTACACACTCGACAGTCGTGTCAGAGAAGTTGCCGATGCAGCAAGGCGGCGCGAATGGCTGGCCATATTACAATTCCACGTTTTCGAAAACTAACTACGGATTTTGCCACACACCTACGGGCGAAAAACAAATCTGCATGATTGTTCTTTTCACGACGCACGTTTCAACTCGCTTTGACTGCCGATCACAGTGCGAAGTCTGCGCAAAGCGGATGCATTTCTAAAAACTGCTCGTTTTATCTTCCTGGTTTATTTCATCGCTGTAGAATGAGTGGGGGCGGATTCTATCAGTGGCAACGCATTCCAATAAGAAAACTCGATATCTTTCTAAACTTTGGAAGTAGGTGGGGGGGGGGGCGCTTGAAAACAAATGTTCCTTTCTTTCCACAGCGCACTAGCAAGGTAGATGGCCATAAAGGCTCGACAAATGAGTTCAATTCCCGGCGGGGGTGCTTTATCTTCATCACGTTCTCTAGGCTGACCCCGAGACCCTCACTGACGCGTTCGTCCCAAAACACGAGCACATTTATAATCTTTGGCTGTTCAGAATGAATGAACGCGTGGTCCAGCAAACAAAGATCGGACAGAGTTGTAACGCGGCGTGGACCTGTGGGTAGAAAGATACGTTTCGGAGGAACATGTCGTCTCCATCTTCAGAACCGAAGATCAAACGTCGGCGAGACAAGAATTGACGTCACATGAATCGACAGAGAGGGTCAGAGCAGCAGATATTTGAATTCGGTTCCCCAGTCACGGCATTCTGCAGCGCTACGTAGTGAAATGTCACAGCCGGTAATGAGACACGACTGTTAATTCGAGCTTAAAAGCGTCTGGACTCCATTATGAACAAATTGATGCCGCGTTTATTAAATTTGCGGTTTGACTCTTTTGTTGCAGGACAAAGGCCGTCGGTTGTTGTTGACGTGTTGATTATGAATCGCGAACTGGTAATGGTGATTGGTTCAATGCCAGTTTATTGTTGTACTGTGGAACAAAAAGGGTTTGTGGGTTTGGCACAAGCGAGAATTATCTCAAAAGTGTTTAATAATGCACCACAGGTTTGATCCGAACACTTGTCGAATGGTACGAGCATTTTAGTTGCAATCGAAAGCTTGTTTTTACGCGTGTATACTTTGCAACTGTTAAAGTGATTTCAAACCGGGCCATGTTTGCTAACCCAACACCCCCGCTTTCCGACCTGGGATTGAGAGAATTTATAGATTTAAACCCACAGATTAATTAAATTTTTAAAAATGTCACATTCTGTCGTTCTGAAACAATGTCATTTACATATTTAACTGACGTGTTCATCGATGCGTAAGTTTTATATATTACTAGAATTTCGAC
>NW_019059645.1:2737743-2779557 GCF_000696155.1 Zootermopsis nevadensis | reverse complement strand
TCTTCCATTTTATTTTTATTCGCACTGATCCTGACCGGTCGACTAAGTCGAATCTGAATGGTGACTGGCTATTCCAAGGACGATTATAATCGGTAGCTCCTCTGGATGCAGCTTGGGAAAGGCCGAACGGGATGAATGGAAAGAGACTTCCCACCTCAGCACTGCGCTTGACGACTTTAGATGATTCGGCGTCGTTAAATTACTTATAAATGAGCTCTCTCACTCCCTACTAACATCTTATTTCTTCGACACTCTCATTTCGCAAAAAAGTTTAAAATTAAAAAAAACGATACGTCGTCTCAACTACGTCAATGCTTTAGAAGTTAGCAGCGACGTCAGATCACAAACGCGCCGTGAGTGCCGTATACATTACAGGTTCTTTCTCAGGGCCGCATCGTCCATTAGTACGGGTAAGAGTTGCAAACTGGAAGCATCAGCAAAGTGAATAAAAGGTAAACTGTCTGAGAAGAAGAAGTTAATGGGAGACATTCTAGACGTAAATTTTAACCAAACTAACTTCGTGAAGGTCACGCACTATTCACAAGCTGATATTCGCTCAGCTAGTCAAATGTTCTGGCTTCACGGGACTCAGATGTTCATTACCGAGTACAAAACAGCGCGCCTTCCTGTCTGAAGCCACCAATTTTCAGATGGCTGATAGATCAATGGAGCTAGGAGTGTGAAAATGGTCTCTAAAGTTAACTAATGAACATACTTACATATTCTGTTTTAACCCTACAAAGTCGACGTTCGTCTAAATAATATTTAAGAAAACACAACACTTCACCATGACAAAAGATCAACTGGTTAACGCTGTTTACGGAAATAATCGCTGTTTGCACTGAGGATCATATTGAAGGCGCAAATATGAGAAATTGAATAGTTTCTGATTGTTGAAGCAGGTGTAGTTAACATGGGGCTTTACAGCGATAGAGGAATTTCCGAACATCAACAATTACAAACATGGCGACGGTACGAAACTCAGATGCTGTACCAGCTAGTCGAAGGTGTAGATACACAAAATGTGGGCCGAGAGCAGCAACATCTGACAGGAAGTGGGCGTCTTGTCTTACAGGACTTGTGAGCACTTTGCAAAAGGAAACTACGTCAGTTTCAGAAGGGCCGCTGGGGTTCGACCCGCGTCCACCCGATATACAACGCAGAGTGCTAATGAAGACGTCAGTCAGACGCCTGATCAATAAACCGGCCGCCATGCTCCACGCGTGTGTTCAGATTAATATTCATCGCACGCGCCACTCACTGTTCCTGAGATGCGATATTACAGCCCGCATCCGAGTGGTTCACAGAATCTGACGCCTCTCCCGCTGAGCCCCAACCGCGAGCCGTTATTCGTTTATTGTCCGTTCAGCCACAGGACACGGCACGGGACCAACAGAATGCTCACAAAAACAATTCCTCTCTTCATCAGCATTATTCGATAGGATTTGAGGTTTTCTCGGCGGTGACTTGTACCAGACTGCACGGCGCCAAAACAGCCATCTTCAGAATTACTTATTCCTTCATTACTGAAACAGAACAGAGTTACCCTTGCTCGTGAGAAACTGCGAACACGTGGGAGGAGGAAATGAACGACCACGAGGGTGACCACCAGCTTCTCAAGTAGGTTGTTCCTCTCCTCTCCATGTGTAACATTTCCGTCGTTCTGATTGGTTCAGACAACTCATTATGGCAGTTTCTCTAACATCACTATTTTCTCATTACGCGGTCCATTTGTCAATAAGCGGGCTACATGGTCCGTGTTTTTATGCGGCCCTCATTTATATCAGCTTGCGGCCTGCAGATGGCAGCTCGGGGCGCGAGTCATCTGTCTCAGTCACGTGCTCTGATGCCGGATCAACTTTTACAGCAACGGGACCAGCGCCGAGTGATAAACTGTTTCGTTCTTCATTTGACGACTCTGGTCACAAAGCGTCTCACCCGAAGAAGGGACCCTGCTATAGATCAGAAATTACGAAACTGCAAGTTTTGGTACTGACAGTCGTCACATATTTTGAGATCAGGACGTGGTAATGTTTAAATAAAAAAACACGTGCTTTTGTGAACATGGTAATGACCCTTCGGGTTACATAATTATTAGGGCATTTCTAGATAGGCTAAGCGGCTATCAGCTTTTAAAAGAAAATTCTGTTCCAAGGAGTCAGGTCTTTGCTGCAAACCTGTTTTACCGACAACACGAAATATATTCCGACATTTTCTATCCCTGCGAGTAGTTACCAACCTTCAGGAAAGAAAAGACACGAAAGGTTAGGTTAGCATGAGATGTTATTCGCTCACGCTAGGGCGTGAAGTACACTTTCGAATATTTGAGACGGACTGGAATTAAAACCACGCCTAGTTAAGTGTGCCACTCAGCTCCCAATCATGCGAACTCTGCCCCAGCTTACAAGGAATTACGAGCTATCCTGATGATACAATCATCAATCTGTTACATGTCAGCGGTGACTACACGTAAATCTTAAAAATATCATGTCCGAGGTAAATACACTTCACGGAGTAATGCGTTTTTTTACGTACGTCCAACAGCCGTTACTTTTCTCGCTGAAAACTGTCATGTCTCGTGGAAACGAGATTTGCATTTTCCGACGCCGTGGGAACGCCGCAACTTGCCTGCACCTGCGCCCATCCGTTACGCAAATTTTCAGTTTCCGAACACCACGACGAAAAACTCCTGAGCCGAATTCTATAAGCAGCAGAGAAAGTTTCTGTACCCAGGATCGAGGCTTTCAAGTGCTTTCCACTTTTAGATCTAGGAATGGCTATGCTAAATAAACAAGGGCTCAAAACTTCCAATTAAAAGCATTTTATTGACATGCAAGCAACTCAGAAGCCCGAGTCCTCTTGTGCTATTCGCCTGAACTCCGTTGTTCTCGCTGCACTGCTTTTCAAATTCCTGTTCTGTTCCGGCTGAGGACCGAACCACTCGGCTGCGCTGTTCTCTGACTGCCCTTGCGTATAGAAATCGACCCTTCAGCAAATCTGCAGGAACGTCAAGCGGGCTGCCTGCCCTACAGGCGGCACTGCAGTAACGCACAATGCAGAGCGCCAGTTCGGTGCCGGGCGAGGCATTTAGCATCCAAAGAAAACACAACGCGTCTCCATGACAACGATCAGACGGTTTAGTACGCTGTTTCCAAACTGTTGGTAACTGTGTCCGCTCCTCGTCAAAGCCCACCGTCTCGTATTTGCTCCGAGCTGGAGATTCTGCCCCACAAGGCCCCTCCTTCGTGGAGGCACAACTCCGGACTGTCCCTGCCGGTGTGTTAGGAGGACGTGTGTGGCTAGGGACGATCTGGACACACCTGCCCTCACCGGAAATCTAATCCCGAGAACTCAGCTCGGGATAGAAAGTTTCTTTTTTGTCAGGAAGTAATCCCCAGAATGAAGTAAACGGCAGAAACCCTACAAAAACAACTTCTGTTTTAACAAAACATTAACTTCCTTACGCGCCGTGCACACTAGCACGACGTAGGCCATTGTACTTAGCGAGGACTGACAGCCATGCAAGAAAGTTCTTAACGTGAAGACGGGCGAGATCTTGCAAGGGGTCGTCTGTAGATACCGGCCGATGTTTCAGAGGGCCTTACGGCCCCATTCATCAGGGTAATGAGGCAGTAAGCTCTTCTGAAACGTCGATCAATATCTACCAGGCAGCCATCTCTTTACTCGTAGCCGTGAAAACCTGAAATCTCTGCAGTTTCACTGTCATTTAAAGCGAGTTACATGAAGTTCGTGATTCGATTCCTGTGATGGGGTGTAAGCGCATGTGAACTAATTAATTACCTCGCCATGTTACCCGCAGGTTATGAAGGGAAAGCTTATGTCAGATCGCAGACCTCTCGTCGCATTACGATACCAGGAGCGACCTGAGGGGATCCCTGGAGCCAATGAAAGCCGCGAAACTGCAGCAGATTTCTGACGTTAGCCTAAGGAACTACAGTAACACACCGAAATTACATCCGCGTAGAATAAGAACAAATTGAATTCGGAGAATGCTTGCTAAGATGAAGTTCAGAATCTGGTCCAAACATATGACGTTTTAAAACACACACCGTAATTTAACCCGTTGTTTTACATGGGTGTAAAACCTCGTCTCTAGCTCTAAAGGAATGTCACAGACTGAGGTCGTTCAGAACAACGTTCAGAGGACAGAACGTCACAGAACTTTAATGAAATCTGCGCAGCATTTTGCCTCTTCGCCTAATATTACCAGAATGGGATGGGCAGGGCATGCAGCACGCATGGCAGAGATAAGAGTGTGTATAGAATTCAATCTGGAAACGAGAAGGAAGGAGGTCGCTTGGCGGACCCCGGCGTATCACCTACCAGATTTTGAGATTAATCCTAAATAAATAGAATGCGAGGGTGTTGACTGGCTTCAACTGGCACAGGATGGGGTCCTGTGGTCTCTTTAATAGTTATCCACACAAGGCGCGAAATTTCTTGGCCAGGTGAGCGACTGTTGGCTTGGCAGAGAGGAAATCACTTTTTGGGTCTGTCTGACTTGCCACAAAGTCTCTTCGTCTCGAAATGCCGCCACCAGCGACACACTTAAAAAAAAGTACAAATTATCCCGCATTTACCCTAAGCATCGCTCTTGAACCAAATCCCTGGACCAGATCCCAAGCCACGTTTCCATTCAAAGGAAACGCAGAGAACTTAGGAGTATCATTTTCAAGCACGGCGGCAATAACACGGATTTTGTTTTAAGGCTACAGACAGACCGAAGCGCAGTCTATGGGCGGAGGCTGGGCCTGTTGTAAGCAACTCATTTCAAAGCCTCAAGCAGTCACGCACATTCTGAGCCGCGTATCATAATTTCATTTTACTTCTGGAGCCCAGCATCCCGGTGTGTTGCTGATAACTGCAGACTCTTTAAATTACCGTCACAGTAACTTTTAACACGCCCTGATTCCCACTGTTGACAAAAGTTTCGTTTCGACCGTATACTGCCATCATCAGGTTCATGTTAGGACGGCAGCCATTGTACGTGCTCCACGAGAACGGAAAAAAAAATCAACACCACACTTCGCGTATTTCAGAATAAGCACACGACAGTTAACATACCACAGATAAGAAAATAATTTTCAAGGTGTAATTACGAACACGTAATGCGACATTACACAGTTGCATAAAAACGTGGCCCATTACGCACAGCGTGAAGCGGTGCTTGGGGGCGACCAGTCGCCCAGCCCCGCCCAGTCGCCCCATTGCCCGCTCATATCGATTTAAATGCATCGGCCCCCACGCCTTGTGTCGGAGAGACGCTTCGAGTAATATCGTCTCGGTGAGAAGCGGATTGCCGTGGTGTAAGGCGCTTCCACAGACTCTTTTGTCTGCCTCTGGAGCATCTTCTTTATTTATTCTGCTGCAGTCAACGAGTGCACTCGACACAATCTGCCGGCATCGCTCCGTGCAACAAGGGTCTTACTGCCACAAACAAAAAAAGAGCACGGCCCGATGTTTCGGGGAAAACGTGAAATGGACCGGGACATGTCTTGCGGGCAGTTGTCCCGCATCTGCGAGAACAAGGGGCACGAGCCACAAAATTCCCATCCCAAGCGACATCCAAACCAGGTTACGTCGCGATGTGACCGCCGGCTCACAACATTCATACCGGATACCTCTCTGCAAGACCGGAGGACGCTCGGACTGCGAGACACTAAACAATCTCTGCCCGGAGACCGGCCACCCTGATAGGGTTTATCGCGCTTTCCCTCAGTCATTCCAGCTCTGAAAAGCAGCGTTTATTTTTCGAGAATTATTACACCAAATTACACTACCCAACAATAAAGCGTGTCCATCCCACCGCAGAAGTTCGCACGACCACCACTTTGGTATTATTTAGAGTACTAAATTAAAAGGCACAAAGGTCGAGTCGCGTTCTGCGCCCGGAACCAAGGTTCATGAAAATTTCTCAGTTGATACAAACACACACCGCAATTATGTTCCGTCACGGAGTAAGCAATTTTGCTCTGGTTTAATTGAAATATGCAACAGCAACCGAAAAGCTGAATTTAATTACAAAGGTAAGGCCTTACTGTCAGGTCGCGTCTGGTAACCATGGATACCGACGTGCCCTTTAACCTTGACTGCGCGTATCACTTGCGACTTTGTGCAGACTGAAAGAAACACCCAGCTGACGTCTTTGTACGTCGCTGTCAAGCGCCACTTATCAGGATCCATTAGTCCGACAGACAGCGCTGATGCTTTTGAAACAAGAGACTGAAAGGGCGCGTGAGATTAACGAAATCTTCTTTCCTTGCCGCGTGATACAAGAGCCGTACGTTCTGTGCCCGCTGCTGTCACTGGTCCGGGGACAAATAGTTCGATTGGATGTCAGATTTCCGCGGATTTCTCTCCAGTGGGCCTGTTTCTTCAGAGGAAGTCGGCAAAAGCCCGAATCTCCGTGCCTCACTCACGGAGACGTTTATAAATCAACGGAAAATTTTAAGAAAAGTTTATTACTTATTCGGTTCTTATCGAAAACGAAATCACAAAAGCGTAGGTCTTATACCACACAGTTCAATTCAGTCCACTACTTGTTCCTCTTAAGATCCGTTTTAATATTATCTTCCCATCCACGCCTAGTCTCCCACGTGGTCTCTTCTCCTCTGCGTTGTAAGCGCTGTTCACACGCTCATGCCTGCTACATGTCCCGTTCATTCACCCAAGGACTATAATACGAAGATCAAATTATGAAACTTTTGGTGATATTTCAAATTATGAAGTTTAATTTCGCTGACAATTCCCGACCTCCTGGAGCAGTGGAAGGCGCCAAATAAACTGCACAAGACGAGGGTCGCATTCAAGGTCTTAATTTCTTGAAAGGTGAAAAAGCAGCTAATTAGACAGGCGACTAGGAGGGAGGGGGAGGGACACGCCTCAACTTAAAGCTCTTTAAATGTCATTCCGTTGTTTCGCAGGAAATTAAACAAGTCAGGCACAGTGCAAACATATCTTTTAAATATTCCTACAGAGCAACTTCTACGAGGATTCGTTACTCCACGCCCCCCCCCCCACAACAAGATGTATCCTGCCCCTCCCCATGAACAAACCGAGGCGTCGTGTGGCATAACAGCGTCCGACGCCGCTCTCCCCGACACCGTCGCTTCGGTCCATATTTGCCATTGGCAATCATCTACGTGGCCCGGAGAGGAATTTGAAAAATCGACGCTGGTCGTCGCGATGCCAGTCGGAATAAACGAATCTTGCCATCAACATTTGACGCGAATGTTGTAAATCCAATTCATTGGCAAGTTCGCTCTTTACGGGAAAGTAATTACTTCGTAAAAGGATGGCAGAGAGTCCAGTCAGTGGACCTCAGCAGCAGAATCTCGAGGGCGAGGAAACGGAAATAACGGAACTCCGTGACAGAAGGCAAGACGCAGTTCCTCTGAAAACGGGGAAACTAAGCCTGGAAGACGAGCCGTACAGCGGCGCCACCTTACAATAGTAGCAATTACTTCCACAGGCTTCGTACTCACTAGAACGTCCAAACTATCATTGCACGGTCGGCTGCCAGGTTTTTGTCGACTCCGTAGCAACCGAGTAAGTCTTAGGCTGCGAGCCATCTCTTACGTCGTTCTACCTCAGCACTCCGCTGATGTGTTTCTCCGGTCTACATTCTAACTAACAGTCAGCCAGTTATGTAACAAACGCCCCTTCCTTTTAAAAAAAACCACCAACGTCAAGCGGCGGTGGGAATTTTAATAATTCTGTCAAATGTAATGCCTGTCTACTTTCATTACACAGAAGCGCGGGCTTACAGAACTGTCTGTTCGTGTTTGCGTGTGCCAAAAGAGTCGCTAGCGATTGTTAATGCAGGACCCTGGCATTTCTGCGGTAATATATTTTTTGAAAAACAACAAATTCTGTTCACGTACAAGTTAAACCAACAACACGACTGCCTCTCAACATCCATATTTCGCGGTTTTAACTCTTCATAAGACAAAACGTTTGTAGGCTGAATAATTCTCTCTCTGATAACTGGAGCAGTACACACCTCTGAAACGTCGGTCAACTTCTACGACACTACACGGCGCAACACCCCAGAAGAGTCATCTTCATAAACGAAGCTGAGAGATCCTCGAATGTGATTTAAATCCTATCAGTATCAAGTAATATCTTGCAGCGATGAAATTTTCGACATAAGGCCGGAAAAACCGCGCTGAAGTTCCGTTCATGGGTCAAGGCACGAGGCGTTTGCTGACTTGCCAGTTCAGCTACTGTATCCGGTGCTACGGAACACAGGACACGTATTCTTAACGCACGCAGCTCCTTAAATGTCGGCATCCAACAACAGTTCGCTCCATTTGCTGTCGTTAAATGCTCTGTATTCGTTCTTGGACACCCTGTATCGGCCACATGAGACTGAGGATGTTTCCACAACCTTCACCAACCTTCATAATCGATAATTTCGTCATCGCGAATAAAGCAACGGAGACGCGAAGATGACGACTATTTCACGAATGTGTGGAGCTGCATCTCCATTCCGCGTGGAGAATTTCGCAGTCACTCACAAATCTACAGTCGACGACAAAGTTCTCTGTCAGTCTGGTGTGTCTGGGTGGTTGTTTTGCTGACTAATTCTCAGAAGAGATAAATTAATTTTGATGCAATCCCTTGCAGTTTTAATATTAAAATGTCGTGTGCCTTTATCATTTACCACCCACTCGTGTGCAGACGTAAATCCCCTTACATCATCCGCACGGAGCTAGCATTTCCGAGGCAAAACTTTAAAAGCGGTCGGAGCCTGCAAGCGCGCAGTGAACACGTTCATCGGTTTCATACACACCCCAGCTGTTTGCTGCCGGTTCCTCATTGTTCGAGCCAACTCAATATGTCTCCAGCTGAGTCTGCCTTTGTCCTCCGAACAAAGCACATTCTCTCTTTCATCTCTCTGGTTGCGACAGGTAGCCCCCTTGCGAGTGATACGTGAGACACGACCTTACTTCCGCATCATGTATGTGTTTATTTGTCTAAGGATTCCGCATTTCACATGCCTATTGTTTTTTCCTGCCACGTGACATTCCTTACCTGTACTAATCAAATTTTACCTCAGTTTCTCCTGACATGTCCTTCCAAATCCTTTCATATAAATCATTTATCTTGCCGTTACATTCGACTTTATAACAAAATTACAATTGAAAACCTCGACTAAGGAGACCTGGGCGTAGATGGAAGGACACTATATAAACAGATTTTTTAAAAACAAGGCGTGATAGATGTGGATTGGATTAATCCGGCTCGCGACAGGTTTCAGTGACGGGATTTCATAAACACGGCCATGAACTTTCAGGTTTCATAAAACACAATAATTTTTTGATCAGCTGAGCGACAATCAGTCTTATAGCCTAATATAGACTATCCCGCCTCGCTAGCAAACAAAACACGCGATAGTTCCTATCAGGATGCAAGTGTAACTAACTAACTAACTAACTAACTAACTAACACAAGAACAACAGAAATGCGTGCCCTGGACGAAAGTCACGCCTGAAACGACAGCAAATGTTTGCTCTTCGGATCGGTCCAAGAACTAAGCAAACTGAAACAAGCAGTTTCAGTTTGTCCACGGCTCTTCGCTTCTCAGTATTTCGGCTTAAGGAAACATAATTCCAAAACTTTAACCCTTTTCACGCTACGAACGAGAATTCTCACCCACGAACACAATCCGCCTCTGTTCAAAATAAGTAACTTCTGTGTTAACATTGCCAAGAACAAATATTCTCGTCTCAATCCACTGCTAATTCAAGTTATCTGTGGCTTTTTAATAAAGGCGACTTATTTTCGAGTTGCCACGAATAGGACACACATTAAAGGAATGAAAGATGGATTCACCTGGCTCTCGATAGGGCTCAGCAGCGAGCGCTTGGGAATACAGCATGAAACGTCGGGTTACATAAAAGACGGGCAATTTCTGTACTAGATGAACGACTATCAGCTACTCTAGAACGGCATTCGTCCATTGCTCTCCGTTTCTAAGTCCCCGATCTGGCTGCTTCAAGAGCAGAATCTGTTTCACAGTGCAAAATCGATCTATGTGCAGTGCTCGTTCTTTGACAAATGAGGACATGAGTCGCTCTTCTGCCAGACAGACCGCACGCAACAGGTGGTTGGTTTATCGTCCCTGGGCGGACCGATGAGGCAGCGGCACAGTGCCTACTTGTTTCCACTCTGAAAGGTTTCCTTCAGCTCCCAATACGCAGTTTCAGTCCCCTGAAACTAGTTCTGTTTGTTCACTGTCTTCGTTAAAGACACTTCTCAAATTCGTCGTCAATGTAATAAGCAGCGACTGCCACTGTTGCGATGGCCCGACATTTGTCTTTGTGCAACTGGGCTGCTAACGGCCCCTTTGTCCATCCCCCAGACAATACGTAAGTGAATATGGGGCAGTGGCGGAACGATACTGACCGCGGATACCAGAAACCTCAAGACGCGTGACCGCCTTCCGCGATAAAGCGCCGTGTAGTCTGCCGACGTTTCAGGCGTGCTTGGTGCCCCCAGTATCACGGTGATAAATAATGATAAACGCAGGAAGCACCTCTGAAACGTCGGTAACCTTCCAGTAGACTACACTCAGCTACATCGCAGAAGGCAGCCCACTTCAGATGAGGAAATGCGCACGAAGTGTTTGTGTTAAACCACGAAAAGAAGAGACAGGATAATATTAAAGCTGACAGGGTGTGGACTGGATTCGTCTACCTCAGGATACGAGGCAGTCCCATGAAAGTTGAAGGGTTTCTTTACCATCTGAACTACTCACAGCTTCTCCAGGACAACTCTGCTCCGTGGAATCGGACGTCAAATTCAGACGACAAGTTTAAATGTAGATTGAATTGACAAATGTAGCCGACATCCGCTGAGAATTTACCGACATGTAACTAACTAACTAACTAACTAACTAACTAACACAAGAACAACAGAAATGCGTGCCCTGGACGAAAGTCACGCCTGAAACGACAGCAAATGTTTGCTCTTCGGATCGGTCCAAGAACTAAGCAAACTGAAACAAGCAGTTTCAGTTTGTCCACGGCTCTTCGCTTCTCAGTATTTCGGCTTAAGGAAACATAATTCCAAAACTTTAACCCTTTTCACGCTACGAACGAGAATTCTCACCCACGAACACAATCCGCCTCTGTTCAAAATAAGTAACTTCTGTGTTAACATTGCCAAGAACAAATATTCTCGTCTCAATCCACTGCTAATTCAAGTTATCTGTGGCTTTTTAATAAAGGCGACTTATTTTCGAGTTGCCACGAATAGGACACACATTAAAGGAATGAAAGATGGATTCACCTGGCTCTCGATAGGGCTCAGCAGCGAGCGCTTGGGAATACAGCATGAAACGTCGGGTTACATAAAAGACGGGCAATTTCTGTACTAGATGAACGACTATCAGCTACTCTAGAACGGCATTCGTCCATTGCTCTCCGTTTCTAAGTCCCCGATCTGGCTGCTTCAAGAGCAGAATCTGTTTCACAGTGCAAAATCGATCTATGTGCAGTGCTCGTTCTTTGACAAATGAGGACATGAGTCGCTCTTCTGCCAGACAGACCGCACGCAACAGGTGGTTGGTTTATCGTCCCTGGGCGGACCGATGAGGCAGCGGCACAGTGCCTACTTGTTTCCACTCTGAAAGGTTTCCTTCAGCTCCCAATACGCAGTTTCAGTCCCCTGAAACTAGTTCTGTTTGTTCACTGTCTTCGTTAAAGACACTTCTCAAATTCGTCGTCAATGTAATAAGCAGCGACTGCCACTGTTGCGATGGCCCGACATTTGTCTTTGTGCAACTGGGCTGCTAACGGCCCCTTTGTCCATCCCCCAGACAATACGTAAGTGAATATGGGGCAGTGGCGGAACGATACTGACCGCGGATACCAGAAACCTCAAGACGCGTGACCGCCTTCCGCGATAAAGCGCCGTGTAGTCTGCCGACGTTTCAGGCGTGCTTGGTGCCCCCAGTATCACGGTGATAAATAATGATAAACGCAGGAAGCACCTCTGAAACGTCGGTAACCTTCCAGTAGACTACACTCAGCTACATCGCAGAAGGCAGCCCACTTCAGATGAGGAAATGCGCACGAAGTGTTTGTGTTAAACCACGAAAAGAAGAGACAGGATAATATTAAAGCTGACAGGGTGTGGACTGGATTCGTCTACCTCAGGATACGAGGCAGTCCCATGAAAGTTGAAGGGTTTCTTTACCATCTGAACTACTCACAGCTTCTCCAGGACAACTCTGCTCCG
This sequence comes from Zootermopsis nevadensis, assembly GCF_000696155.1. The sequence goes on along the minus strand of NW_019059645.1, from coordinate 2,767,290 downwards.
TGGAATCGGACGTCAAATTCAGACGACAAGTTTAAATGTAGATTGAATTGACAAATGTAGCCGACATCCGCTGAGAATTTACCGACATGAAATGTAGTGATAGACAAATACGAGACCTCTCTCTTATGGGTTCCTTTTACGCAAATCGCGCAAAAACGGCACAGATTTCTGAATCATTACGTAACCCTCCAAATCCATAATCATAATTCATCATTCCCTGTTAATAACCCACGCCCTTAAGAAAGCGGCCTTAATATGGAAACCTAGGGTGTGAAGCGACCTTAAGCGTGTGGCAATCCACATAGTTCAGCCCTTTCCCGCTGTGGCAGCACCATGCTGGTAGCGGCCAGAGATGGAACGAGGAACAGAGATCCAATAAATTGATTTTTGCGACCGCCTTTCAAAACCGTCCCCACTACATCACAACCGAAATTTGGTGGAAGCAGGTTTACAGCCGTCGAAGCCTATTCGCGTTCGTGTAAAATCCAATTTCAAAAGTCATAAACCACCTCGAAGTAAAATTAGATTGTGCTTGTCACACTCTGAAGGAACCAGGCAGCCGTTACAGGACAAAAATTCTCCACTAACGGCGATAAAATGTAGAATATCACAGAACAGATACCCGGTTGAGTTTCTTAACCCTTCGAAGTCGAAGCTCGTATGAATATCATTTATGAATTCAGTCCGTACCGCGAAGAAAACACCGCACTTCGCCACAGCAAAGATTAGCTGGTTAACGCTGTTTAAGAAAATGATCGCAGTTTACAGTGAGAATCATATGGAACACATAAAAACAAAATGTGAAGTTGTTGTCAGTATAGTGACTCGCTGCTGACTGGACCACCAGGGATCGATCCCCGATGGGTGCAGATGAATTTTTTTACAGACGATGCGTCCAGATCGGCTCTGGGGTACAATTGGTACCTAGGCCGGGGAGAGGTTAAGAATGAGTAGTAGTATACCTGCTCTCCTCCAAACCGCCTACATGGCGTGTAGTGGGACAACTTTACTTTACTATACACCAAACGAAACCATTAACTTAGGTCGCTTATAAATTAAAATACTTCGTTGCGAATTAGCAACTGTCGCCCAAATTTAGGGCGCTGATTTGCAGGATGTCAAATCGCGGACGCCGTTCTCTGTCTTGTGAGCTGCTCTCCTTTCCCCGGGTAACAGCCATCACACTTGAAGAGGAAACATGATTCACGACGCAGCCACTGAACCAACCACCGCTGGTGCCAGGGACCGGTAGCTGCTGCGATCTCGCGGTCAGGGACGCTATAATGCACATTTAATGATTGCACTACCCTTCAATGACGGGCAGGGGCCACTTGAAGCACTATACAGTCTGTCCAGTTCTCCTTACCGCCTCTTACACCTACAGTCACAAATTTCTGTAGGACGTAAGGACAGAATAACAAAGTACATGAATGCTATGGGCCACGCAGTTTAATGACGTACGAAAGTTTAAAAAAATTATGTAGCAAAAACTTGTAAATTAAGTTACTTTATCAACGCTGTAATCGTTCGAGGCGAGTTTCCAGAAACAAAATTTAAAAAAGAACGCCAGTTTCGCGACGCATGTCCGTCTGTAACCCCCACCCCCCAAAAAAAAAATCTATCAGAGGTACGGACTAAGAAGTGATCTGATTAACGACAGCAGAGTCTTCAAAAAAGAATTCATGAAACATTCAGAGAATGGCAGGAGAGTTTTCGCTACCGTAACTAAAAAAGCAGCTCCCACGTGGCCGTCAACAGCTGATGTCTGTGAATGCTAAAACGATTACATGGCCGCCACTCGAACCTAACCTGCTCTGACAATTGTGTTTATAAATTTCAAACTTACAGAGCAAGTGTGTACACGAGCGCCAAACGCGTACACATTGAGTCTCAATACGAGACTCAACGCCCACGTGCATTTACGAACTAAAATTTTACACTCAGTATCTGAGGTTTGAGGTTATCACGGCGGTAAATATTTCTGCGAAAGTGACGCAGTGTAGACTAACAAGGTTGATTTCAAACGTTTCGGAGGAGCATAATGTCTCAATCTTCAGGGCAGAAGATGGAGACAGTATGTTCCTCCAAAATGTTGGTGTATTCTGCCTACGAGTCCAAAAACAGCGACACAACCCAGAATAACATGGACAACGTCATAACGTGTTTTGTTTTGCTATCAATATCGACGTTTCATAAGCTGAAAATTAATTGATTTTTCATTTGGATCTCTTCATGCAAACACGATACAGCAAGATGGCGTACGTCACCACCTTACGTCTGTCCCCTTATACTTGCTTCTTACGGTATTAGTATACCCCACTATCCACGCGCAGTGCCCTCGTATATACGCGGTTAGTGCATCCGAAAACTGAAGGAGACACGAACTTCAAGAAAGAAGTTCGGCGGCCCAAACCAGAGGAAGCCCCTTCTGGTTATGCCACCCGGGACCCTTGTCCATGCCTGGGGCTATTTTTACTGCATTCCAAAATGTTTACCAATTCAAGGGTGTCCAAAATGGCCGAGTTGCGCGATAAAGCGAAATTCTTAAGCCCACGTGTTGTAATGCAGCCTGAGATTTTTTCAACAGAGCCACAGAGGCCGGCGTGTCGTAAATACGCCGTCGCTTCAAGAATCGGCCGGAAAAAGGAGTTAAGTCAACTAACTGCACTGAGTAGAGACTTCCTTCTGAAGCTGATGGTGTCTCAGCTAGTCAAATATCCCGTCCTTTATTCAGCCGGAACTTTTATTACGTCTCCACAGGAGCTCGCCAGATGAACTCAATTACATTTAAACTATAACTTTGTTTAATGTTTTATGGGTTAGTGGTAAGTATGTGTACCACCTACTCCTTGTGTGTTTCTCACAGTCTTTTTATGGGTTTCATTTTGTCAATCGACCTAACGGTTTTGGGGGTCGTTCTCTTGGAGCCAGGAACGGATTATTAAATATTTTCAGATAAGACATCATGTAATATTAAAGCCGGATTTTATTTTGTTATTTAGCGTTCATTTAGATATTACAGTCAAGTGGCAGCCCTGACTAAAGTTATTCTGAGGCGTCTGTCCATGTTTATTATTGGGTTATTAGACGTTTTGTGTAACGCATACACCGCGGACTTCCAGAAATTATGGGTTTCTGCGCAAGTCCAAAGTCGTTCCATAGACTAGCAAAAAAATGTATGTATATATGAGATTCTGCTGCCAAAAATCTTGAATATCTCGAATTGTCTCTGACAGCAGACTCGCTGTCGAGAAATTCCCGGGGAACAAAATTATGTGTGACGTGCGACAAAAAACCGGAACGGTGAATCACTTCGAAATAATTGTACTAGAGAGAGAGAGGGGGGGGGCGGTTTCAACGCACACGGGAGCCACGTGGGCGCTCCACCTCGACGCCTCGTTTTCAAAATACATTACGTGCCTAAATATAATATTTTTAATCTTCTCCGAAAACGACTCGAGGTTTCGTCTGGCGTCGGCTCTGATCGTGATAGTTCGTGAGCAGCAAGTAGGTGGCTCACTCTGCGTGTCTCGCATGTTACCACCGACCCGCGACCACACTCACCTCGAAGACTGCACCCGGGTTCAAACCAAGATAGTGTGAGCGGGCGGTGATTCAGCCCCGTCGAGTTTGGAGATCAGTGAGAACCGCGTGCGTGCGTGCGTGTGTGTGTGTGTCCGCAGTGCCGAGGGATCGATCCAGCAACTGTCGTCGCCCGACTGCAGCACGAATCTCGGTCACCACCGAAGACCCTCGGAAACCTCTGCGTCTTCCAGACTTCATGACCTCGTCTCTCAGTCGCTTCGAGGGCCACGACATGACCCAAGCATCGTGACGTCACCATGCCGACGCTACCCGACGCCACGCTTGGTGCAGACGGGGGGCTGGCGGGCCGCACGCGACCCCGCCCTGCCAGTACTGCGCCTTCCCGGAGGCGCCCCCAACTCCCCAGTGAACACCCCTGCGATCGTATCCATCCCCATGACCCCCGCGGGGGGGATTCCGATAGGAATGGCTACGTCTGGCCCCTTCGGCATGCTACACGTGTATCCTACCAAGGCGTCGGAATTCATGTTCAAGCAGTTCGAAGGATTCAAGGACTTCACGATGAACACGGCCAAGTCCGGGCTCAGTGTTGGAGAGAAGACTGCCTTCTGGCTGTACGCGAAGGTGCGGGCCTGGTCGCGCAACTGGTTCACACACATCTTCCTGTTCCTGGTGGTTCTGTCCTACAGCCTCATAGGTATGTGACGCCACTGGGACGATTTCCGGGCGCAAGAGTGTAGTTACTGAAATCTTCCAGGAACTGAACAGTCCCGGGCGGCGCGCAGAACGAAGTGCTTTGACGTGAAAGTGGCAGGTCTGCTTTATGGGGAGCGTCGTAATTTGTACCTGTCACCAAATATGCTACGACCAGGAGGATGAAACAAACGGAGAATGCAGAACGCATTGGTGGGATGACAAAAACATTATAATTTTGCAGGGATGCATAAAAGGATGGGACCAGTTGGGAGAACTAGATGTAGAAGGGAGAACAATATTAAAATGTTTCTCAGAGTGATAGGGCGTGGACCGCGTTTAATTAGCTCAGGATAGGATCAACTAGTGAGTTCTTCTGAATACGGGAATAAACATTCGGCTTTAAAAAGGCGAGAAATTTATTGATTATCTTACCGACTATCAGTTTCTGAGGACTGCTGCGATGTTTTGATCCGAAACACAGTAACAACACCCACTCACTGCAGCACGAAGACGGCAGTGTTCTGAATCGAAAACCGAAATGCGAACCATTAAACAGTCCACTCGTTTGTTACAGGAATTCAATTCGTAACGTCACCGTCATGCAAGCCGATATGGAACTTAACTTCTCGTTAACTACTCCTCGGATAACGCTTTAAAAAAGGGGCCGTCCTTCATGGCTAAAGCACTAGATCGTCGACGCTTACCGAACGTTTCCTGCTGCTGTTACCGACAGCCAACAGCGCTACTTCGTCTTGAATTTTTTATTCATTCATTCAATAACTGACCCTTCTCATTTAAAGTGTTTATCCTATCACACGAAGTTATATAACACTGACTGACTGAAGCGGGGATACGTAAAGAAGCTGTTCCTGGGATGGCTGAGTCCGGATTGCCCGCGAAGGCTGCAGAAGGAGGGCGAACAGCACAGGGCAGAAAGGGTGGGATGTACTGTGCCAGGGGGCGGCAGCCGGGAGACAACGGGTAGGAGTGACTGGGAAAACAAAGTGACAGAAGCTGCAATAAGATGCTGATTAGCGTCTAATCGGCACAAATGACGAGACACGTCATAAAAGGAGCGTGTGCATTGCAGGAACTGGAAGTCTGCATAACCTTTTAGCGGTCTAATGCAGAGTACTCTTATAAACTGAAATGACGCCTCCAGACGCTTACGCCGAACCGTAAACACGCGCAAAGTAGACCGGGTTAAGGCGTCATTAGCAACAGACGCCAATAAACAACGTCGACGCATTTGATAAAGCGACAGGCAAGATCTCCACAAAGAATCTTATTAACATCCCCAAATCAATTACAGACTTTTTACGGTGATGATGCGCGCCTTTCAAGAGCGGAATTTGTTTTACTATTGTTACGATGGAGTGAGAGATTGTGTCACTGGAACTGCCTCTAACGGCCCCTTTGTCCATCCCCCAATGAATATGGAGCAGCGGTGGAATGATACTGACAGGGGGAAACAAAAACTTGTCCAACATCTGTGTCTCATGTACTGACCTGGGTACGAACCGGGACCCCCGCTGTAAGAAGCCGGCATCTAACCGCCTGGACTATGAAACTGGCATCAGGACAAAGTGCTCGGTTAAACAATTATAAAGCGGTGAAAAATTATTAATGGGGAGGCAATGAATTTCACACACACGGACGACGAAATTTATAAGCCAGTGACAGGGAGGCCTTCCGGTAACGAAAATCTAAAGAACAAGAAACAGATGACAGAGAAAAAGTACTGAGACATTAAGTGTGTTAAAAGGCGTAATAAGTTCGTCTAAACATTTGTGTTACTTTGTTCTGTTGTTTGTGCGAAATTCTGTCGTGTTGGTGCCTTTGAAAAAGATCCCTTAGTACAGTCCCGATTCCAGAAGACGGGAATTTCCCGCAATAAATTCGTAACATATCGTCTTAAAAGATCAAAGATCTTTCTCAGCAAACGTCCTGATGATTTGTGTTCGCCGACGAAGATGGCTGAAGCAGCGCGTCCGAGCCCAACAGCGAAGACATTCATTCTGCAGATGCCAGGTTCAAATGTCGGTCTGAAACTCTGCCATGTTTTCCGGCTGTCAAACTCCGTGTCTCAGAGAGCAAACATTCTACATCTTCAAATCCAGACACCAGCACACAATATTCCGCTTAAAATACACTACAAAATTAATTAACGTAACAGAGCAATCAATCTGTTCCCATTGTGTTATGGAGTGTATTTAAACTCCTAAGTTAATAGTTTAAAGCTAAAAAATACACGCGGCTCTTAATTCCAAGAAAACACCATAAATGTAAGGGCACGTAGTTAAATTTTTGGAACGTCTTACTGTGGGAGCAAATGCAACCCACAGGTTGACTTCTGACAGGCAGGCAGGCAGAGATAAAACACGCAGAAGCAGGTGGTAACCATAGTTACGACAGTTGTAAAGCAACCGCGCACATCCCGATGAAGAGCCACGTCAGAACGAAACTGGCGCGTGTCCAGTAATGGAGTTGACAGCCCGCGGATCGGGTCGCCGTACACACCTTTCTCCCTGAAAATCTGATAGTCCCTTAGCTAGTCTAGAAATGTTCCGCCTTTTATGGTGATAAGTTTATCACCGTGTTCACAAGAGCCTGCCGTCGGTCTCCATCGTGAGTCAAACCCTCTCTGAAGATCCGTTTTAATATTATCTCCGAATCATTTCCTGCCTAAAGAGACAACTGCAGTTGACGGACCTCCGTTTCCTGTCTCAGCTATTTTTCATAAACCAGAAGTAATTGCGGTAATATAATTGCAGGAGCTGTCATCTTCGTGGCAGTGGAGGGATCGTACGAACAGAAGGTGCAGTCCAACCTGCGCACGGAGCGCTACACGCTGGTGAGGCAATTACGTGAACTAACGCGGGATCCCGTCCTGGCCAACAATGACAATGACTGGGAGGGCCAGGCTGTGGAGAAGTTGCTCGTATTTGAGAAAATCATGCACGAGCACTACAAACATGGCGTCACCCCGAACAAGATCGACGACTGGAGCTTCTGGAACTCGGTCTTCTACTGTGGCACCATCTACACAACTATCGGTGAGTCACGATGAACGACAGACATTTGTTAGACGATTAATTGAATTAATGGGCAACCACCCACATGTCACGTGAATCATTCACAATAAAATGTCATCGCTTGGAAGTCAAGACATTCTTGCATCACATGCAACTATACATTACGCCCAATCAGATCTAATTTCATCATCAATCGTTCTTCTGTTGTCCCGGATACGCTGATTCTAAATCTTAGCTCTCCAGTAATTAACTTTAAATTCCGGTCGCACATCCAAAGCAAACAGTGGTTGTGGTGTTTCTAAGCAATGTTTAGTTGATATTCACACTTCAATAGGTTTAAACTTTCAAAACTCATCAAGAACTACACGAACCACCGACAGTAACTCTTCAATTTACCCACACAGTCCGTGTGTTTGGGGTTTTTACATTCTATCCAACGATTATGTCCCTGAACAGCGCTAACGAACTGATAGTCGTCATGGTGACGCGTTATGTTTGATTTTGGTATGAACTGACCTTTTTTAAGTATTACTTGGACGAGGTCCTATCTTTCTAACCTTATCAGAAGGATGGGCGGGCAGAGCCAGGGAAACTTCTAAGAAAATGACCCCTCTTCCTCCAGGAATAAAGTGCCTGTCACGTTCTCTTATTAGCGTCTTAACTCTATCTTCTTCGGCGTCAAAGGGCAGAGAGACGGTACTCACCACTGCGACAGGAGGGCAAGAACCGCGTATGTCCCCGGTTCTGTGAAGTCCGTCGCCCATTTTGTAAACCTGCTGTGACAGGGCGACGTTCTTATGAGCGCACACGAAGGCCAGAGGTTGGCACAGCTTCCTAAAAGAAAATCTTCAGTCATTATGTTTGGCGAGAACTCATGCGCACAGGAACAAAGTAAAAAAAACTGGATTCCTTCCAGCTGCGACATTTCGATGGGTGGCAGTGTCATTGTCCGTCAGCGACACATCATCAGTCACCAGTATCATCAAGAGACGCGGTCGGAACACAAGAAAAGTCTACTTGAAGACGGCTGTCTTCTGGGTTGTTACACCTCTGAAACGTCGGTGAACTATTACCAGACTACACGACAGAACCACCCAGCCATCTTCATATTCGCTGTCGTAATAATAATCTGAAATCTCACCCCCCCACCCCTCCAACGGCGCCAAGAACACCTTACGTAATCTTCCAAGTCGCGTTTAAAGGAACAATGAGGATCAAGATCATTATAGGGGCGCGCTGTTGCAACCTTGCGGTGTTTGTCGAGCCGGCAAGCGTATTAGTTACCCACGGCACCCTCTAAATGACTCAAGTGACGTTCGCTCAGCTGATCAATAAATTCCCCGCCGCTTATGGACTCAAAATCTTCGACTGAGATGAAGGAAGATAACGAGGAACGTTGTGTATGTAAGAATCTGTAAGGTCGTGGCCTATTTCGGCCGAAAATCCCGCACTCACTTGCCTCCAATGGTAGAAGCACGCGGACTCGGGTCTCGTAGGATGCAAGTCCCAGGCGGTCCAAGGATTCGGCTGATAATCCATCATTCGTCGGAATTGACGCATGAAAAGAGCCAGGATATCTAAGTTGAGACTCAGCTCGCAAGCAGAGAAGCTGATCTGTCTAAGCAGACAACGGGCGCATTCATTCTGAGACTTGTGTAAACACAGAATCATTACGATACCAACGATTTCAAACAAACTCTCGCACCTTATGTGAATGGCGAACGTCAAACACATACAGTCCAAACGTTTTATAGATGCCGCAGTGTTTCCACTGCGCAGTAACCGAGAGAGGGGCTAAATCACTTTATGACAGCTGCACACCAGAAAATCGAACTGTGGATAGTTTACAACACTAACGAGCAAAACACATCGGTTTTAAGTTTCTCGCTTGTAACTTAATGTACAGAATACAACCTAAAACTAGGGTTCATCCAGTCTCTTCCACTCCTGGGCCACTGTTTCCGCCGTCACTAACCTTTCGCGCAGCCGCTGACCGGCGTAAAGTAGAAATAGAGCAACATTTCAAGTTGTTCCTGGTTTTTTATAAATAAACCACACTTCTGGCACCATTTCTCTGACAGAGGTCATCTCAAGGCCGTTAATCTGACTTCATTTCATTTACAAAGTTTCCAAAAGCTGGAGGAACCGCCATATAATAAGCACAACTGCCGACTATTCAGATCACATTTGTAAACTTGCGGGGAGCGTAGAGGAAGGAAGACACGCAAAAGACACCGCCTAAGGACTTATCCAGGACAACCACACGATGAACATGCAAGAGGTTCTTCTGATACCTTTTTTTTTCAAGTTGACTCGAGTTCGGCAGTAGAGCTTCACAGACTTCCATTCAGAGTTTTTGTTACGTTACTCCGATACGGCCGGACTGTTCTCCTATTCACTTTCACGACTGTCGGGCAAACAATGGCCGCCTTGTGGCTCTTCGCCGCTCGTGCGCGCACACACGTAGGGTTCTTCGTGTTCTATCGCCACCGCACCGCATCGAGAATGAAGCGTGCTGAGTTCGAAAACCCGCAGAGGTAAAACTGCGCTCGCTTCCTACTGAAAAACCGCTCGTTCGCGCTGGTTCTAAAACGGACACTGCTGCAGGTTCACGAGTTTTATGGGCATTACAACGACGTGGACAAATTGTACGTAATTTAGAACTAATCTAACTCAATTCAATGGGTTCAAGACAGTGTCTGGCGGTGATTTCTCATCCGTCGAATTACAAGCCTCACTGACATTATGATTATCTTAAAATCTCAAGCCCTGAAGATGGAAACAGTATATTCCTCCGAAACCTTGGTATGTACCAACGGGTGTAGACTGCGTCACGGCCCAGAACAACACTGTCACCATGCTGTACAGCGTTCTTGCCATCCTTGACACCTGGGAATAAAGGTGGTGTCACGATATCTTGGCGTAACCCTTCTAATTTTCAATTCAACTAAATTTCTGATCATGCCACTAAGTGCCTACCCGTTAACACCGCACAGCACACAACAGACGGTCGGTTGGTTGGTAATCGATGGGGCTGGGATGCGTGCGCTCGGGCTGACCATTACACACAAATTGAAGATAAGGCGGCTCAACTGTGGGGGCTACGACCAGAAAACTGCATGCACACAACTGCCATTCTGAGCAAGTGCTGTACTATAAAACCGACCTCGTGTAAATTTTGCAGTTACTAACGAGAATGAACCTCTGTCCCTGGGTTACACTTGTGTTTGCTATCAGAGGAGTAGCTGAAGACTAGCTTCTGTGCGAAGCAAGTGAGCAGGTGGGCGCGTAGGCACACTTGCGTGCCGGATATTTCCGGTTCTCAGGGCGACGAATATGAACACGGCTGTCTTCCGGGATGCTGGTCAGTATAGGCTGGTAGAAACTAACCGATCACCCTGACAACTGAAGCACTAATCACCACTGAAACGTCGATCGACATCCACCAGACAACATGGCGCAACATCCCATACGAAAGTCATCTTCAACTCCATGGCTTTGTACAAGGAGAATAAAATAACCCATAACAGAGAAGTCATATCAGTCTGTCTGTCCATCAGCATGATCCGTCTCTTAAGTTAATCCAAGGATTTCTTGAAAATTTGCCTGGCTTGTCGGTTGTCCGCGCTGAGAATTGTTGAGTAAATGCAATTTTGGTGTGTATGGGTTAGTGAGAAGAAGCTAAACGTAATCGCAACTGTTTGCCCCATAGCACAGCCCCAAACTGATACAATTATGAGGGCCATAAAAACCGACCAATCAATTTCTCATCAAATTCCATGGATTTAAATATCACCGCCTTCGGCAACCTAGAAATTAATGGCGAGTGGGTAATAAACAGTGTTAAAGACGACGAGATTTCGATCAGAAAGTAATAGAGTTACTTTCCATTACTTCTCGAAATTGGCTCATGCGACTCAGACCTCGCTGACCTCTTTACCACCCTAAGAACCCCATCAAATTTCTTATTGAAGTGTCTGTACCTGAACGGTGAAGATGGACAGAGCCGGGTCGAAGCAGACACTGCACGTATGAGTGGGATCAAAGCAGACACGAGATGTAGCACCAAGATCGGCGAAGGTCAGCGCACCGAATCATACAACAAATTCGAGGTCACATTTGCAAGTGCGCGCATGTGGCTGGGAAATACTACGAACCAACGAGAGAGAGAAAGGCAGCTTCATTGTATACAGGCAACAAGGGGGTAGGGCACAGAACAACAAGATGTGATGATAACACGACGTGCGTGTTTGTGCACGGAGAGGAACACTTCTAGGAAAAAGGTCAATTCTTACGGAAAGAAATGAGACGAGAGGCTGTGTTTGCCACAGGCAGATATTTGGAGCACCACAATAGTGACGGAGGTGCTGTATTTGTAAGCGCGCCCTCGCAGTGTCTGGCACCCTGCCCTGGAGTAGCCAAAGGTAGAGGCGACATCTCGATAGGCAGGCGAGCGCGCGGACACAAATACAATTTACTTACCTCTGCGACGTCATTCTGAACTAACACCGAACAAAGTAGAGTTGCTGAAACTACTGGATCTGAAATATTCAGGTCCCCCTTCGTCTGATATAGAAGAACTACAGCACATCAAAGTACAGCGCGTACGGTACACGAATATTTATTTAATGGCAAAAGACTTCAAGCCCCGGTCGCTTTACCTCCGAGTAAGGAGCCACTGTATTCGTCCTGCAGAAGGTTGTGTGGGCAACTGAGTCGGTACGGCAGCCGGTCACTTTACCGACTTGGTCGTCAGGATTATCACAAACCGCTCGGAATAAAGATCATCACAGTCACATGCCAGAACTTGCTAAGGTTTTTGTTTCTGGGAGAATAAGTGAAATTCTGCTTACAAATTCGTTCTCTCTGCTTAACGCCAATCCTACCGCGGGTCTGTTAAAGTGTTTTTTAAACCGGTAACCTTTTCATTGATTTTTGGCGTATTCGACGGAAAGACTCGATATACGTTCGGCGTCAAGCCGGGTCTAAAGGTCAGGCACTTATCTCCCGCCAGACGCACGTGTGTCCAATGACTGGCCGGTCTGACTCTACAGAGCGTACGAAGGTCCCCAGGCGGTGCCCAGTCGTCCTTCTGGTAAAACGTCTAGAGGTAACATGAAGAGATGTTGGGCCAGGGTCTTAACTGCGTTCGTAAACAATTTTGAATTTTGACATTACCCTTGGGGGGGGGGGCTCGCCCACTGTTGGCTTTGTGGCGCACAGCCGAAAGGGGACGAGCCGCCCAGTGTATAATGAGTGTCGTGGCCGTCTCCAGTCAATGTATTTTTAACACTCGATTACAGGACTCTTAGCTATTTTTAAACCTAAAGTAGGCGAAGATGTCTCCATGTATCTGCCTCTGAATGCCAGATCGCTGTGATTTCACCACAGCGCCGTGACGAATGTTGAAAATGACTCGAAACATATCTCTGAGTCACGGTGTGACGATGTTGTTTCGTATTCGGAAGTTCCCTCATTCGAATCTCTGACTGGACACATGTTATCCTCATTTTCCTCGGTTTTATTCGTTCTGATACACAGGCAGAAATCCTCACCACCCGTTCATAATCACCCTGCAATTTACGGCTCGACGTCCAAGTGCTACGCTGTTCACACAGCGCAATGATCCATCCCCATTTAACTGTAAAATGGGGGAAGTTCCGGTTGGACTTTTGCTGCTTTGTAAAACGCCTCTTGGTTGCATGGTCCGGGAACGACGAAGAAACAGTGAGATCGGCACTGAAAATAGAGACTGCAGGTTCCTCAGAAACTTCGGGGTCCATTTACAAATCTAGACGGCGTCACGACACAGAATAACGTCGTCGTCTTCCTCGTAGAAGACGGTTAAGAAGCACTTTAATGCACGGGTCTGAGGAAAACCACAATCAGTCAAGTACAAACAATTACCGCTGTGCTTTAAACGGCTAAGAAGTACGAGGGGCAGACGCACAGAACTTCGACGCCACGGGCCTGTTCCAGCTCCCATCAGAGAGTACACGGGAGCCGCGCCAGCGGGTTACAGATTCCTGCACGAGAACATCTGGACCGTGGGCGGAGAGGAACGTCTTCTTTCAAATCGCAGCTGGTGAGACGTGTCTCGTTTACCCTAACATATGATTGCCCCAGGGAAACGGCAAATTCGCATCAACTGCTCACGGTCTTCGAATTTTATACATCACACTGACGTTAAGCGTTGCGTCTCGTCTGACCGTCGGCACGTACGGGTCATCAGATCTCTTCAGAAACAAGAAAGGATCTCAGTTCGGTTTGCAGCCCAATAGTGACTACAAGTGCCGCGTGCATTATTAATAATTTGCCCACGCGAAATATTTCTGTATTTCCTATGATTCTCAGTGTTGGAAGCGATTAATTCAACGAACAGCGTTAACCAACTGATCGTCGTCATAGAGACGCGTTGATTTCATTTGCGGGCGGACTGAATTGACTTTCGGCCTCAAGAGTTTAAGCGTAGGGGCATATTAATTAGACGACAAAGTTCTGATCTAATTTCGTTTCGTCTAGTCTACCCTGTGCTGCAGTCTTGTGGTCAGGGCTGGTACCACGGCACGATCGCCACAATCCATGCACTTTCCATATACGGACACTACGAAATCCACGTGTTAGTTCGAGCACCTCTTCCCCCTTTCAACAGCTCAAACAAAACATGGATTTTCACTAAACTTGTTAGAATGCCTTGCACATTTTTTGTCATCAATTATGCCAACCAGCTCCACTGAATGTAAGATCCTCAAACCTAAAAAAATGCCCAAAAATTATAAAAAGAGGACGATGTGGAATATTTCTTTTGTTCTCAAGATAACAGTTCAAAAAACACTCACTAATCAGTAGAAATTTCGTAACAAACAGCAGGAAATATTATATAAATATTTTTGTTTTAATCGACTAGCCTCAGTTTGGCATCGTGCTGTAGTTACCCTGTCGCTCACTCTAGCGAGCATTCGCCGAAATACTACGCCGCGGACGTTGGCGCCGCCGCGAGAATCAACTCGTACGTCGAGTTGCGGGTAATCGATAGTCGCTCTCGACGCCTCGCACTGCGGGAGTCTGGGCCGTTCGCTGGCTATTTCTGTCTCGTAGTCGTTGCGTGTGAGCGAGCTGGGTGTTACTCGTGGGGGCAGGGGCTCGCATCCAAACTGCGGCATGGCCGATGAACGAACGATAGTTACCGATGTACTGGCGACACCAGATCAAGTTCTGGCTGCTGGAGGCGTCTCCAAGAGACGCCGTGGCGCCTCCAGCTCCAAGAGACGTAGTCCGTCTGATCACAGGCGGCGGGCAGCAACACCCGAGCCGCCCAAGGAGTTGTCATCCGATCCCGACGAAGGCGCGATAATGAGACCACAAATATCGACAACTGTTAGGAGAAGCAGCACCGCTGAGAAGGCGTCAATGACGAAAAGAAGCCAGTCTTCGCCCGGCGAAGTACGACTCAGCCTATCGTCAACTTTCATACAGGGAGAAATTGGAACAGAGCCAACAGAATCAGCACAACAGAAAGCGGAAATCTCTCCAACTAAAGCTGTCCCGACGAAGAGGATGAGCACAGCAGAAAAAACGCTGTTGACCAAAAGAAGCCATTCCTCTCCAGGTGAAGGTCGCCAGAGCCTGCCACTGTCGTCCAGTGCGACGCAAGAACCTGGGGTCATTGCAGCCCCCAGAAGGAAGCAACTGTCTGACGACTCTTTGTCGGCTCTGAGAAGGCGCACAGGCAAACCTGAAGACACTGCCGTCCACGAGAGCGTCGAGACACGCACAGAGGTGGTTCGCGTTGAGAAAGTGGAACCCGAATATGAAAGGCTGCCGTCTCCAGCAGAAACAACAAAGGACGACGTTGCGGTACAAAGTTCCTCAGTGCCTACCGCTGAGGTAAGCGTGAAACCGGCTCGTGAAGCGGTTTGGGGACCGTTTTTCCGCGAGACGCGTAAGGAATGGAGGAATTTCTTAAACGAACACAGTGGCCAATGGGGGAAGATAATCGCGCAGAGAAATAGGTGTGCCGGCGCTCTGGTGGTGATGTTCGTCTACTGCGGGCTTGGGGGCCTGGTGTTTCGCTTCACGGAGGGCGCCTTCGAAGCTTTCTATAAGTGCGGCGTGAAGAGGGTGAAGCGGGACTTCGTGGACTCGCTGTGGCTCGGGAGCCACCATCTGCAGGAGCAAGACTGGAAGTCTCAAGCGCGCAGGAAGCTCATGCAGCTGGAGGGCGAGCTGCTGGCGGCGCACGAGGCCGGCGTCACGACGTACAGCGGGCAGCGCGCCTGGAGCTTCCTGAACGCCGTGGTGTACTGCCTCACGGTCGTCACGACTATCGGTAAGGATGCTGGCTCCTGTATCGGTAGAGCGAGAGATGGTTCGTGACACACGAACTGTATTTGCATTATCGTTTTCCACGCGTTTCGTACTGAACGGAATTCGATAAAAAGCGTGTTTGGCTGCAACCTGACACTCGTAGTGTTGTTAGTGTAGACACAATTCAATTACATTTGCAATAAACAAACATCAGCTTAAACAGGGAACAACGCATTTAGCTTCATGACTGTGATCCTCAGTTATTACCAGTGATATACGTCGATGACATCCAACACATCAGCTGGAATAATGTAACAGCGTTACTCAGTCAGTATAGTGACTGACTATGGACTAGATCACTAGGGTTCGATCCCAGACGGGGGCAGAGGATTTTTCATCTAGCCTCTGCGTTCATACCGGCTCTGGGGCTCACCCAGCCTCCTACCCAATGGGTACCGGGGTCCTTTCCCGAGGGTAAAGCGCGTAGTGTCCAGGTTAACGAGTAGGAACTATACCTTCTCTCTCCCCCCTCAAGCGCCTACATGGTGTATAGTGGGAAACCTTTACTTTTACGTGTTTTAGTCGAATTCCATTGCTGGTAATCCTTGACAGCTGATCCGAAAATCATTTATAAGGTTCAATGACTTTTGGGGTAACTTGGGGCAGGCGGACGGAATAAGGAAAAGTTATAAAAGTTAAAGCAACCCCTGTGCTTAATTAAGCACCACGATGCCTTTAATGCTTATCACGGAGTAGGTCTAACCCCACGCATCACTCACTTGTACCACGTGTTTCCATTACACGGGACCACAAACAGAAGTGGTAACCTGCTATCACGTACTAATGGATAGCGGTAAGTGACACGATTAACAAACTTCATCGGAACATAACGGAAGGAGCTTTGTCAACGAACACCCGGGCACGCCACAAGCAGGTCGCTAAGAATAAAACCGAACTGCGGAGTGGGAACAGCGGTTTACAAAAAGTGGTCCGCGTACCTGACACTATAACTTATTTGCGGATATCTCCGAGGCTTGCAAATTATTATCACCTGAACAGAAAAAAAGGGCGATTTTAATGTATTGCTGTCCTATTAAAATCATTGTTTAATTTTACGGTATTTAATAAATCGATAGAAACGGGATTAAACATCCAGACTGTTTTTGCATCCGATTCTATCAATCAAGGAAACGTCTGTATGTCGTCTCCCTCAGTTGCATCACAAGATGCATCGACGTGTGTCGTCTTCCTGTGTTAAGCAAATGACGTCTACGCGACTGTTCACCACGCCATGGCGCACTGCACCAGTCACTTGTCTGGTCGATAATCTCAGCACCAGACCCAACGCGCTGGCCGCGAACCGCAACGTACCTCCACTCCCCCATACGTCTTCGTGGCTACGTGCACCTCAGAATATTTTATCTTCCCGACTCACAGGCCAATGCAACATTATAAGAAGAAGAAGAAGAAAATTACAATGTTACATGCCCTTTGAACGGATGTGAATCTTGGACTGTCATCTCAATAGCAGAACATAGGTAAATCGAGAAATCGACATTATTAATATTTTCATCTTTAGTACTGTACAATGAATATTATTTCGATAATCAGACCAGATATTATGAGATGGACAGGACATGTAGCACACGAGGAGGATACTCTAATCAGAATTATGCAGGCGAAGCGCTTTAATATAATCTCTTTCGTAAAGTTACTGTTAATGGATTAAGGGCCGGCCCATACATGACAACGCCTCGAAATTAATTCCCTCGAAGGAAGATTAAATGGCTCCTGTTAACTTAAAGAGAACGGAGTTAAAAGCAACATACGGGAAGTTGGCTTTCATAAATTATTAGCTACCGGTCCGTGTTGAGGGTGTTTGAGAATACGGTGCTGGAGAACCGAGGGGAAAAAATGAAAACTGCGCAAAGGAACTTCACAATGATGCAGTCTTCGTCACACGCCATCAGGGAGGTAAAAACAAGTAGCATCCGATAAGCAAGACATACAGCATGCAAGCAGAAGACGGGATATACAGAAATTTTGCTTGTAAACCCCCGAGGGCATAGACCACACGCAAGACCAAGACGTAAAGAAGATAACACTAAAATGGATGTTCAAAGCTGTGGTGTGAGGATACGGAGTGGACTCAGCTGGCGAAGGATAGGGCCCAGTGGCAAGCTTCTGTTAACAGTGATAACTTCGCAATTTCACAAAACGTGTATCTTAATGGTTAGTTTATACCAGCGAAAAAAAAAGTTCGAAACCAAAGAGTTTATTCGGCGCATGTAACACTGTGCCCACTTCCAGGAGCAGCTATCTTCATGGAGGTTCTTCTAAACTGTTACCGCCAGCACGATACAGGGTGATCCAAAAGTGCCTTTGCATATATAACAACATAAAGACTACAACGACCTCGCCGTCTATGGCACTGGTTGAAGGAAGGTAATGGTCAAGGTTAGTCACGAGCGAAACCTAGGGCGTGCACACGGACTTCCAACACATGTTGCTCCCACAGGCGCAAAGAGAATTTTGAATCAGCCTGTATAAAGATATTCCTTTCCACCGAGTGTTCGATGTCGTAACTCAAGGCCACTTTCTGCCCGCAGGCTACGGCCACATCTCTCCCTCCACCACAACGGGGCGAGCCATCACCATCGTGTACGCTATCTTCGGGATCCCCATGTTCCTGATCCTGCTCGCGGACTTCGGGAAGCTGTTCACACGCGGGATCAAGTTCGTGTGGGCCTTCGTGCGCCGGGTTTACTACACGGGCAGCTGCAAGAAGGTGCGACGCACTGTCCCAGTACAGGTCAGTAGTAGACGACAGAACCCAGAACCTGTTACTGTGGAGAACACACCCCAAAACCGACGCTTTCCTAACAGTTCTTGTTTCAGAGTCCGTAATTAACTTCTCACTCCGACAAAATCAAATAATATGCTGACTGCTTCACACGTAATTCCTGTTGTATATCTTCGACAAGTTAATGGGGGAAGTTTTCGTAGTTCGTATCAGTTCCCCCAAGGTAAAGGCCTAAATGAAACAGGCCAACCTACGTATTTGACAAAGCGTCCTTACATAAACACAAAAATATTGAAGTATCCCACGTTCATTCCAGACTGAAAACCCACCTGGTTCAACTCCTTTCGCTATAAACGGCGATTATTTCCTTAAACAGCGTCAACCAGCTAGTCTTATAATGATGACGTATGGTGTTTTCTTTGAGGTGCGGACTGAATTCTTAAATATTATTTAAACTGTCTTCAGCTTCAGAGGGTTGCGTTATGTACGCCCAGATGTTTATGCGTGAAGACCGCACGAATCACCGTGGCCACTGTCTGTGTGCGGACGTGAACGTTCACTCAGTTCACCTGTTGCAGGAAGTGATGAAGGGCGTGCAGCTCGTGTATGATTTCGCGACTTTTCGCCGCCCAAGTCAGATGGTGGGTCAGCCCGGAGGGGCCGCCCCCATCGCGCACCCTGAGGACGTAGAGCTGCAGGTTCCCCTCAACCCGAACCCACAGCAGCAGCCCAACTTGCCCGTGGACGGCCTCGAACCGCCGGGAACCCCGGCCATCAGCACCTTCGAAGTCGATGACGAATTCAACCTGCCCATCTCCGTTGCGATCGTCATTTTGGTCATATACATCTTCGTGGGAGCCATCATATACTGGACCTGGGAGGAATGGGGGTTCTTCGAGTCCTTCTACTTCGTCTTCATTTCCATGTCCACAATCGGATTTGGAGACTTCGTCCCAAAGGTATGTATGCCAAGACAGTCTTCGCCTCTCTTCATAAGTCACTGGGCTTGTATGTTCTCTTCTTTACATTAATGGAAAACAAAACCGTCTCCAAGTTTCAAGGAATGCAACCTGTTCTCTGTCGAACGCTAGGTTGACAGTCCGTGAACACAGTAATCCTGGAAACCTGTAGTTGATGCTCTTTCCACCGGTTAACTACACTCCACTCTACTAAAGCAAGTACGCTGCTTAAGGAACAGTAGTCTATTACACGGGGAAGTCAACAGCAGAAAACGCGTAGACAAATTAGAAGTCACATGTATTAGTAAAGAGAACCACCTGAAGATGACCAATTAAGGTCGAAACATGCAGTAGATTCTTAATAAATATTAGAAATATAATCAAGAATTGTTGTGCCGTCAGACTGTCAGCCTAACAAAAAACTGTTTCCATTTTTCATCCCAATACATATTAATGTAGAAACAGATAAAACATGCTCAGAACACTCGTAGTTCTGTCACACAGGGGATGCGTGACCATACACTGTCTTCACACACAAATTCATAGACCCCATGAAATTTTGCCTCCTTAATCAACAGTGTAAAATATGTACATTGCCAAGTTTATGATAAAGTTGCCTGTAGTTTTCCCATCTGAGATATTCAGCCGGTTGTTAATTTGTCCGATATGTACACACAGTCAGTAACTTTTAATGTGGCTGTTAACTGCAGATGTAATATCACAAGCGTGTCACCTGGAAAATGCTTAACTTTCTCATTTTTTATTATTTACTAAGTACACTTAAGATAACTCTGCATTTGTTCATTTTTCATGCACCTATTGTGGTACAAAGTCCAACAGTGTAAGTAACTGTCTGTCAGACATTTCAACTTTGCAATCGCTTTTACATCACGATGGACACGCAACGCATCTGCGCAGTAGTTTAGAGCCTCCAGATTATCACTAATACGATACGTGACAAACGTGTTTACTCTGTACGCTTCTGCTTGCAGTTATAAGTCACGTGAGTACTAATTAAATGAAGTTTAAACAATTTTACTGCGTAAATTTTGCAAATGTTGTAGAGCACCATCCAATATCTGCAGCAGTGGAGTGATTTATCTAGAACCAGAATGTGTCCTGTGGTTATACAATTTCTAGTGCAAAATATGCATAATCACTTCCATTCTCTTTCACACATTTGCACTTCCTACAACACCAATGCACCAGGACGCCAATACCTTGCTTTAAATGTGAACGAGTAAAATAATTCTTGTGTGACATAACTAAATATCACCAACTCTTCTACACCTGTTCCGCATTTATACCGCGCTTCACATAATTTCAAAACATATAAACTTCTTAAGAACACAAGCATCGCTAAAAATAAATTGTTCCTGTACCATTTAATTGCACGGAATTTGTCATTAGAAGTCACACTTGTTTAAAATAACAGTACATAAATCACCATGTACAATGGCAGACAAAGCAACATTTACGACTCAGTACTAAGCAAAATTCAATAGATCTGTCGTAACGTGACGTGATGCGCCTAGATAGTGCCACATAACATACAATTAAAAATTAAATCTGACATAAATATTTGTTTAAATCTGTTATAGTTGCTCAGACCTATCTGGCACTCAAATGGCACGTGTCGCCTCACGGCACGGCACGGCATGGCAAATGGATCTACCGCAAGAAAATGCCGTCATTTCCAGATGACTCAAAACACGTGACTTACAGTAAAATTTCACAGAGCATGAACACTTTAAAATAGGGCACAGCGTTCACTAATGCCTTTAATGAGCCCTTCTACCTCAGAACGTTACGACCCACATCTCCAACATCTGCTTCAATACTTGATGCCATGTATGCTACATATTCTACCCATCCCAGCATCCCTATCTCACAAACAACATTACTTTAAGGGTAAAAATGTCAAGCTCCTCATTTTGACATTTTCACTTCCCACCTCTTACGTCCAAATGTTCTCCTCGACACTTTGTTCTCAAAAACCCTGCGGTGAGACAGAAAGCCATTTTAATTTCCAGTTGAAGTACTAGTAGCATTAATAAATAATTAATAAATTACGCCTTCTCAGTCAACATTTAAAACACAAACAAGTTAGTCCATGAAACCTTCAAAAGAGCAGCCACCAACACTCAGATGTGCTCAAAATGAAACTTCTGCACTCGATTAAGGAAGATTTCTGGCCCCATCCAAGAGAATGGTACATGGACGAAGAGAGACAACTTGAAATCTCCAGAATGAAGTGGGCAGGACGTGCACTCCGAATGAACGACGAAAAGCCCACAAAGAAACTGATGCTAGGAAAACCTGATGGTACAAGAAGATGTGGAAGACCCACTGAATGGGCTTGAAAAAGATTTCCACGTCATCAGTATTGGAAACCAGAAAAAAAAAGAACCCACCCTGGGTAGTAGTGCCCATGATGATGATGATGACTGTGTACGGTTTGAGAAGACGGTCCCCACTTGTAGGCATCACTGCCTGTTGCATGATCACCACAGACTTGATTACTACTTTATGGTTCATTTACCATAACAGTTAGTGGGCTGGGAGCATGCCTCTTCTCAGGAAAATTTACAGATCAAAACAAGGAGTTCCAGAACTTAAGTTCATATTCACAAAATAAAATACAAACAAAAATTAAACTAACGGATGTGCCCAACACCTTGATGGCAACCACACATTTTAGCCCGTTATTCTACGGGTATCAGACTCATATTTCCATTTCTGGCTGACAACACAATGTTGTGGCAGACTGCTCTACCAACATTTTGAAGACAATTTCTATTTCTCAAGATTTCACAACTGACAGACATAATCCTAATCCTTAAAAGAGTGGACCGAATATGCTGTAACAACTTCATCAAATCTGCAAAAAGCGAGAAGTAAAGGGAATTAAAGTATTCACTACTCACATGGCACATTTGCTTTTCTTTCTTGTTTCACACAGAAGACTTCAACACACTCGCGAGTAATAAATTCCACTGCGTCGTCTCGTATAAACATCACTCGTGTCCATTTATAACCTTAATTTTCATCAAAACTGTCGCAGATTTGCGGGTCCACATGTTGTGACGCCACGTGGTCTTGTAGGTTGTTACCAACGTTTCGGAGGAACGTACTGCCTCCATTATCAGAGTTCACTTTAACCCTCCAGATGGTGTCTACACATGCATCCGAAATTTTGGGAACCTAAAAGGCCACACGGCGTCACAACCAAAAGACAGAAACGATATTCCGATATCG
This sequence comes from Zootermopsis nevadensis, assembly GCF_000696155.1. Next base: position 2,744,686 of record NW_019059645.1, on the reverse strand, counting down.
TTGTGACGGCTTCTAAACAGTCAAAACTCCTGCACGTATTTCATGATATCTATTTTTTTCCTCACAAAGCCTAACAGGTCTCGCGAAATTTTCCTCCGTCACCTAAAAACAGAACGCAACTATAATTGTTCTTGGATATGACCACAAAAACTTACACTGCACAAAACAGCCGCCATTTCCTTGCTACTTACTCTACTTTTTATACGTCATAAGACATAAGCCGGCTTCCAAAGAATGCACGTGCAAACGGGATAGTTCATAAAACTCCGACAAGAAAGGAAAGTTCCGTGGTCACGAAGAATCTGTGCTCCCGAGGACCGATATAACAGGCAATGGGAACTGAGGGATGTGAAAAGCAGCAGACAAGAACGCATTTACTACTGTCCACAGTAAAAACATTACCTCCGAGTTGCCACTCGGAAATACTTTGTAGCTCGTAGAATAGAATAGAATTTATTTACATTTCATATGCGTGCGAAACATGGTCACTCACTCAGAGGGAGGAACACAGATTGCAGGTGTTGAGGATGATATTTGGGCCTAGGAGAGATGACGATAGGGTATGGAGAAAACTACATAATGACGAACTTAAAAATTTATATCCTCCCCCAGTATTGTCAGGGTGATTAATTCAAGTAGAATGAGATGGGCTGGGCATGTAGCGCGCATGGATGGGACAAGAGGTGTGCACCTGGTATTGGTTGGGAAGCCTGAGGGGAAGAGACCCCTGGAGAGACCTAGACGTAGATGGGAGGATAATGTCAGGATGGGAGATGGGAGTTGAAGGAGACTGGATTTTGTTGGCCCAGGACAGGGCTTTGGTTAATTCGGTGATGAACCTTCGGGTTTGGTAAGCCATCTAGTTAGTTAGATCCTTCACAGGCCTAAGCCAAGGATGTTGAACAGGTCATAGCAGAAATGCAATACTTGTTTCTAGTACAGATATAAATACATATGGCTATTGACAGATTTTTGGAACTACAGCAAAATAATTATGATGAGAACCATCACCGTTATTACTTACATGTATTTATAAATTTTTATACCGAGTAGGAGTGAGATGTGAGAAACTCTTTTAACGCTGGCTTAAACATTTTTATATCGTGGTTTAAACTTTTTATAGCAGGTGGAAGATTATTGAATAACTTAATTCCAGTACAGTAAACTCCTTTTGTTGTCAATTTGTAGCCCAAAAATTTAGTTGTTTCTACTTCCTTGATTATTTTATCATCATACCCTATATTTAGATTTACACAAGTTCTGTTGTTTGTACAAAATTTCATGAATTTTTTGTCAAAATTTAATGTGAGTTTATTGGCTTTAATGAATCTAGCAAAGACATCATTTACGCAATTTTGAAAACAGTTAATCTCACCTCAAGAGGTCATCATTAGTGGCAAAAAACAAGTTAAATCATATAATACAAATCAAAAAGATTATGGTATGGATGTTGGCTGCACAAGAGTTACATTGGGCACTTAGCTATTAGTCCACTGGTCTGATGGCCGTTGTTGGTCCATGGCGAGCCGCGGTTGCGTTCTTTGTGCCTGTGACCTTCAACGATGCGCGGGCGCAACTATTGCAAATGAAATTTTCTTTTTTCTGTTTATTGCTAGGTCAAATAACACAATGGAGTCATGGGCGTTCTGTTCGTTTATGAGGTTTTGGTTTTTACTAGTTTATATATGGAATTTTTCTAAAATGTCAAGCATTTTACCTCTTGAGGCTAAATTACTGCATGTGTACATATTATTATTATTTAGTGTTCTGTCTTACAACAGGTCCATTGCTCTGCCCAAAAAGAGCTCTCCAGTTTTCCCTATATGTGTACATATACACATACAAAAAGATTTTCAGTTTGTTCTCTGAATTTTGTTTGGAAATTTAAAAAACGTGTTACTGTAAATTGAAATAAATGTGATATTCACGAATAACTGAAAATTCTAGTCAAACTTACAAAAAAAACAGATGCAATAATCACGACTCTCTCATGGAGACATATCATACACAACGTAATACTTTGTTTTATATGATTCCAGCATCCCATGTATATGATGGCATCCATCATTTATCTCGTATTTGGTCTTGCACTAACCTCTATGTGCATTAATGTTGTGCAGGTAAGAACTTCTTCCATTGTAAGTATCAAGGAATTTGAACCAAATTCAATAATTTTTAACTTTTATAACAGCCTGTAAGTGCAAAAGTCTACTAATAGTAAAAACTATATTCATGTATACTACACCATTCCTCAAACATGGCAATTCAATTCCACATTCAGTTTTCTAACACTAAACAGCCTACACATACACACAAATGTTATTCATTAAACAAAGCAATCTTGCATATATAGTTAGAAACTTTATAACTTCAGCAGTTATATTAAAATTAAGAGTTCACATACTAACCACCACGTCGCATAGTCGTTTTATAATTAGCAGTCACATTTCAATGATTCCAAAATCTTGCCCCCATCAGGTACACGTCTGATACTGAATTATTACTTCAATACTTGACTACATTTTAAAACAAATAAACCATGTACCAGAAACAGTGTAACGAGTGAACACACATTTTATAGTGGGATTTACATAAGATGAAGTAATCATACTGAGGCCTAATTACTGGACCAGTCATTATGAATAGTGGGGGAACCTTAAGCATAGCCAACACCACCAATTGTCCTCCATTACTCCAATTTAGTGTCTTCAGCGAGTGTTAGATAGCACAAATTAATAAACATATATTTTTACTCACACATCCAAAAACATACAAAGATTTTAAACAGGAGATGAAACTGTATCATTTGAGTGGAAATTATATTTATAATATTCACATATCTTATACAACTGGACACACGCAAAATTCTATTTACACACGTAAATATATTCTAGATGTTTTCTGTGAACAGGAGAAACTATCGGACAGCTTCCGACAAGCAAGCGCAAAGATTGGTGCTACGATTGGACTGCGAGTGAACGAGGAGGATGGTACAATAACGCCCTTACCACCGGTACAGATTGAGATGCCCGAGGTTCACGGTACCATGACCAAGTCAAGGACGACATGAGCGGGCGAAAGTCCGCACGAACAGGGACGCAACTACATCAGTTATAAATGATGTTACTTGAACACCTGCCATCTCTTTTCCCTAAGAGCATCTTCATGCTTAGACACAGGAAATGCAAAAATAGAAATGGTGCTTCTAATATTGTTACTGAACTGATACTTTACATTTTATTGTTTGCTATATAGACGTTTGTATGGGTTTTACATTTGAAATGCACCCTCAACACACAGAAATCGCAGTGATATGATAGCACCAGGAAGCCGATATCAGATCTTTGTTTTATGACGCTGAAACTGCAGACAGAATCAACAAGGTACCATTATGTTACCTGATGTAAATAATATTTCATCATGAAATTCAGGCCAAAATGATCTAATTAATTTTTTCAGAAAAAGTGTGTGTTATGGGTCTTACATTTTACTGGCAGAATAACGGTCCTATTAGTGACACGTCAAATCATTACAGAGTGTTAAAATCATGCACCAGCAGAAACCAAAATAAATGTTAAAATGGTGATAAATAACAATCTGATCTTTCATTTTCCAAATACGACATCTACAGAGAATAAAAATTCCATACAGGAAACTACTTATTTCCACATAGGAACACTAGCACAACATTATACTCTTGCATTTGTTTGTGTGCGATAGTTCAAATAGGAGCTATGACATTAAAAATGGAATTGCATTGCTATGCCAGTACTTCAATCGCCTAATTATTTTTGCTACAACTTTATCTACCGCTCTAATATTACCGCGCCAAACTGCAAGACTTATCTTCTATGTGCCTTCTGTTATTCTACTGTTTTAAGTGTGTGCAAAAGTAAATTCAATAATTCTAAACGCTAACATTTCTAATGCTGATGTCAAGAAATGGACTTGATAATAGTGCATATCTAATATGAAAGATTAATTTTATACATTCAGCATAGAGCAGTTGATGATGTATCAAATGGCTATACAAAATGTATCTTCTGTAATCACCATCAATATTATGTATGTATACACAGCTATCACCTGCTTATACAGGCTGTGCATGAATAAAGTCAACTATAATGTGAATCTTATTTTCTTTATGTAACCGAGATCAGCTTTCAAACGAAACAGCGCTCATATAAACATGAAATTGTTCACTTTTGGTAAGTTCCCTCCTATTCAGCACTCATCTAAAAGTGAAGGACAAAACTGTGTTAACGCAGCACAACCTGAAAGTCACTAACATGATACTCGTGGCTGTAATCTGATAAAAGCGAACAACATGAGAAGTGGAGAAATCTTCAATTTCAATTTACAAGATGAAAGTACAGTCTTGTGGTAGCCAACTACGTTGTTAATATAAAACATAGCATTTCCTTTGATGAGCATCAGCTAATGTCATCAAGATCTGAACCCAGGACATCCGGAATATGTAGCAAAAGTGCTAAGCGCTCAGCTGCGACATTCAGTTCAAATAAATACAGGTCATATCCAAACCAGAACTTTTAATAAAATTCCAGCTTGTTTTATGTCACTTTCAGAAAATCTCGTCACAGACCTTTACATGCCACAATGCAGAATGAGAAGATGAGAGAAGTGGTAACGTACGGGTGGACGGACAGGACATGCAGCTCAGGTCGGGAAACAATGAAATACAAAACATAGGCAAGAAAATCATCTGGACAGCAGTCGCAGAGAAGATTAAAGATGAGATGGGATTAAACTATTTCTTTGCAAATTAAATAGTTCCAAAACGCATTCTACGGAAAGCTTTAGATTATATTACTACAGACTTGCTTCCCACCCAAAACCACAAGAAAACTTAAACTTTCTGTAATATCTTGTCAAACATTACATTACCGGTAAACTATTTTGAAATTAAAACACGATATACTTAAGATCAAGCTATATTCTCTCCAGACAATTCAAACTCCTGATCAAACGCAGAGCACAAACTCTGAATCAAAATTTGACCCCTATAAATACAATTTTTGTGCCATCGACATTAACCAAACAAGCCTTCAGCCATTATTATGCACAGAAAAACCATTAGAGTTTGCTAACTACAAACATCAAAGAACGATGTGTTCAGATACTTAAAACTTATGACAAAATAGTGAGAGCAAATCATTTTCCAAAGACACAGCTGACAGGACAGACCTGTGTTATCCTGCATGAACAGGAGGGAGTCCTGCCCAAGGGACCTGTTAACTAGGTAGCTCTGCCACATTATTAGCACAGTATTCTTTTGCAATACACTGATATTCCTTACCAAGCTCAACTCAAGCCGGAATTATATTGCATTTGTTTTGAACGTTACATTTAACGATTAGCTAACTTCACATCATTTACAACACTTACATGTGATGTACAGGCAAATGCTGTCACACTTGACAGTGAAACATAAATATATTCATCCATAAATATTAATAAGAATCACAGAAAAGCAACAATTATGCTATGAGGCAGCAACGCACAATTTTCACAGTAACCTGTATGTACCCACATATTTTATAAAGTTTCAGGCCTTTGAACACTAGTACGTACTTACATCCGTGAAACCCAGAAATGAGAGACTAGGGAATCAGAAGTGTGGACACTTTAATCTTCCCATCGCCAGATGATGCAGTGACGCACGTCCCACAATGGTTTGCTATTGCCCAATCAACTGCAAGTGTTGGACTTCTGTGTCCCCCGAGTTCCAACATGCAATTCAGTCCAGTTCCACAAATCTGTAAATATGTTACTGTAAGTACGTAATGCTCGTGTGGAGACAATGAAACGACGCATTACTCTACATTTAGTGTCCTGCCACCGCATCACAGCGGATCAAACCGGCTTCTGAAAAATGAGAACACTAGAAAGTTGTTACAATTTTACCTGTCACCTGAACTGATGTGGTCTCCCACGCTAACAGAAGAGAGCACAGACTGAGAACAGAGTGATGAGAATGTTTGGGTGTAACAGAGGAACAAGCAGAAAGCTAGAGGAAATTACACAAGATGAAGCATAAAAATTTGTACTCTTCACTAAATGTTCTTAGGGTGATCCAATCAAGGAGGAGTTGATGGCCAGACATGGGATAGATTAGAAATGCATATAAAATTTTGATTGGAAAGCCTGAAGGCTGGAGAAGCACAAATTTTATCTTTCCTTTGTGACAAATTACATTAGCCGAGTCATGTACCACCCGAATCACATAGCCCTATTATCACTATTTTAGACGGACATCCACCGGCCAACACGCTGTATTACCAATACCTCGCCCAGAATAATGTTTTTACTCCACAGAGACATTGCAAAATGCAAGCAAATACCTGATAAATATTACCCCCATTGAGGCCACATGTCAGCACATGAGAGCCTGGAGGGTCAAAAGCAAACAGCTGCCCATGAGGCACTGCCAGATTCCGCAGCGGTGGGCAGTTGTGCAGAGATGCCTCCCACACCGCTTGCCCACTCTGGTTTAAACTTCGCTGGCAGAGCTGGAACAGTGAGTAAACATAAATTAGCAGATCCACAGGTTTAGTGGAACGGGACGGACTTCAACCTGAGAAGATGACTGGAAAGGAATGTTGCATGTGGTTTTAAATGACGATCCAAAAGATGGGGGAAAGAAGCAACGTTGTAGCAAAAAAACAGCAACATTACAAAGCGTAAGATATGAAATATGAAAAGCTTCTGGATGTTCGACACACATATCAGTAAGACGAGTAACTTCTGATGAGAATGTGTGGTATAAATTCAACTGACTCAGGATATGATGCAATGGACTGCTTCTGTTAACCTGGTAATGAACACCTGGATTCCAAGAAAGCAGCTGTGCAATTACTATAAGAACAAGGACGTAAAACCTGCAGCACGTGTCAGAATGCTGCTTTCATTTTTTCAGCCTGGC
>NW_019059645.1:2694715-2728113 GCF_000696155.1 Zootermopsis nevadensis | reverse complement strand
GCAGTCATATCTGCCACGCTCGTAACATTATTCCGAGCATTCTCCAGCAGGGTAGCCACACGCAACCTCAATACTTCATTCTCTTCTTGGAGACGTTTCATTTTTAGTGCATCCTCCTCGAAGCTGGACAGAATGGGCTGCGGCATGCACTGCAGAACATAGGACACCCCTAAATCTGGCAGTCCACAGGATTAATTTAACGGTCTGCTCATTTTTGCAGAGATGGAAAAGTTACTGTAGTACGTCTAATGACTGTTTTTATTACATTTTAGCAATTAAATACTGAATGGAACAGGACATGGAAGTAGCCAATCAGCGATTTTACCTCCCCTCACAAAATTCCCTCATTCTCCACTTACTGTATCATTCTTAATCTGAGTATTTTCTTGAGCATTTTGTTTTCAAATACTTGTAATTGACGTTCTTCCACAAAAGCTAGAGACTGTATTTCACATGCATACAAAACAACTGGCAGAATTATTCTGTACTATCAGATCTTATCAAGCAAATGGGATGATAACTTTAGAGCTTCTGAACCAAAAAACAACTTCCTGCAAGTCGTCACCATGTGATTTCACCATAAATCTTACTTTCATCTGTATTTTCCTGGAAGGACTGAGGAAAACCACAAAAAAACCCAGTCAGGATAGCTGGTCTCCAGACCAAGAGTTGAACCCGGGACCTCCTGAATAAGAAGCAGGAGTGTTAGCCACTCGACCACGACGTTCAGACCCAGATATTTAACTTTTAAAATGAATAGGAAGGGGCTAAGAACAGGTTCTTGCTACTGCTAGTTTCAACAGTCCACTGATATTAAGCTGAAGTCAGACTCAACGCAGATATCGGTCCATGACATGGTAAAACATTTGTTGTTCTGCCTACATATGCTTACATACCAAATTCCGTTGCTAGTCTATGAAAGAATGACATATATATTTTCACCTAGTGCATTGAAGACATAAATTTACATGTGTAAGCAATTAAGATTCTAAAAAACAATTGTTCAGAATCCTGATAAGAATTACCTGGAAAATGGTAGCCAAGAAATTGTGCAAAGAAACCAAGAGAGTATCCTGCCAATGACGTGTAAAATAAACTTGGAAAACTGGATTTTCTTCTGGATTCTTTACCCATGGCAGCACTGTAACACAAAATCCAGTTCAATATCAACACTCCATTCTAAATTAAATGCACCAGAATTATTCCACTGTTCTACGCACATGTATAATTACGGAAACTTACTGAACCATTCCCTCCATTCTGGTTGACCAATTAGATCCGGTGTATATCTGGTAAAGAATTCTGTCACCTTATGTTGTTTTCCACTGACCACAGCATTTACCAGATAAAACTTGAAAACGGCATATTCAAGTTTGCGAACAGCTGTCACACAACACAGAAATGTAATAATCAAGGAAAGAATAACTCTGTTCTTCAGTGTGGCAATGATATTTTATCACTGAAAAATGTGTGTAGAATGAAAACAAGAAAAACCAATAACATATACCTGGAGCAAAACTGTGTTCCAACTTAGAAAACATTCTCTGATCCAAATGGGTCCACAGTTCTTTCAAAGAACCAAGATCATAAGCATAAATGAACTGCAGTAATTGGTCAACTATTTTATCCACCTGAAGAAAAAAAAACGAATGAGAGTCCACTAGCAGAATAAACATATAAATAAACTTACAATACGACTGCCACGAATACACGCACTTAAATTTCGGTTCTGTGTCTGTTACTAGACCAAACACATCTATCTAAACTTTCTAATCTTCCTAACCCATGGATTTTGTAAAGTTGTAATCACTTAATAAAAAAAACCCTGCAAGTTATACAGCGCGTCACCGAAATTTAAAACTGGAACTGTAACATATGCACATTTCCAACCATAAATATATCTCATATGTTACAATACTGTAATTACTTACTCTAAAACTTTTGTCTTTATCAACTTTTAGTTCCGTGTCCAAAGCTTTTACAGTTCCACTAAATCCTCTGTACAGTAAATACTCTCTAATTAACTCGTCTAAATATTGAACATGCGACATTTTAAACAATACTGATCCTGAATATTATATAAAACAGCCCGACATTCAAAGCTAAAGGTGCAATTCTCCACCTCACCACACGAAACACTACAACGTCACTGACATCTGTGGTCGTTCGCCAAACAGTCTTCATCTATCTGAATCATAGACTAATACCAACATCAAAGTATCATATTATATGATAATATTAACTGTGATGTTAAATAGAACAAGGCAGAGAATTTTTCCTCTAAACTCTCCGTCCAGATCGGCTCCGGGGCCTCCTGCCCTATGGGTATTCGGGTCCTTTCTCGTGGGTAGTGTGGCCGGGGCGTGCCGAGGTTAAGAAAAATGACTACCTCCCCCAAGTACCTATATGGAGTATAACGGACTGTACTTTTTTAACAATATAATAATACCGACACTAACAGTGTGCGCCTACACCACGGATTACGCGAGTATCAACATACAGTTTTAATTTTATAACCCACTGGAAAGCATCTGAAAGAGGGCAAAACAGTAGGACTGCAGACCATCTGACAAACATGTGGCGAGAATCTGTCAGCTGTACCAACTTCAACACCCTGAGTCATGGTGCGTCGTGTTTTGATTCCATTGGCACCTAAATATTCTAACAACTCAAAATATGTATTAAAAGTTGCTTTTACAATGACCATTCCAAAGCCACACCAAAAAATGTGATTCGGGAGTTGGATGTATGTACTCCAACATGGTGTTAGGTCACATGAGCACTGATGTCACCTCAAATCCCACCCTGAGCATTTTCCAATTTCCAGGATCCCAATTTGAAGACACAGACAAAATATAAAAAGATTAACCATTCACAATTGCTTCTGAGAAATGATCTAATCAAGGAAATAAAATGCTCTGGAAGAAAGTTGTTAAGCGTAATCAGATCCATACAAACCAGCCTACACTTACCCTTATTTTCATCATGTTCCTCACAATTTGTTAATTATTCTTTCTTCTTAGCTTACACTTTTTACCAACAGCAGTTCATTGTATGAAATCACAAATAATTAAAGTTTGCAGGTTTTATGTGATGCAATGGCTTGGGCTGCCACACCTTTGGAAGTTAATCATTGTCGCGCAGTTCAGTTACATCTCATCTGTAAATGCAGAACAGATCACACCAATAACCAACTACAATTAAAAATACAGTGGTAAACATAAAAGAAGACATGAAGAATAATGAAAGCAAATGTAGCAGAAATTGAAATTTCAGTCTTCTGGATTATGATGCTGTGTAGTCTTGTATTTCAAAGGAACTTATCACCCCCATCTTCAGGGTAGGCTGAGGCAGTAAGTTATTCCAACATGCTGGTAATTATCTACAAAACTACCTGGGCATCAACCTAGAAGACCACAATTGACATGGTGGAGGTAGAAGAATATTATGGAGCAAAAGGTGAAATGTGACTATCGTGCAGGGACGGAGAGATGATACTAATCATTTTTTTTGTTTGTCAATTAACCTAGAATTACTTAAAATTAGGAAGTTATGTTAAATAAAAAATATATATTTATTTCATCTACTGCCATTTCTGTACTTCATGAAAAAAGGTGTAAATACAGCGATCTGTTGCATATTGTCACAAGAAATGTGCTGTATTTGTTTAAATGCTAGTACGAAGATTCAGGTAATGTGCTAGATTAGTCACTAAAATTAATTCAGCTTTTTACAACTGTGTCGATGACAAAGCCATAAGATGCTGCAAAATCATTCTAGGTAAGTACTTTGCAACTAGGTGTGCAATTCTCTTCCGGGTGCTTGCTTGAAAAAGTTCTAACAGTCACACTGAATTACTTTGTTTAATATTACACACAAATGTTTACTGCATTGTACAACAACAAATTTTAATTCCCATAACTCAGATATGTACATACATATTTACACATGTTGTTGTCTACAACCACACATACTTCCACATGTACACACACAAGAAGTAAGCAGTAGTCCACTCTGGCATCAGTCAGAACACTGTATTACCTTTCATGCTTCCGATTCATAATTATCATCATCATAAACCAGTTTCTACATTAAAAGCCATTTTTAACTTTTATACATAGGCAACATTAAAAACACACATGACATAATTTGATATTCTTGAAAACTTTACACATTCAGTCACATTTAAACTTCCTACTTAAAAAACTCAATCATCTAATATGGTACATTCATGCCTGATTACGCGTACAGCTCCCATACTTAACGAACCACGTGAATAACAAAACCTCCCAAATATGCAACAAAATCTTTCTACAATTATAAGCTTATTATTTATCTGTACAAATTTTATACTGGAATTTATTGTACACTTCTCAATACTTCTGCTTCCTATAATATATCTGCATGATTTATTGTCTTTATCTGCCATTCTACACAACTTGAATAAAAACTATTACTTCACAACTGACAGAAATGAGTGAAGTAACACACTTCTAACCCTCAGTTACTTATCTTTGTGTAGATTCTGTATTTGTGCAGTATAATTTACACATTCAACTATCTGTCTTTATACAATGTTATTAAAAATTCAAATATTTATGACTCTACAAATATTGGCAGAGGATGACAGCTGCACTAGTTTCACTAAGGACAGAACATAAATCAATCACTTATCATTCAGCTACGAATTAACTTCAAAATTATAAAATATATGTGTCATTGTTTAATTTAGGGTAATCATTATCAGCACAATCTGTGGTTTATATTCCTATTGGTCAAGGTTTCCATTTCTGGTCTACATCTGGCCTGACAGGATTAAGAGTGTACGTTATTCTTGAGCTGCTGGCTGCTGTGGGCAGACCCTACACAAATACTATTACTTAGATAGCAGAACCTTGCTCAGTACTCAGAGTCCATAAATACTTCATATTAAATAGCAGTATTATAGCCTCTTATTTTTGGCATGTCACCTCACTTATCCTGTCTGTTTTTAATTGCTCAACAAAGGGTAGTTGTTCTTTCAAATTTTAAATTCTGTTCATTCATTAACTGGATGCTTTGTATGTAAAACCTGTGAATAATAAACATCCAACAGACACCATAACAATGTTTATAGCAGGGATTCTCAGCCTGTGGTCTGCCAGTGGGTTTGGTGCAGCCCATATATATTATTGTAATATTGTGCCACATTGTATTATTATTGGAAAACACTTATTAATTTAGGAACACATGAAGAACGTCAAACCAAGAACGACGACATCTTACTGATGAACGCCTAGAGGGAGGCATGTAAATCACAACAGAAATAAACCTGATACTGAAAGATTACTGAAGCAAAATCTGTGTCAAATATCTCATTAGTGGCTGACTCTGTTAAATAAAATACTGAGTCATATGTTACACTGTTTTCAATGGTAGAATTTTTTAAATTGCCATGAAGTTTCAGTACATTGTCCTCACGTATAACCCAGCGGCACAGAAGCTGATAATAAAGACTGACTGTAGCTTCACATCTTGAGAGGCTGAGAATGCCTGGTCTATAACAATAATAATAGTGAAATTAATTTTGTGTAAGAAATTATAGCACTCATAGACAGGTGTATGATATGTCATTGCCTGCTTTCAAATGCTTGTAAACTACAAATGCAACTGGAATTGTCAAACTGCAATGGTGGTGAAAGGCTGAAACAGAGTTTATGCAACACTAGGTGCACAGACAATAAATACATGTCACCAAGAGTTAGTGACAAGCAGAATCAAGACAACTGTCAGCCTTACAGACTCCTCAGAACATTGCAACGATTAAGATATGTTAGAAGAAGTCTCACAAAGTTAGTTTGTTCCCAGGAGGTGGATCAGAAGATGGTGGCATCCATGAAAGACCTTCCTGTACCCTTCGGTCTTCTTCCTTTAAGAAAACATAAAGGAAAAAGTTTATCATACATAACCAAAAAACTTGTTTGAACTGGAAAAAAAGAGTAACCAGTGCTGTAAAAACAAATCTTTAAAACATGCTGCTAGAATTAGTGGTAAATATACCAGTTTGATTTAGAAGGTCTGTTGAAAATGTGGGAGTGTGTGTTGACACTTTAAGTCACTGGCATAAGACTTTGCTGAATTATCTGTCATTGCTAGTTTGTTTCATTCAGTCAGGCAAAGAATTAAATGGTTTATAAGCATCTGATAAGAAGTATTCACTTATCATACACCCAATATTAAGAAGAAGGCTTTTCAAAATTTTTAAAATTATGATGCCTGGTAACCACTACATTTGGCAGGATTACTTCATAACTTTATCTTCAATTTCCAATCATTCTTGCTATTTAATATATATCTTTCGAACAAACCAATCTGTGAGTCAAATTACAAGGAGAATCCAGATACTCTGAAGTGGCATGATAATTATACAAATATAAGTTGAAATGTAAAAAATAAAACTGAAGAAAGCAGCAGACTGGCCTTAGAAGGGACAGCTGACAGATTTTCAACAGTGAGTAACCCTTGTTCTAAGAAAACAGCTGCAACTAATGAGTTTTCAACAAGTGAGATGGTCACAAAAGTAAAAATAAACTCCATGGAGTAGAATCTTTTTTGAGAAGCTGAAAATCACTCAGCTATCCAATTCCATTTTATATGTTTTCAAGATATTTCAGTTGTATTTTGAAATAAATGCTGTTGTAATGCATAAGTTCAGAAACTCATTTTGCTACTCTATAGTTGATATTTTCTGACTGGAGACAGTTTCTGCTTATCGATCTTTCTTCATTTTCTCATTTGTACATATAATGATAACATGTATCTCAGACAACATAGGAAATTTCAATATAACATTGTAACACAGAGTTTGTTTAAGAAAAGTGACTAATACAGATGCTAGTCCTCTTGGTTGTGATGTATGGATACAACTTCAAATCTGGCATGGGTGACTAATGCATCATCTTGGCTGGATAATCTTTAGAATCAGTCCCAAAATCATCTGAGCAGAAATTCAACCGTGAAATTACTAAATGATCAGCTCTTTGCTTACTAAGTACATATCACTTACTTTAAATATGCTGAGGAAAGTTCTGGCCAGCACAGACAATACATTAATCACTTACCAGAAACAAAAATTTATTATCTTAGGACTGATGGTCATCAGTCACTTATTCCAATTTCATTGTGTTATATCTTCCTGTAACATTAAATTATTCCAATAACAGTGGAATAACAGCATAATCTGTGAGCACTTCATGAAACTCATTCACAGTTTGCAAATTAGGATAGATTTTATACTTTAAAAATACTGCTCTCCACATATAAAAAGTGAAAATTAATTTTCCACTACTGTCTTCTACTTCTGAAACAGAATTTTATGATCCAGTGATATGGGTTAGTGTGTCACCAGTGTACTGTAAGAAGTGGAGCTTTTTCCCCAGTGACTTCCAGCCCTGTGAGAAGTGTGCGAACAAGTTGGCATGCTCTACAAAAAGAAATCCTTTTGCATTTAATTTCAGCTCTTAAAGTAACTGGATTCAGCACAAATCAGGAGTGGGCAAAAGACAGCTTGCAAGCTCTTACATGAACACTGACTAACTCCACAGTAGAATTTTTATATTAACACTAAAGGACCCATAAAATATTAGCTATAACATTGTAACTCACCTGTCACTATTATCTGCTTATTTGATATGATTTCTAACTCTGCTGTTGTCAAATGTATGAAGATCAGCTTTTGAAGTATTTGCTATTTCTGTACAACTCCTTGCCCACCCCTCAATCAAACAGATGCTTTTAGTACATACATATACAATACAATTGACATGTCTTAATACATCACATAGAACTTAAAAATTATTTTATTCTCTAACATTGACCCTGATCACAGATCATTTAAATTCTACAATTTAGGAAGGTCCTGATTTTGTTTCGGCCAAGTTACATATTAACCTGGCTCTTTAATTATTGTCAACCCTGAAAATTATCAAGGGTTTAACTGTACAAACAACTAATAGAACACTGAGTTAGATATGTATATGCATATATATCTGAGAAGAACACATAATCACTTTAACACTTCAACACTGACATCATGTATTTTATACATTGCATAAACATATAATAATCCATGGCAAATATATTATTAAATCACTGATATTAAAAATCTTGACTTATAATATGAATACAGTAAATATTTATCTTAAGTTTCCTCACATCATAATGGTAATTGTCACAGACTCATTATTGTCATACATTCACAAGTTATTAGTCAGAAAGGCACTCAGTACTGTCAACTAAACAGTTCAACTCAGAGCTACAAACTTAATAAAAATATATTGTATTGTTTATGTTGTTACCAAAATTCAAATTCAAAATAATATGAAAAGTGTACTAACTCTTGCTGCACAATTCTTTACACACGCAGTTCTTATTAAATTATTGTCAGATTTACCTCATCACTGGAAATAAGATTTGAGATAATACAATGAAAGTTAACTTCTTGAAATATATTTACTATTAAAATATTTTATATCATTTGCTAATGGGTAAGTAAGTACCAGTATATGTCTTATGATATGTGAAGTGGATATAGTAACTTGATAATTAAAAAATAAATAGTGAAATTACCCCATGACATAAACAACCTGTCAGAAAGCATGTAGGTGGTAATCTTTCAAGTGCAGTCTGTGCCAACTGCAGGGAATCAAAGCAGTGCCAGCAGAAAGGAGGCAACAGTTGTGCATGTGAGTGCCATTTTCATCATGAGAGCTTATTTGTCAACATGCAACATATTTTTGATACCTCATGTACCAATTCTGTTTATATGCCAGGCTTTTTATGGAAGTGAATAATTTAAAAGAAAATTAGAAGTACTTTTCATCACAACGTAACCAAACAATTTAATTTAACAAATTAAGTTAATTCTTAATGGATTATAAATTCTGCTGACAAAGAAAAACTACCTTACTTTCCCCTTTACAGAAAATGGTTTCAAAAGCTTTTGTGTAAGCGAAATGTTTTAGGAAAACAATTACTGGGCATTATTCCAGAATGCTATGACAGAATGGTTCAATTTTATACACTTCTGTTCTTACACACCAGTATTTTAACTTGTTTGTACTGAAACAGAAATGTCTGCAAGAAGCTAGCCAATAGTAATGCAACATGAGATCAAATACTTATATGGGTCACTAGAAAAGTGTTGAAAACATGAAAAAAAAGTGTCAACCACTGCACAAACTGCCAGAATAATCTTGTAAAACGTTAACCAACCACTTTAACTGCATCAGAAAAGTAAATACTCTGAATATTAACCCACTGCATATAAATTTATCAAGAACATTAATTTTACTTTTTTTGGTAGAGTCCCTCTTTGTTCAAGTCTACATGGTTTCTGGTTTTTTGTACCTACGCATGAGCACAACAAGCACAAAACCCAGTCAGATTTTGGCAGTATTATGTTTAAATCAAGCACTATATTCACTTCCACAATGACAATCATTGCATGGCTGAACCCACATATGTCATGTAAAACTTTACATTTCTAAAATTGTCTGCAAAAATTATAGGGCTTTTATAAACATATTTGACTACTGGCCTTCAGTTACAAGAACTGCTTGAAGAGGGCATGTACATATTATGCAAAAACCAGAGTACTAATGTCAAGACTACAACTTTGAGATTAGTTTTATTTGGAAACTTATTCCACTTAGATGCCATTTCAGTGTGTCACAGAGGTTTATAAGCACCCTCTATGTAGGCCTACAAGATCAGTTGTGTTCACTGGAAGTTTCTACCACGCAACAAGTATACATTTTGTAGTCTCATATTTTGTAGCTAAACATTTAAAAGAATGATTAGAAAGCCCAGAACACATGTTTAAATCTACTAAGAAACAATATTACCATGTAAACAACTAACTACATTTCTTTAGCAATTTGTAAATAATGTTTCATTTCTTTTGCTCTGAATTTTCTTTTTTTCTCACAGCATTTGTGGGTGTGTATAAAAGTAGCACAGATGAGGACTCATGGCATATTACTTATTCAACATCTTTTCAAACACTGATGACAATGCACGTAAAAAGGAATTTTCTGTATTCTCAGAAACCATACAAATATTTCGGTTTATAAAATGTTCTTCAAAGTAGTTAATTACCATTTCAGCCTTTTTCTTTATGTGCACAAGTTTTAAACATACTTGCGACAAATTCTGTATCAAATACGGGATGAACAACTGACTTTCAGTTCCCAGGAATTTGTTGTCCTGAGTTTTAATGTAGTGTGGACTTTTAGTAAATTCTCCTAAACATTAGTAACTACCTACAAGTCCACATAGCATCAGAGCCCAGAAGAACAACATCAGCTAATACAAAATAACACTGCTGAATCAAAATACTGAAGAAGTTAAACAGGAGTGATTGTTTAGAAAAGTTTGTGCAAAGTATTTGTGAAGCAGCACAGACACGACACAGGAAGTGCTGCATTCTTAGGCGTTATTAATACAGATATACGTCTTTGATGATGACCAATGCTACTTTTAGAAAGTTGTCTAGAATTTATATTGAAATGGGGGCAGAATTTCTTGCTGTCAATGTACTAAAAAACTGTCCATTGTGGTATGGTCAGTAAATGGCATTCATCAAACAAACACACACACACACACATCCTCACACATCTGTGTCAGTATTTTCATCTACAATAAAATTATTGTCAATTTATGGCAGCCTTATATGTGATAATTAATTCTTTTGCCTCTTGGCATATTTAAGACAGTTACATTCACTTCTTTCTGTTATGAACAGATCCATGGGTATCAAAAATGTATTCAATCATATAATAGGAATTATAAAATATATATAAACTTTTGAAATTTCTATCAAGTGACAACATTAAGTTTTGTTCTATAAAAATGTTGCCATCTAATAAATAACAATTGTATTTCTCAGTATACTAAAGAATGTTCATTAAAAGATAATTTATATATTATAACTGCATGCCTATCTGTGGACATGTGTACCAGCATTCATTTATGACTATCTTAAGAGGAAATAAACATTATAAATACAACAATACATGAAACAAGTGTAAAACTATTATTTTTACCCATCCCACAGTGAATTGTCTATCCGGTTCTAAACCATGGTTCAGTATACTGATATGTTGATAACTTTAAGTTACATTTGGTCAACAACTTTAAATTATGTAAAGGGGATCCAAATTCAACCTCCACAGATGACAACCACAAAATGTTTTACCTGGAGCATAAATTTTTTTTTATCAATGTGATAATCACAACTCTTCAAGTTGTATTCCCAATATGTCCAACTTTTCAAAGGCAGTGGCACATGATTCTAGAATATTTTATAATTGTAGTCTACCAAACACAGAGTAATGGTTTATTGCACTAGAATACATATTGCAGAATTTTGTAATAAGGAGATTGCTACTTCGTACTCTTAAACAAATATGAGTATGAGATGAGTGGGGCATGTAGTATGAACTGGAGTGCATGGGAAATCTTGTCCAGAAAATCTGATGTGAAGAGGCCAATTATGAAACCTTGGCACAGAGAAGCACACAACATGAAAATGGACCTTAGAGAAATATTATGACGCTATGCACTGGATGAGGACTTGTGAACACAGCAATGAAAATTCAGGGTTCTGTAAAACAGATGGAAATTTATTGAGCAACTGAGTGACAGTAAGTTTTGCCACTGGGACCCTTCTCCATGTGGTTGGTTAGCTAGTATTTCCAACTTGGTTTGTAGCTCATCCACATCTGAGATGATTTCATAACCTACCCAAAGAAACAGTAACACTCTGAGCTGAGGGTTGAGTTTTCAGAAATGTGAGACATATAGTCTTCCTCCCCTTCAGGACACAAATATTTAATGTAGAAACATTTATACACCTTGTCACAGTGCTCTTGCACATTACAAACTACTGCCGGTTGTGCCAATCGAGACACAGGGACATCTGTTTCCAGTGCATATAACCGATTCCCCGTAAATGGATTACAAATAAATAACTGGTCCAAATTTGTACTGGTGATCATTTTCAGGTGACTATATACATATATATCATAGCATAGCATAGATAACACAGATGCTATAAACAACAACAAAATGTTTTAAAAGAATGTGTAAACTACATTGTCCTCAATATCTGTAGAATAATATTGTTGTGAAACATTTCTTGTTAAAGATAGCTATCTTCTGGGTAGCAGTGCTGCATAGTCTGGTAGATGTTCTACCAGACTACACGGTGCTACAGCTATGTTCGGATATGCCACTGTGTAAACCTCGGATCCAATTTCTTGTTAAATACTGTATTCCAAATGAATGTGTCTGGCTCTAACTTGCATCACTATGGACATGAATTACTTTTCCATTGCCTGTTGGGTTGCAACATTCTGTAACAAGTCTAAAGACTTACTCATTTGTTGTCATCAGACTAAGTGTCACTACCCCAAGTAAATTTGAAGATGAAAAAACGTAACTTAACAGCTAATGTTCTCACTCAAATATAGTGATTCATAACACAGCCATGTATTTTTGCATAATTGTGCATAAGACCTGAACCATATAGCATGGTGCTCCTGAGAATATACACTCGCAAACAAATATAAAAAAGAAATTTTTAAAATAACTGCAGTGAATTCAGTTTACACTTTTTTACTGATCTGTATAATCTCCCTTTAGGCTGTCAATCACATCAGTACATACATGATACAGAACAAGTAAAGAATTTGTACTATGTTTCATTATAATGTTACTATGGCAACATTAGAAGCATTCTTAATAGAATAATAGTAGTAATTCTGCTCTTATGTTTTGTCTACTTCTGTAAACATTTCTAAAAGCAATGTATATTACAGGGACAATTGAATTTCAGTCCGTAGAGAAATAATAGCCAAGTAAACGTTTGATACCCACAAATCTGTACACATATTTTATATTTCAGATGGTAGCAGTAATATGTAGCAAAGGGAGCTTCCTGATTGGATTTGTTATGCAAACATATCAACTGATAGTGATACATATTCACATATTATAAAGCAGATTAACTATCAATCAAACACGAACCATTCGTGACGTTTAACATGGCTACACAGGGGACAAAATAAATCTTCCTTAGTGTACAGTGCAGTATTCTAATATGAATTAATGATTACAATGACGCTTTTTAGTTGCTGTCAACAGTCATCTTGATCGAGATTCACCTGTTTTATTCCTTGACTTTCTTTTTCACAGTCCTTGTCAGTGTATGGCATTCCCCTTATTTTTGTAAAGACACACTGGTATAATATTTTTTACAGAAATATTATAGTCTTAATGCCTTTGCAGAAAACCGACTTGCAGGAAGCATTTCAGCTGGTATATATATTCATTCCAGTGACAGGGACAGTTGGGTATTGAGTTTTTCACTGTCACTTGTTTGATAACTGTGATCATACATTCATCGCTGCTTCTTGCTTCACAAGCATTTGGTGCTCTGTAGCCTGTTCCAAGTTTTAAAACTTAAACTGACTTTTCTGTCTACTCCTACGTCTTCTTGCGTTTCTCTTTTCCCTTAGAGCATGTGTGATTATCATTAGAGATCCCATCTTCTTACATTATGTATGCAAATTAACAAGTAATTTTGTATTTCATCAGGGGTTCTTAGTTTGCAATGTTTTTTATTTCTTCATTCCGTAGTTTGTCCTCGAAGGTCCAGGAATGCATACACAAACAGTTTACAGTCTTATTTTGTGTTTCTCTCACATCCTACACTTCACTTCAATATACAAACTCTGTGTAGTTTCAATACTGTGTATACCAAGTAAAATATCTATCCATTTATCTTACTTAAATTTATTTTTAATATTTTATGATCATTCACCAAACTCAATGGTTTGTGTCTATTTATGGTTTAACGTTCTAGTGGAAATGTTACAAATGCACACGTTCTTACCTACGTAGTTTTCACTTTAACTTTTATCATATGGTTACATGGCTTGAAACCTCAGCTGGCAGCTAAATTCTAACTACAGGATTTAATGGTTTGGCTGTATGCCACTGCAGTGCAAGGCCAGCTGGTCTGCCTGTACAATGACAGACTGTCAATGAAGGTTAATGATCTTTACATAAAGGTAGGAGGCATGACTCCAGACTGATGCTCCCTCTGTCTTACATACTGATGCTACCCTGAATACAGCAGTTCCACTCATCAATTCCACAGGGGCATATATCTTAACCCAGACCTGAAATCACAAACTCATGTACCTGCCTCTTGTCCTTTGGGAATTAAATCCCAAAAACATTATTCATTTTCTTTAAAATAAAATTCCTCTAAATGTATTTACAAATATAGATGACACTTGGAAATTCTTACCTGTGTCATTTCATCTGTTATTGTCAACTGAGAACCTGGGGTACATTTTTATTGTCATAATCTGAAACTTGTTTTCTCTGTTCATTCTTTATAACAGATCAATAGTGATCATGCATAAGAAAAATTCAAATATACATAAATATAAAATTGACGCACTGCTACATTTTAGCAACCACAGTGAACATACTGTAACATCCTTCAACATAGCAAGCAATTATTTTTATATCAGAGAAACCCTAGTTTTGTGGCTACTAATTTGGTCCACCCTCATCTCCTGCTCTCCCAACAAATTCAACTTCCACATCTTATCAAATACGATTAAACACTTGCCAATGTCGCATGTTTCATGTTATTTATCACCATACATAACGTTAAAAATTATCCCGTATTGGTGTTTGTGTTTTTCTCAGCACACAATATTGTGTGAGTCACACGTCAGTACTGGCCTCCAATGGTATGATGTTCAGAAATAGTTTCCCTAAAACTGGGGAATTAGCATCTTATAGTGCCAAAGTCCATCTAAGACGGAGGGTCAGAGAGATGTGTGCAAATGACTAATAAAGTTCTGCAGAAAGAGCTTTGCTCTGAACACAAAAATGCTGCTTTTGAAAAGAATTTGTGTTGACTGGGACTCATTTATGACAGTCTTCAGACACAAATCCTGCATTACAGCAGTTTTATTATGTACTGTACCATTCAGAATTACTATATTGGTTTATAAACAAATATATTCTTTTAAAAGTGTTTAAAGAAGTTTCTCTGATAACATAACAAATGGTATTGCAGACTTCACTATACTCATTTTGGCATCACAAAGGACAGGAATATGTTACCACACAATGATGACAAATTACTATAAGGTTGGTTTAAGTAAACTATGTTTTTCAATAAATCTAGCATCTTGTAAAACACTGGCATAAGTAACATGACATCATCATACTAACAAATTTGTTTAGTTAAGGGGTAATTGTTTTGCCATGCTATGCAAAACCAACCAGCCTATCCTATGGTTTGATCATCTGATATGTCTCCAAGGAAATAATGTAGGATGGGTCAATTAAACTGTTTGTAGGAGGAAATAATAAAATAAACACATAAGAAAATTAAAATTAATATTAAATAAGATAATGTAACATAAGCACAATAAAGAATTATCAGCATATAATTCTAGGTTATGTTAGTAGATCATTACCTGAAACCAGTCAAAAGAAAAATTATATATCTATTACTGTAGGAACACTTCCATTTGAAAAATGTAACTCTTGTCAGTGAGTTAAAAACAACATATAGCTAGAGAGAGTTTTTGTCCCTGTGCCCAAGTAACATACACTCACTTTACACAAAATTCCCAGAACACATGCCTTATTCTTTCCTCTAAGTACATTCATCAACATTAGTAAATATCAAACATATCTCTGTCTTCTTTTGGAAAAGTTTTAATAATCAGTAAGTACTTAGAAAAATATATGTTAATACCAAACATGATCACTTCCATACTACTCATTGGTTGAACTTGTGAAATTCTTCCTGCTTCAGCTTTCATGTCTGCTACAAAATGGCTGCACTCAAAGTGTTTCCCACTTTAATTTAGGTGAACTATTTTCATTTACATTTTTAGAAAAAAATTTATTTTACACAACAGCAGCTTTATAAAAATAAAATTATAAGATCAACAGAAATGATAATAATAATAAATATAAAACATATGTACAGAATAAGCACAAGCAATAAAGGAATACATTAACGAAAAATGAATATAATCTGAAATAAAATTGGAGCATTTGATATGACATGTTATTGCATGCATTTCAGGTTTTTACGTTCCTGTAAAATTTTGTTAAATAATTGCACATGCTCTTAAAAGTGTGCCTTTCCAAAATGTACTCATAATGCCCTTACCACATTCTGTTCCAATACAAAAACCAACTCATGGGCATAGTAAAATGCCAACCTGCCATTTCAAAATTTCAGCAATCAAAATATTTCCAGGCCATTCAATGTGTCATTTAAAGGGAGGACAAAAGGCATTGAAAAATGTTATCAGAAGAAAATTCTGACCCAAAACCATGATGGAATAAGATCACTTCAGAGACCGATATGTAGATGGGAGAATAATCTAAAGACACATTTTGATAAGATTGTGTGAGGGTGTGAACAGCAGTAATGCAGCGTAGATCCAGTGGCAGGTTCTTGTAACCAGAGTGGCCATTATCACTGTGTCACTTTATGGAGCTGTCCAAAGAGTAATGGATAATTCTGTCTGCTTTTGTTAAGAAGGACCACATTTACTGCATGATTATGAGCTGAAAACTATGTTTATAAATGCTTGGGAGTCAGACCACAATAACGGATATTTATCTGAAGAAAAAGTTCCAGAATTTAAGATGTTAGGAAATATACGCATAACGTAACAGTTCTGGCCCATTCGCTAAAATGTTACTTTGGAAATAACGCTAGCGACATCAGATCTGTCTGAGGTCAATGGGTGTGGTGTCTGGCTGGGTAATTAAGTCATCATGAAGGATTTCACCAAGGCAGGTTGTGAATTACCCACGCGAGGAATCCCCAGGTAACCATGGTAACCATGATATGGAAGGCAACCAAGATGGCCTGGGGGATTCCTCGCCCAATCACTCCCATGGAAGAAATGCACGCAGGTTGTCGTGTAAACTGTCCGTTAATTTCGTCTGATTTCGACTAAAACTGGAACGCTTTGACATATTTTAGTTCAATTACCCAGTATAAAATTTAATGAAAATTCCTTCGACCGTTCTTAAGTTGTAAAACGACGACTGAGTGGCTGGGGGGGGGGGGGGGGGGGGAGAAAGGCATGCCTATGCTTGAGACCAATATCACAAAAATTGCATTCCCAAAGTATGTTCTGATGAAAGTAGTTTCGTATCATTACGCCTATTGTTCGACACAAATTTACAAGCTCACACGTTACCACAATAATATGCAGATCTTTCAGACTCCACAAAAAGTTCCTACAGGCACGGGATACCCAGGTTTCAAGAAGATTTTGGCATAAAAGAATGTTTCAAAAATGCAGAATGACCAAAACTGAAACAGTTAATACAAAATCTTACAGGATCTTAACAAACTGCATTAGCTAATAATATGAATGAATAATGGATATGTAATTATGCAATAGGATAGCCTGGCCACTGCTACCAACTGTTCTACTGTGGCTGCATCTGCTTAGTATAAATATACTCTCATATACAACAATTCAGCTGTTATTGTCACCACGTAAAGTCTTATTGTCTGCTCACAGTGAGAAGAAATGGACTGAATTTTAATTATGAATTATGAATATTCCCTTTACCATTAAAATGACAACAGCTCACATAACCTGAAGGTGGCCAGTATGAACTAGCTCCTACTTCTTTGGTCAGTGAGTTTATAAATTATGTCTAAGTATGTAAAACTTCCTTGCTGCTCATATCATATTCACTAACCACCAACAGGCTCAACTGCCTGTCCATCAAATAAAATTAAAATTTGTAGGCTCTTGACAAGGGTCATTTTGTGTAACAAAGAGCACTTCAACTTTGCACCAGAGCAATCCCCACCCTGAGGAAGACTGCACTTCACCTGACCAAGCCAATCACCGCTGTAATAAAGAAAATTGTTGAGCTGAAAGCTGCCATGCTAGCAGTACTGGTGCCGTTACGCTGGGACCGGTACCCCATGTCCACAACGTGGATTTTCCATCCAAGGTGGGTGTGTGAGTAGCACTGCAAGAAATAAGTTTATAAAGCATAACACTCTGTAACATGATGAAATGCTATCGAAAGATCCTATAGCAGACGTCAAATGATAAATATAACATGCTGTTTGTAATCACATTCAGCATTTAGAAATAAAGCACAGTTTTTAAATTAAAACCTTAACTGTGCAGGTTCTTGCACATAAGAGAATCGATCACCTGTTATCACACGATTCGATTGGAAATTCTGTCTGCACTCTAGTGAGACCACTCTACTTGTCTGATGTCCTCCAACATGCAACCATATCTCACACAAGTTAACACATTCTTTGACACAATGATGTTCACCTTCTGTGATTTCTAGAATAACATTCTGAAACCTCCAAAATGTGTGAATTATTTCTGTGAACTGAGGTTAAAATCCCACAGATTCAATTTCGTATTTCCCAATGTGGTATGCACTCTAAGAGGACATGATCTCCTGCCTCAGAAGTCAGTTTCATGTCCAGATAAAAGGTCATGTACAAATTTTATAGTATTGAATATTTCTATCTTTACATTCTTAGACATAAAACATCATGTTATATGATTGTGTTATGCCTGGAACTTGCACACAACAAGGCACAGGATATTATTTTTACCTGGTAGTACAAGAGGTCTGGTGTTTCTGTTGCTACAGTCCAATTGAGGTAGGCAGGTTCGCCATCATCACATTCCAGCCGCAGGGTGTCCAGGTATTCATCAAACGTCTCCATTTCTGCTGAGCGATCAATAGTCTTGTGTGCCCATTCACAGTAATGACCAGCTGAACAAATAAAGAGACAATCTGAATGTGCTCTAGATGGGGGTGAGTGGTCAGTGTCATCCCCTGGCCATACTTTGTCCCTGGGGAAGGGACCCCGAGTACCCACTGAACAGGATGCTAGAAGGAAAATCCTTTGCTCTGCTAGGGATCAAACCCCAGTCATCCAAGCTGTAGTCAGAAACTGTACCGACAGGGCCAATCTTACTCCTTTGCACTGCAGCAGTACTTTAATTAAATATACACTTACACACACACATGAATGAGTTTTGTTCAAAAAACTTAATTTATTTATCTTCAAGATCAAGATATGTCACTGACAAACTGCACTCACTGTTCATCACTCTGACTCACCTGCAGTTGGATAGGGGTATCCCTCCGCATCGTAGCGTACACCTGCAAACACACGTTGCTTCTTCTGTTCTGCTTCAGACTTCTGACCAAAACCACCTTCGCTGCTGTCAGTTATGTAGAAAGGGTGGTAACGTGCAGGATTTGTTCGATCATTTCCACCCTCAACAATGAAGGTGTACGTCTGGCCCCGCTCTACATAGATTTCTGGGATCAGCAGATCATTGATATACCAGGAAATTCCCCAAGATGGGTGACCTGATAAAATTAATATTAATTTTAATAAGTAGGATTTGATGTTTTCATGGTGGTGAGTTTGAAAATGGTTGTCTTTTGGGTTGTAGCACCATACAGTCTGGGTAGAGGTTTCAAAATGTTTCAGAGGTCCTTGATGCCTCCATCATTTCAACACTTCATATACCTACTTTAAAAATCAGAGTATTCCAGTATTTTGGGACTTCAGTATTTAATACACAAAATTCTAAAAATGTAAACTTGGTGCTGTGCTTAATTAAGCACATTCCATAAAGAAGTACAGGGAAGTTAAGAGATACTGAGGTTAATGATCAGCTTCAAGCTCTGCCTACTTTACCTTACTTACAGAAAACTTGATGGGCAACAGAGCCAGTTAGAAAATAATTCCTATTCCTACCAGGAATCGAACACATAAAATTCCTATAATCGTTAACATCACAGCTTAAGCTGTCAGACCTGTTCTGACTCAATTACTTTTAACATTGTTTAGAATTAGTCACTCCAGGATTCCTTGCAGTGTTCAACATTTATTTTCCTTGTATGTTTATATTTATTTATTTCTGAGGCCTAACACATACTGTACCTGTGATTGGTGTGTAGCCTCTCTTACCCCCTGTGGGTCCAATGCGAGCCGAGAACACAGACTCCCCTGTAATGACTGCAGGAGGCCATGGTTTGAGAGTCTTTTCATCTGGCAGGTCGAAGAGGGAAGTGGTGCAGGCGTGGTCACTTCTGCTGCTGAAGTCAATGCGTATATCATCTGTACACATACAAGTACAGCACTGATAAGAGCCTTCATGGAAAGTAGAAGGTGAAGAATTAATATCAAATGTTCAAGATTCTAGGTGTAATCATTATGGTAGGTCAACTAACCTTAACCGCCTGTGCACTCACCTGTTGTTTTGTCAGGGGCAGCATGTGAATTTGCCTCCTTGTTACTGTTGAGTGGTCCCACAGCAGCAATAACACTCACTTCTACATCAGTAGGAATGGGCTGGTCATTGATTGGCTCATTGGTCTGAAGTGGACGCCTGTACACAATTGTAGTCACACCGTTCTTTCGTTCACCTGACACCAAAACTGCATCGTTGCGGCCACCAATACGCTCATCCGGACACACACCACTCTTCCCATTACACTAACACAGATATAAACGTAAGACTTATAAGCTCAGCTCAATTTATAGGTTATTTAACAGAACAGCATTTACATATTCAGCAGCGAAGGTAAGTGCTTTAATGTATCTATCTGTCTGACTGGCTGCACAAATGAATGTGTGTTCCATCACACATCCATCCCTGTGCGTTGCCAAGACTATTAATGTAATCAGCCACAGAATGATATATTTGAATTTCTGCCACTACAACATCTAAACTGTCTGATGGATAACATTCTTACAAAATGTAAAGCCAGTGTGGAAATAAACATGAAATTTAATGTGCTACACAGAATTAAAATAATATGTTTAGTTAAAAATCAGTGTTTCCTGGCAGAAAAGGTCTGATGTTACTTTGAGGTTAGGTCTGACAATTATAACCTATTTTGATTATTTTATTATATTTTGAAGACAAGGTGCCAGCATTGTGAACTGGTACATAACACAACAAAAAGTTTCTAATTTAAATGAGCATCTTATAGCAAGAAATTTCAGTTGGTAACTGCTTCATGGCTGGCCTTTAAGAAAATACAACTTGTTCCTAAACTCCACATATCAAAATGGATTTAATTCACGAGGTTCTCAGAAGTAACAAACTCCGTGGAGCAAAGTCCTTCCTGAGAAGCTGGAAGTCACTCAGCTAGTCATGGTATATATATGATATTTATGAAATCCATAGTTTATTACCATGTTCAAAACAACCCATCACAAGTCCCTACTTTAAGCCAGCAGGATCCAGTCCAAGCTCTCACATACTTTAATTTCAAGATACATTTTAATATTAACCTTCAATCTATATTCTTCCCTTAGAGTGATCTTACCAAGTTCTACAACCATACAAAACAAAAGTTCTATCTCTTCTCACAAGAATCCATATAGTAATGCTGACCTGTGCTGTGGCGGACATGTAGTAATCCTCGACCCGGAATGTACCTCGTTCACTGTCATAGAATGCAACCACAACATCACCCCCAATCATATAGGAGCGTCCCTGCTCACCACTGAGACCAAACGCCATGTACTGGTCTTCCCTCATGCGTGCTGCCAACTGTATCTGCACCATGTCACCCTGAAGCTCCCACTGCACCTGCAGGCGCTCGTTAAGCAACTGACGACAGTTGCTTGGCCTCTCCTCTCTTGGATCAGAGGTTGTGCTACTTGTCTGCAAATCAAAGATTCTTTATTAATTCCCCATAAGATACATGAGTATACCGATACTTAAGCATCTTCTGCTGTATGGTTGTGCATGTACAAGGTTTTCAATTTTATAAACAGCAACAAATTCATGAATGATCCATTCCGCAGAAGGAACAAAGTTTAGTAACTCTGTAGAGCTGATACTTTGACAAGCTAATAATCACCCAATCAAGAAATTTTCTGCCTTCCTTTCTACCAGAAGGTTCACTACCATTTTCACAAGATCCTCCCTCTGAACTCTAACATGAGCAAGATTAATCCAATCCACATCATGTTGTTTGATTTGGTCACCCAAACAATATACATATTGTGAAGAGTATAAATCATTAAGTTCTTTATTTTGTAATTTTCTTCATCCAACTGTTAATTCTCCACTTTTATAGACAAAATATTCTCCTTAACTCCCTGTTTTCAGACACCCTCAATCTGAAAGAAGCTGTTACTACAACGTTACAAAAATAAACTTTCACTTTCTCAGTGCGAAGATTTACAGTCATTACCCAAGTATCAGATAAAGTCTCTGTAATGACCTGCTCCCTCAACTCCTTTAACTTTTATTGGCCATGCGTCATGGCACATGCGTACTTGAGCTGACCACGGATTGCAGCACTAAACCCCTAAAGTTCACGTCTGGCCAGTAGTCCCATAGTATGAGGGTTTAAATCCCTTATTCGTGTATTAATGATAGAGGGTGAAATATCCCCCCTTACACAGCAACACTGCAACCATAAGAACAGTCTCTCTCAAAAACTGAACAAACCACAGTTTCATCAACTTTCAATGTAACCTGTACACCATAAGGTATCTATTTTCAGCCTTTACTTAAGCGTGTTTGTACTTACAGGATTGTACCACCAGGGGGGCTGGCAGCACCCATTGAAAGACATGCAACAATACATGCAGCAAAAGTTACACTGGCACAGTTCAACTGTCATAACAAGTCAGACTAGTTCTGGCAAAGAAAATGCTGAAATACAACATTTTCTCATTGTAATACAAAATCTTTTGCTAATACAATATAGTAATGGAACTCACAAGAGAGTAATTGAGTGAGCTTTGTGCTGTTTCTATTGAATACAGCACAGACTAGAATCTGCAGATGAATGCTGCTGAATGGTGAGCAGGAAAGAAGTTTAAAGAGGTCATGGTACATTTGAAGGTGCTAAAGTGACTTTTGCTGCAGGGCCTGAAAACCATGAAGACCTCTAATACTAAAATAACAGCATACACGTGTACATAGAACATTAAGCACAAATTTAAAATACACAAAAGTAAATATACAAATAACTAGACCAAATAAATGTTACTGCTCCTAGAACAGGGGTAAGCAGTTCAATTTATTCAGAAGCCACAAGGGGTTATTCTGATGTGACAGTTAACTGGACAGCCTAGTGAGAAATCTTTTCAAATTAAAGAAATGTCATTAGACAGCTACCAATTTCTTAGTGCATAATTACACTTAATTAATTTCAAAATAATATCCTGCACGGTCATTGACGTTATCAAAGTCTTAAAACACACATGAAAAGAAATATAAAGCTGATCCCACTTGACTTTGTCACATCCACGTCTAGATATAGGAAATGGAAATATGCGGGCTACCCTAGGGAATCCGTAAAACTCATTACCACAACATATGTTGCGATATTTCAAGTTCTTACGGCAGCTGGCATGAAGGTGATTGTCTTCTGGGTTGCTGCACCGTGAAATCTAGTAGAACCTTACCGAGATTTCAGACATGCTTGCTGCCTCCATCATCATTACATCTGAAACATCATTGAATATCCACCAGGGCACAACATCCAAAAAAACAGTCATCTCAAACTGTGCCACAGCCGTCTATGAGACATCGGAATGTTTAAATGTAGATTCAAGGACAGGCGCCAAATGGTACAAGCAATGAGAAAGCTAAACTCAGAATGTCGGCGACACTCACAGTGATCTTGGTCTGTCCCAACGCTGGCGGAACGTCAAGGTCCTTGGGTATAAGAACGTGACCAAAGTTGTGCCTGTACTGAACGCACCACACAGCCAACCAGTCTATGTCATACACTGTGAGGTTTCCTGGAAGCTGGATCTCAATGTCCTCTCCCTGGTAACCCCTCAGTGGTTCTAAACTGGAAGAAGCAACATTGTTATGAATTGTGACACTTCATCTTCAAAATTATCTTATTTACAAGATTTAATTTTGCTTCTACTATGCGCAAAGCTTCATCAAATTCACTCAAACGAGATCACTCGACAAATAGGATAAATCTCAGTAATATATACAATATTACATTAGCTTCCCATCTAATCCTTGGTCTCCAAAGCGATATCTTCCCTCTCTTCCACCATGAATTGATCATGATAATAATATATGGAGAAGAATACAAAGTATAAAATTCCTCATAATGGTGTTTTCTCTGTCTTCTTGTCAGCACCTGAATAAAACCATGACTTCACTGGTGATGTCCGAAACAATCAAAGCTATACAAGTTTGTCCGCCTGAATGAGACTGGTCAGAAGTGAAGTAACATTTTGGCAGAAGACATCAGACACGATTCTGTATTTAAGAGCAATCCGATGAAATGTCAAAATGAGTTTCTGAATACTGCGAACAAGCCGACGCAGTCACCACATTTTGCCTCACTGTAATTATTTAATGGAACAGAAGTTCATGTTGCAGAAACCTGAACATGCGCAATCCCATCTCTGAGTTTGTCGCTCGGTGTAAGTTCAGGCAGGCTCAAAATAACGCTCATGTCCAGAACTTTCCTCTCAAAGACGAGAACCACAAAACATCGGTAGCCATATGTTAGGTTAGGTTAGGTTAGGTGAATTCATTACAGTGAAAGTTGGCAACGCTATCTCACCTGCCCATCTCACTGGGTACCTTGATGCCCAGTGGACTGGGTTCTGTGCCGTTACCAACCCAGAAGTACGCATCGGGCCCTGCTCCGTCGTAGTGTAGGTTGGGAATGTAGAATGTTCTGGCGTCCAGGACACTGACGTTGCCGGATCTGAGACCGTGAGCGAGTCTCTTGAACTCGGGCAGTACCCGTGGTTTGGGCACCTCCAAGTTGTTGGGGATGAAAATGTCACCAAAATTAACCTGCAACGCCACATACACACACATGAGCGTCCTCTCAAATTCGGTGCTAAATATCATTTGACAGTGTCGTTAAACGATGTGTAACAAATCTTTATTCCTTCGTTAATTAATTGCATTGGACCAATTGTTTACATCGTGCAGCGCTGATGGAAAATAATGTAAGAATGAATGTCATCTGGGAATTACTCAGGAAAAGTGGTCATGGCCTACTTAAAATCCTGTACTTACCTGGAAAACAAAAAAACAAAAATAAAAATCCTCTCGGTCACCCAGCACTAGATTATTTCTGCACAAAAATAGATGTAAGTTTTAGGTCTTGCTTAAGTAACAATCTATTCCTGTCACGATTTGAAGGTGCTAAATAAATATAAGGAATAATGAGGATCCAGGGTTTGACCCATGTTTCATCTCTCGAGGTACTCTGACAGATTTGGTGTTCCGATTCTACGCCGAAAGTTCAGAGGGTGATTTAGTACAAATAAACATCACGTTTTAGGGCTTGGAATATCGCTGCATCTCAATAGCGATCTGATAACGCGAGTTCAAAACATTCTGAAGTATTTCAGCCTGTTTCAGACAGGTATCATATACGGTTATTGATAATATTGATAATATTAATAATAAAATTATATAATACATGTAATACATATTAAAAACAAAATGTATCCCGGAAATAGCTGCTGCCCTATGTACCTTAGGGACAAGGTCTGTCTCGGGTACATGGAAGTACATACCCCATAAAGTGGTGAATATATGCGATAATTGAGATAATAGGAATAAGAATAAGAATTAATCAACCGTGACTGTCTGCGTATAAGATGCATCAGCAATGAACAAATATTACGGTCAGGTAAGTAGAATCTATCTGTAAACACAACTGTAGTAATGTGTTCTGGATATAGCACGGCATAGTATGGTAGATATTGACCGACGTTTCAGAAGAGCTTTCTGCCTCTATCATCAAGGTAATGTCGGAGACAGTGGGATTCTCTGGAACGTCAATCAACTGTGGTACCGCTCAGAGTCGCCATATTGCACTCTGGCTTTCAAAAACCTTCCCCGGGCGTTTGTGTGAAAACCCCGTCCGGTCCGGCCGTAGAGGAGGGTCGCCTGGACCGTAATTATCTCTTTTCACGGGAATGAAACTGGGGCCTAAGGTAAAACAATTCGAGTTTGCATTGGAGGGGTCCTTCTTGTCTGCGCAAAAGTCGCTGCGCGTTTACGCACGAAAATATTTGTCTCTGGCGAAGAGAAGAGTCGGCTTTCAGGCTCTGCCATCTGAAAGCTCATTACAGGTAATGACGTGTCGCAATGCTACAGGGTGGCGCGAGGCTCCAAGGCCGAACACACACTTTCGGCGCAGGCGATGAATATTTGCTTCCCCGGACATCTGCGTCATTCCACGGCATTATCGGCGAAGCCGGACGGTAAAACCCTAAATCAACTACATCTTCCATTTCCCTAATAGAGGCAGCGCCATCGCCTTCTAGATCTTCCCGGTGGCTGCTTCTGCCTCCCTTAAATTCTGTAGGCATGTCTTGTTTCCCTGTCTCGCCGCCATTAGTTTAATCGAGTTTACCAAACCTTTCTAGAACTCTGAAAAATTGGGTCCAAGTTTCAGAGGAACACGTGTTTGGTGCTGTCGTTGTGGGTAAGGTAACTGAATTCAAGGCAAAAGACCGTCGAATTGCCGCATGAATGCGAACTGACGGTGGAGGCAGCGTGAACCCGGCGAACAAACTCGTCACAGCCCACGCGCGTCGCTGTCAGTTCTTGACCTTTCCCAGTCTCAAATCTCATTGCATTGAGTCCTCGAGCTTTACGTAAATTAGTTTGCAGGGCAAGAAGCCCACGCAGATATCCAGTTTCACCGCCGTAAAAAAATCTCTAATGGCTTTGAAACTTCGCGAAAATTGGTATCTAACGCTCTTTTCCCCTCGCCGCTGAAATTCCTGTTAATATCATTCACTTAAAAGAATTCCGCAATGCGTCGCCACGTTTTAACATTTCAAATTAAACTACAAAACGTCAGCAAACATTTTTATTCCTTCCGTCTGCGTCACTCGGAAAAAAAATACGAAAGAGAATCACAGGCCGTCCAACGTTACGAAACTAAAATTTCTGCGCTTGAATGTAAATTTTAACTAGCGATTTCACGTATCAAAATTAAAACAAAACAGTATGCTACTGAAACTGTCCTGATGATAGAAGCAGTATACTCCTCCGAAACGTTCACCGCCGTGAGAACTCAGATCTCACCAGGACAGTGTCGAAATTTTGGCTTTGGCATTAGCCGCGCTGAACCTTCGGGTTCTGCTACTCCAGCCTCACTTAAATCGTCGATATTAGTAATGTTTAAAGTTCCTGCAAAAGAGCCGCACACATCGACTAACCCGCCACACAACTGTGCCAGAGAAGTTGCCGGGCGTGAAAGGCAACATCAGCCTCCCACAGAAAGATTAGTCTTACGTGTTCAAGAAACTGGCTGCTTTCAAGGACGATTTTTGGCATTTCGACGTGGGCTTCATGCAAAACAGGAATTTTGTTGAAACGAAGCGCGTTCAAGCTCAGTCTATGGCAAACACCAAAGTACGGAAATTAGTCTGGTTTTAATCCGATATTAATTAAACTTAAAAACGACAAAGAGAGGAAGAAGGCGCACTTGTCCATTAAATGGTCCTCAATTGGTGATTTGATGATACGTGTCAAACATTGCTCAAATCAAAGCGCTTATTTTGAAAAAAAAAAAAAAAAAAACAACAACAACAACAACCTAGAATCGAAATAAACTGTTTTCATACCATAGTAATGAACTCGGTGGAATACAATCCTCACTGAAAAGCTCTCAGTCGCTCAGCTAGTCAAAACCTTCTTCGCCTTTTACGTAACCCGAAGGTTCATCACCGTGTCCACAAAAACCCGCCAATGGCCCCTAACCTGAGCCAGAAGAATCCAACCCGTATCTTCCACTGTCCAGTTTCATATCATCCTCTTTCATCTAGGTCAGGGTGTTCCGAATGGTCTCCTTCCTTTAGGATTTCCAAAGAAATGTAAGATAATTTGAGATGAGCGCTTAAATAAGCATGGCAGTAGAAGTCCGTCCCGAAAAGCGACCATTACATGGACTAGCGACAGACGAAATAAGATTTAAACAAAACGACGATTTATAACCCGGGGTTGCAAGAAGGCCTGACAAATCACAAAAAATGGTACAGTACAGCACATGGACAATGAAGCTATATAGCTGTTTGAAAATGGCGTCTTCTGACTTGAAGTGCAGTGTAGTCTGATAGAAGTTTACAAAAGTTTCAGGGGTACTTGCTGCCTCCATCATCAGAGCAATCGCTACAACCCAGAAGACACCCATTTTACATTCGTCAAAATGAGAATTTCATATCCTACTTACGTAGTTATTTGTTTGTTTGTTTGTTTGTTCGGGGTTAAACTTCGTCTTTCGTCCTATAAGGACACAGACTGAGGATGTTTCAGAACGGAGTTCTAAGTAGAATATTTTGACCTAAGAGGGACGACGTGACAGGACACTGGAAACATTTGAATAACGAGATACGTCATAAATTGTAATCATGAAATATTATTAGGATGGTGAAGCCAATGAGGATGAGATGGGACGGATATGTATGAGGAAGATGAGATTTTTGCACAAAGGAAAGAGACGAGTTGATAAATTTACGAGTAGACTGGAGGATAACATACGCGGGCTCTTGTGAACAGTCACAAAATCTTCGGGTTTCAGGCAAGAAATCTGAACCAAATAAGTCAATACAAGAACAACTAGTGTACAGAGTTGGCTAATAATAAAAACATTTGCACGAAAATAAGCTGCAGTCGGGCCCCGTGTTTTTGTGTGACGATAAGCCTTTGGGCAGTTTATGCGAAAGGCAAAGAACTCTGACGTTAAACCAAACGCGCCATGAACAAGGAAGGCGAAACAGATCTGTCAAAGAATTGCTTACGACGAGACGGCGTAACGAGTCATTCAAAATGAATACGACTCCAAATGTAAATGTCAATACATAAATAAGAGTTTCAAAAGAACAATCCGCTTCAACCAACTGCGAGGCAGGGGTGGGTGTGACGTAACACACGGCGGCAGAGCGCATGCCCCACCAGACATGGTCAATGTTTCCAAGGGCGGCTGGGCTCATTTTAACCTCACGTTTTGGTACGGAGGGGGGAGTCACACCCTATCCTCACTCATTACCCCCCTCTCCCGAAACTGTTTTCAACCCCTTGGCTGCTAGACGCCACGACCCCTAGCAGGAAGCAACCTGCAATGCGGCCGCCATCACGCCTCGCAACCAAGCCACAGAGGCCGGTCGCTCTGCTGATACAACACGTGTCCAGTAGATGGCAGATTCGGATATCCTGGTTAACGTGTAATAGTCGCATTTATGCTCGTGGTTCAGTTAATCAACTCTTTGACTCAAAAACAAAAGTTGATACAGAAATATTCAAAGTGAACAGACACAAATAAAACAAGATCAAACTCCAAGCCACGCGAAATGGAATGAAAAGTATGTGGAGAGACATTAATATCGCAAGAGGGATTTGAACCAGCGGTCGGGAAGACCGTGATCATTAAGAATTTCGCTACTAAAATTGCGTTAAGATGGAAACTAAGAAATGGTTTTGTTTACTAAGAACGACGTTGAACTAACAGAATCTAATACATGTAACTAATACACTGATATTCCGTGGCGGTGCGTCTGGCTTACATCAACACTTGCCCGACTTAGACACAAAACATCGTATTTAAGAAGCAAATTATTCTTCTGTTGGGAGGCACTACTTCTACGTGCCTAAAGAAGAAACTAAGAAACTAATTACGTGAATTACGTGAGGGGACGAGCGACTACGTTTTGATATAACAGAGAATTCAGTTCCAGTTACATGCCTCATGAAGACAAACGGACAATTACGCACAGAATGGAAATAAATTTATGTTTACACACAATGAAAGTTTCTCCTAACTTTGACACGTGAGTGTGTCACATATTGTTATTACAATATTAAAGCTTCATTGAAATCGGGGGCCAGACATTCACCAACGCCAACAACGCTGTTGGCTTCAAAGTGCGTAATTAACATGTTATTTGAAAGTGGATTAATCTCATTTATTTTAAAATTCCTGTGTGGTAAAATTGTTGGAGTGGCAGTAAAGCATTTATATAAAGGCACACACACACACATTTCATTAGCAAGTCCTCCATGACGAAAGTTGCGCCCCCGCCGAGCGCATTTTTTAGGGTCGTCTGTGTCCTGTTGACACAGAAAGGGCGAGTTTTTTTTTTAGAGTCAATGGAAAACATCATTTCCAAAGAATTGTCGGCGCTCGCACTATTCTGTCCAGCCGTTTTGAATTTAATTTCACTTCAAAGGTGACTGCATTTACGGGTCTAAATTAACATACGTGAAACTCGAGACGTCACATTTCCGTTATATTAGTTTTATCATGTACAAGTTTCGTCAACTTCAGTTTATTCTCAGGCCCACTTATATAAACGTATGAACTTTCCTTGCCATCTCACTACGAATTACCACTCTGAAGACGAACCTCGTCTAAATAATATTATAAGACTCACTTCCTACCGCAAGGAAAACACAATGCGTTGCCATAACAACGAACAGTT
The DNA here is from genome assembly GCF_000696155.1 of Zootermopsis nevadensis. The sequence continues at coordinate 2,697,539 of NW_019059645.1, read as the reverse complement.
TTTTAGTGACGCTGCGTACTCTGAGAATCGTCAGGGCGATGATGACAGAGGCAGCAGGGACCTCAGAAACGTCGGTAAACTTTTACCACGCTACACGGCGCTACAACCCGGAGGACAGCCATCTTCGTACTCACTCAGATCCTACCCTGGCATTGTTTTGTTAGTCCCAGTTCCCTGGTGACAGAGACGCCAACTAGGAACAAGCGAGCATCGCCTCTGAGAGTCACCGAGTCCCTGGGCATGGCTCTTTCTGTGGACGTGCGTGCTCTTAATTGGGCCCATCACATGGAGAGTCCCTTCACGCGTCCAGTGGGCACTCGATGCGAGCCCACCTACTCCGAATGTGGAGTGTATTCATTTCGGTCGAAGCGAAGATTCTCCTCGTCCTTCAAATTAATCTGCAGTGCCGATTTACGTCACTGCTTCCAAACAAGAGCGCAGTCCTCTCGAAGCTCAAATCTGCGTCAATTTAAACATCACACCTCAGAAGTCTGCACGTGACTGAAGAAACCTCTGATCGGAACGTAACGTTAAGAAGAAAGTAACATCAGTTATTTTACAAAATTATTTCTCCCAATTACGTGGAAAATTAACTCATGACCCAAAGTACAATTTCCCTTTTACAGATTTATTGTCCACGGTACAGAACTGCGATCGAACCACTGTCTCCAGCGGCTCACATCCAGCACAGCAGTTCGTAAAGTAACAAATACGCGGCGAACTGACTTCTGTGCTGCAATATGCGCCTGCAACAATATTAAGATCAAGCCCAATGTTCATCAAAATAATATTCATAGAAACCCAGTCAGACGTAGGAAGATTACTTTAGCGTTAATTAAATGTACTTGAGAAATGTACGGTACAAGGCAGAATAATATTAAAATGGATTCTAAAGAAAGATGGCGACAGCGTTTGAATTGGATTCATCTGGCTCGCGATAGGGTCCAGTGGCGAGCTCTTCGAGAACGCAAATAAAAAAATTCACGTTCCATAAAATGCAGGACACTTCTAGATCAGATGAACGACTACAAGCTTCTCATGGAGGACTCTGCTTCTTCAAGCTAATTTTCATATGTGTAACCTCTGACTACGCTAAACTTTGCAGCAAACATGCAGTTACGCCCATTCAACGAAAAATGATTAACTTCCTGGTCAAAAGGGAGTCACAGTATCGACACGGCGATACATTAACGCGCTAATTGTAAGTCTCGCTCTCCGACAATCGATTGTTATCGCACTGATGTGCCTGCCAGGGGAAGTCCCGGCCTCATCATCACGCAGAAAGGGGACCATTTGTAGCAATTCAATTTATTCATAACGCCGTCTGCCAGCACCGGGAGGTTCATAAAGTCGGTCCACCTACTCGGCACAGCATCACTCACCCACCCGCGTACTTTGACGCCAGTTGCCAGTTGCAATGGAGTTGGCAGAGAATATAATCGGCCACATGGTAAGAAAAACGTAGGTAGAAACAAGAAAAGACGGTAAGATCCGTACTCAAAAGCGTCGGAGCAGAATTCTTCGTCTGACTACTTAACGACTGCCGAATGTGAGAGAGGCGGTAAATTATGAATTGGAAAGGGTGTGTTGGGAAGTGGTTGTGGCCTGTTGTAAGGAACTATCACAGCACTTGCCTGGAAGCAACGACAAACTCGCGAAACATCTCAGTGTGGATCCGCTTCGGTCGGGAGTCGACCACAGGAGCACGAAAGAGAACAAACATTCAATCCCTGCATTCAGAGCTAGGAGGAGGAGAGGCGTCACTCCACTGCGTCGGTACGCAATCTTAAAACGCGTCAGGTACATGTGGGGCTGGACCGACCTGCGAATCAACTGCTCCCACCGGGCGGTTGAGAATATTCTGATTCCCGTTTGCTAGCTAAAACCTTGGAGGTTAAAACATACAAAAGCATAATTTTGATTGTGGTTTTGTAAGGACATGGCACTCGGTCCACAGATTCGGGGTGTCTGAGATCAGGGTACTGAGGAGAATATTTACACTCAAGAGGGTTGAAGTGACAGGAGTCTGGAAGAAAGGGTATCTCCTCAGCAATGCCCCAACCAATGACGATAAGATGAGCAGAACATGTAGCATGCATGACAGATACATGAAACTCTTGCAGAAGTTTAGTTTGAAAGCGTAAAACTCACAGGTCATTCGGGAGAAGTGGCTGTGGCTGGGAGGATAATATTAAAATCGGTTTCCTACCTCTGGTGCGCCCACCAAGCGTCTATTCGAAAAGTTTCGCAGGTAACGTTTCTCGATACCACGTTTCGGGTCACCCGGTTACCGGCGTACCAGTCACTAACGAGTGGCTCCATATCTGCTTTCTCCATGGTTGCAGTTGGGGGTAGGAGAGAGACAATAAGGGTGGTCAATAGCCCGAAGAGAATGAATCAGGAAATAAGGGTGAGATTCTAGCAGGGGGTGTAGAAGCGTGTCTTGTAGTGAGGGCGGTTCAGTTTATTATTATCATCATTGCAGTCTTGTACCATGTAACGGGAGGTGGAGGGACCAAAAATTGAGGGTGGCACATTTAAGGGAGTCTTTCTGAAGTGCTGGGCCTCACAACAGTGGCACCAGCCAGAACAGGGAAAGTCAATTTTAGGGCTATTTAGAAGTGAACTCAGGACGGCAGCCTCGTGACAGTATTTCGAAGGCCTGCTAGCGATATCGGTTGTTTACTTCGATATTAAACCCTCAATGATCCCTGCCCTCGAGGTGTCGAGGCAGACATTTTCAAACCACTGTAATTAGCGCCATGGGGCAGTAAAGTTCTTGCTGAGAAGCTGACAGTCGCTATGCCAGCCAAGATATGACCAC
>NW_019059645.1:2682085-2694702 GCF_000696155.1 Zootermopsis nevadensis | reverse complement strand
ACCCTCCTGTCACATCCACCACCCCTCTTAGGTCCAAGTGGTCTCCTCAGAACCCTGTTTTCAACACCCTCGATCTGCGTTCTTCCTCTAAGATGGCTCCAAACTTCACGCAAGACAGCAGGTACCACCGCGAACTTCGCTCCTCACGATTTCAGATCGTGAGTGGCAAGACACGAGAATCTGAACCACGCGTTCCCCGAATTCAACAGATCGAAACGTCGTCTTGAATGCAATATTCCTATCAATGTTATCAGCAGCAATTTAAGAAGTACAGCTCCGATCAAAAGTAAAGCGCGTCTCGCTAGCAATTTAGCAGCCAACATTAATTAACGCCTGTCGTGTCTTATACATCGCACCGCAAAACTTCTCATCAAAACGTCGGGCGACTTTTCTGCAGAGTAGCGAGCTCTTGAGGGACAGGCAGTCTGTTCAAAGTGCGAAACGAATGACGACGAATTCCGGGGAATCTTTTGATGCCGTCAGCAGACTTCCAGCGGCCGAGTTCCAAGAACAAGCAAGCCCTTCCGCCCTGCAAGCAGCTGAGGGCCGGAGTTAATTGCTCTCGCATTCGGATGCTAATTGCCGCGGTGACAAAGCCCTTGCGACTGTCAGCCACAGCGACACTTCAGCACCGCGACTGCAGCCTGTCGTCCTGGGTTTGAGCTCTGTTCTACGTCAACGCTAACACCAGTCCGTTTCTCGTAAGCCATTTGTAGCTGTTTATTTAACGACGCTCAAATCATTACGAGTCTAATGACAGGATTATTAATAAACAATGCGTTTTCAGGTACTATCCGGACACTTGCCTGGACTGACTGAGGTAAATCACGAACGGCCTCGAGTCAGGATACCCTGTCTCCAGGCCGAGATTTCAACCCGGGACCTCCCGAACACGAAGGATAGCTTAGCCCTTTGGAGTCCTAGGATAAGGAAGGATAATATTAAAATGCATCTTAAAGATAATGGGCGTAAGCGATGTGAAGTGGATTCATGTGGCTTAGGACAAGGCCCGGACTCTTGTGAAGACGGCAATAAACCTTTGGGTTCGTAAAAGATGAACGACTATGAGCTTCTTAAGGCTTTGCAGAGTGTGCTGACTGATGTTCAGGCGAAAACCCGCTCGTTGCCAAGTGCTCCAAGTACTGTCTTGTCCGAATAAGAAGATCGGGTGTAAAACTGGGAAAGACCACCGACAGGCCAAACGCGGATCTGACGACTGCATTGGTTGTCATGCCAACGGCTCTACAATGTCCGCGCTGAAAACGCATTACCATTCCGTTGTAAAAACATCGTCTCCAGTCTGAAAGACACTGTGGTTAGGTAGCCTACAACAAATTCCGTAAGGGCCTGAGAGCTGTGTAACTGAAACTCGTCCTCAGGATTTGAGGTTCTCAAGAGGGCGAGGATGGGAATGACCGTCTTCCGGGGCTTTCTGCGTCCAACATTAAAGTGACCGAGCCCCAAGCAGCTCCGAAACGTCGGCAAAATCCTACGGGACTCAAACTAAAGACGGCCATGTTCGCAAATCATCAATGCCTACGAACGCGGCCTCAAACGAGTGCCCCCAGAACCCACTGTCGCTTGAGCTGAGCTGACCGACCAAATGGCTTTTAAGATGATGAAAGGCCAAAGCGTCCCGTGAATACGGAATGGCACACGGCCCCAAGGAAACATCCTCCAGAAGTTAAATGGACTGGGCGAGGTGGCAAGGGCAAAGTTCCGCCCCTGCCAGGATTCGAACCGCGGTCGTCCAACCCGTACGAGCCACTGAACTGACACGTGTTCACGAGATTTAAAGACGTCGCAACTTCACGGCACTGCTAATTGCAAAGCCCAAGGTACAAAATAGCTTCTAGTTATGTCAGCATTAGCCGTTCCCCAGTCCATAAAAACTGAAGGTATCGATTTACTGAGATTTAAGGGCTGAAGGGTGGATCATGGGGAGGGTTGAAAGGAAACTGTAAAGGAGATTTAGGAAATTGGTGTCGGAAAAGCGCAATAAAATATACAGTAACTCCCCCCTTCCACCACCGCCATCTGACACCCTTGTTTCTTTGCAAACACCTTGAAAGATTAACGGCGGAACGGCGTAGCAAAATAAGCTCTTTTGGTCTGAGAGAAGCAGCACCCTGCACACGTTACAAGCTGCAGGAAGGCAGCCCGGACCACGACCGAACTCATGGCGAGAGGTCCGAGGGTTCTCGGCTGTGAACAAACACGGCGACGTTCATCTTCTGGGTTGCGACGCCGTGTGGACTCATAGGTAGATATGAAAGCTTCGGAGGAGCATAATTCCTACATCTTCAGGGCTAAAAATAGGCCTGAAAATCTTGTGGTCCACGCTGATAAAGTAATTTATTGGCGAAAAATAAGTGTTACTAAAATAAGAGCAGAAAACTCTAGTAGCTGCTAGTACAGGGAAGTTGGTCTAGAAGAAAACGCGGAGAAAATTACGTCCTGTCACCGGACTTAAGGACAGCATCAATATGTTAAGGCGAGTTGACAGATCCTTTGAAAATATCGTGGTCCGGTGGCTATGAATATAAAAAAAAACACTATCGCTAAGAAAGAGCGAATTCTGACCGTACTCGCCAACACAAAGTTCAAAATCTTCTATTTCTGAGCCTCGTACCTAAAAGCCTAATAAATCAAATATCAGAACCATAAATTTACCTTCGACTTCGTGGGTGTTTCACCGCAAGAAACACTTATGGATCGAGGGTGTCTGCGAACGGGGTGCTGAGGGGGATGAAGCGACAGGAAGGAGGAGAGAGAATCGTAATCACGTAGCACCAATGAGCGACACAACAAATGCATACAAAATTTTGGACGAAAAACGTTAAGGACAGAAATCCCTTCCAAACATAAGCGTAGACCGGAGAGCAATCTTAAAATGGATCAAGGGTTTTGAAATAGATTCTTGTGGCTTCGGCTCTTGTGAACGCGGTAATGAACCTATGTACTCGATAAAAGGCGGTGGTCCATGGAGTTAGGCGAGCTAACCCGATGACAGCTTGTCCCAGGCTTTCCTCTGCGATTCGTCCCCGTAATACGCGCAAAACCTTCGCGGCAGAAGGTTTTAATGCACTGTATTTTGAGGCGGAGATTTAAGTTGAGCCGTGTGTAGGGTGAAGTCGATAGCCCGATCAGAGCCCCCGGTCCATTTCTTTAATCGACCCCTAAGTTGCAGGGGCGGCGGGGGAGGGTAAAAGCTTTCGGGTAGAGTGGGGCGTCCAGATAACGGGACAGAGAACACCGCGAGGTTCGCCTCTCATAAACCTTAGGGTCCAGGCGTGAAGAACGTTTACTCCCTCGCGACTGGCTTGTGAGTGTTTCGGCTACAGAATTCGCGACCATCCACGGTTCGGAAGTTATGTTATATCTAGAACTGTAGAGTGTATTTTAAATTAATTAACAGACAGATGGAAGTTAAAACATATTTTCTAACGTGTTCTGCTATATTCGTTTATACTGATGCAACTCAAAGTGGCAGACTGCTGCTAATCACGCGAAACACTCAGTGTTTCAGCTCTACAACGAAACTAAATGAAATTTAAATTCTGCCAATGTTTAATTCTGTCAGTAAGACGGCTGGCATGAAAAACATGAGGACAAGAAATGATGTGGATGGCGGATGTGGTGGATAAACTTCCTGTTCAACTTATGCCTTAAATTTAACTTGCAGTTAAAGAACATGTCGCATGAGGTGGCATAACCTGAGTGCAAGGCGAAGCGTCAAGACATTTCAGACATGGACCGTCTTCATCTCAGTTGAAAAATAACGTGCTCAAGATACAAACCGTGAACCGCCGGCACCAGACGGAGAGCCACCGGATGTCACGAATTCGCTTTCCCATTGGCAGTCGCAATAAGACGTCACTGTTGTTGAACGATCCCAGGACTGGCGGATCTCTGGAACAAGAAGGACACTATCAGCTTGAAAAGCGCTTAAGCCAGAAACACAATGCATGTCCACGATACAAGCGAAATCAGCTGAAAATGTCTACTTTCTAACAGCTGAATAGAGACAATTCGCAAGTATACGAACCAGGAGATCCACTTCGGTGTTCAGTGTTGTAACGCTACGGGCGGCAGCCAACAAGACCGCACGCTGCCACAACCCAAAACACCATGACTCCCATAAGACCATATCGATGGCACGGCCAATGCATTAAGACGCTTAAATCTTAAATTAATCATCTGAAGCCGAAGTTCATCTACACGATATTCAAAGTTCCAGTTCTTGCCTCAAAGAAAACACAACCTGTCTCCATGACAACGATCAAATGGATAATGTCGTTAAGGAAATAATCAAACGATAATTACGATAAACTTCTGAGTTAAGAAAGAACTGAGAAACCACTTGTCATGTCTGAGTAGAAGTGAGGATAATATTAACATCGATCTTAAATAAATCGGGTCTGAAGGGTGGGGACTGGATTTAACTGGCTCTTGGTTAGATTCCAACAATCAGCGATTAAAGAAGTCTGTGGTGCTCCATGCAATTCGTTAGTTATGATACAACCCGACCACTTCTTGGCCTCGAAGACGTCAGAAAAGAGCAGTTAACAGGAAAGCTAAAACAAACACGACTGTGGATGTGTGAAGCCACAAATGCCGTACGTGATGACAGCAAGGGGTGTACAAACCGGTGGCAAGAACCGCAGTCCACTCTACCCGTCCGGGAACAGAACCTCGCTCCTTCGGACCGCAGCCGGTGACCTGCTGGCTCTGAAACGCGCCTTGTCTTAACACTGGCACTGCCCAACATCGAGGATGAAGCCACGCTCCTCCACTGTTTCGTTTCGTGTTCCTCCCGCGTACGATTTGCTTTTATAACGGATTTCATTTCCCATTCTGACGTATCTCGTGTTCACGCTACGCCAAGTTACAAACGGGTTTGCGTTCCCTCATATAAACCCCAAGAGAACGGGGGGGGGGGGATTCTCATGCACACTTTAAAGCCACAAAGTGCGTCCCACTGTAACGACGCACCGCGCCCACGTCGCGTCGTACGTACGGATTGTGATCAAATTTGGCTCGCAGAAAACTGACTGTTGCTCAGCTGCTTAAGAAACTAAACGTCTTTTACGTAACCAAAATTTCAACACCGTGTTCACATGAGCACGCCACTGGACCATATCCTGGAATAATTCAGTTTAGTTAATAACTTTACGTATTACTTCCTTAAAATACATTTTAATATTACCCTTAATTCTCCGAAGCGGACTCTACTCTCAGAGGTTTCCCAACAAAAATTCTGCATGCCTTCTACACGTTCCACCCACGAGATCCTTCTTAAGTTCATGACCTTAATAATTTTTGTTGAACAGGACCAATTATGGAGCTCGACATCGCGAGTTTTCCTCAGGTCCAGAGACGCCAGCAGACCGGAGAGCCTGCACACCACTGCGCGTTAAAAATACGCCCATTTCGGTTTGATAGGATTTATCCCCTTGTTCCCCGTTAAGGGTCCTCGAACTCAAGCTGATGTGATTCCATTTGGAAGGGAGCGCCCTTTTATTCGATTCGTCACGAGAAGGAAGCCGCTGATGCGAATCTCCTTATTGTCAGCTGATTTATACGAATAAATTCAATACATAAACACGTTTCCATCTTCCCACAGGGGAATCCCTGATTCACCTGCCCCCAGGAACACGCATGAATACAAAAGCAACTGCACAAGGTTCTCGTAAATCCGACATGTGAAGGCGCGTTCCCGGTTCCTTGAATTCCTCTTTCCAACTACGCACAGGAACACAGAATCTCCTGTCGCCGACTCCGGTCTACACATCCAAAACATTTTTAAAAAAACACACGAACCTGTAACTACACCAGTTTGTTTTTGCGGGGTGAAACTCGCCCCTCGCTCTGAGCAGCGAACGGCGAGAGGTCGAGCCCAGTACCCGGTTCGAAGACCGCAGGATGGAGATAATTACGTAACGAAGAACTTCATAATTTGCATTCCGCAGAAAATATCATAAGCGTTATCACATAAATGATTAGACAGGCGGAGTTTGTAGCACGAAAGGAGCCCCTAAGTGCACAGAGACGTCAGTCGGACAACGTCGAGGGAAGCTGAGCGTTGATGGGGAAGATAATATTAAAACGAATCTTAATGAAATAGTGTTGCAAGGTGTTGACTGTGTTTAAGTGGCGCAGAAGAGGAACCAGAGGCTCTCTTTAGTTTCTCAGGAAGGATTTTCCTCCAAACTCTCGGGCAAACGTCACACGGACACCGCTTGCAGATAAAAAAAGGGAATTAAAGTAGCCCACAGCGGCTGCTGGTCTGGTGAAGGTTGGAAACCCCTGCGTTTCACAGAACGTTTGGCAACGAGACACCCCAAAAAACATGATAGTCTTGTCACTGAACATTCTGGAACGGCTTTAAATTTAATCTCTGGAATGTTTGTACCACTGATGACGAGAAAGTGGCGTGATCTTACGAAGTAACATAAAAGCGCTCGTCTGGATCACACGGACGGCCAGACGGACAAACACATCGTCTCGAAGACCACACCCTGATTCTTCCGAACCCTTCTAAACACGAGGGCATGGCATGGGCCGCGGACCACAAGCTGAGAGCCCGCAAAGTGCATAACAATTCTCTCCCTTGGGGGGGGGGGGATTCTCATGCACACTTTAAAGCCACAAAGTGCGTCCCACTGTAACGACGCACCGCGCCCACGTCGCGTCGTACGTACGGATTGTGATCAAATTTGGCTCGCAGAAAACTGACTGTTGCTCAGCTGCTTAAGAAACTAAACGTCTTTTACGTAACCAAAATTTCAACACCGTGTTCACATGAGCACGCCACTGGACCATATCCTGGAATAATTCAGTTTAGTTAATAACTTTACGTATTACTTCCTTAAAATACATTTTAATATTACCCTTAATTCTCCGAAGCGGACTCTACTCTCAGAGGTTTCCCAACAAAAATTCTGCATGCCTTCTACACGTTCCACCCACGAGATCCTTCTTAAGTTCATGACCTTAATAATTTTTGTTGAACAGGACCAATTATGGAGCTCGACATCGCGAGTTTTCCTCAGGTCCAGAGACGCCAGCAGACCGGAGAGCCTGCACACCACTGCGCGTTAAAAATACGCCCATTTCGGTTTGATAGGATTTATCCCCTTGTTCCCCGTTAAGGGTCCTCGAACTCAAGCTGATGTGATTCCATTTGGAAGGGAGCGCCCTTTTATTCGATTCGTCACGAGAAGGAAGCCGCTGATGCGAATCTCCTTATTGTCAGCTGATTTATACGAATAAATTCAATACATAAACACGTTTCCATCTTCCCACAGGGGAATCCCTGATTCACCTGCCCCCAGGAACACGCATGAATACAAAAGCAACTGCACAAGGTTCTCGTAAATCCGACATGTGAAGGCGCGTTCCCGGTTCCTTGAATTCCTCTTTCCAACTACGCACAGGAACACAGAATCTCCTGTCGCCGACTCCGGTCTACACATCCAAAACATTTTTAAAAAAACACACGAACCTGTAACTACACCAGTTTGTTTTTGCGGGGTGAAACTCGCCCCTCGCTCTGAGCAGCGAACGGCGAGAGGTCGAGCCCAGTACCCGGTTCGAAGACCGCAGGATGGAGATAATTACGTAACGAAGAACTTCATAATTTGCATTCCGCAGAAAATATCATAAGCGTTATCACATAAATGATTAGACAGGCGGAGTTTGTAGCACGAAAGGAGCCCCTAAGTGCACAGAGACGTCAGTCGGACAACGTCGAGGGAAGCTGAGCGTTGATGGGGAAGATAATATTAAAACGAATCTTAATGAAATAGTGTTGCAAGGTGTTGACTGTGTTTAAGTGGCGCAGAAGAGGAACCAGAGGCTCTCTTTAGTTTCTCAGGAAGGATTTTCCTCCAAACTCTCGGGCAAACGTCACACGGACACCGCTTGCAGATAAAAAAAGGGAATTAAAGTAGCCCACAGCGGCTGCTGGTCTGGTGAAGGTTGGAAACCCCTGCGTTTCACAGAACGTTTGGCAACGAGACACCCCAAAAAACATGATAGTCTTGTCACTGAACATTCTGGAACGGCTTTAAATTTAATCTCTGGAATGTTTGTACCACTGATGACGAGAAAGTGGCGTGATCTTACGAAGTAACATAAAAGCGCTCGTCTGGATCACACGGACGGCCAGACGGACAAACACATCGTCTCGAAGACCACACCCTGATTCTTCCGAACCCTTCTAAACACGAGGGCATGGCATGGGCCGCGGACCACAAGCTGAGAGCCCGCAAAGTGCATAACAATTCTCTCCCTTGCCGTCTTTATGTGTATATCAGGGACTCCTCCTGTCATTGCCCAGACAAGCTCTCACCCTTGATTAAAGATGAAACAATTACAAAGCCGTTCCGAGCCTGTCCCCCCCCCCCCCCCCTCTCCAACCGAGCGGCAATGGCACACGACACTGAAAAGGTTCGCAACCAGAGGCTCTCCAGTTGCTTCAGTCTTTTATTCTACTTGTTATTATTATTTGTTGCTCATTTAACGACGCTATCAGCAGCTCAGGCCACATAGCGTTCAATTATAGGATGTGGAAGGAAGCACTGTGGCCCAAATCAGAACACTATCCCAGCAGTTCCGTCGATGGACTGAGGAAAATCAAGAGAAACTCAGGACAGCCGGTCTCAGGGCCAAGATTTGAAAGTGTCACATCCGGAATACGAAGCAGGCACGCTGGCATCAGAGTAGAAAAACTAAATTCACGAAGAAGAGTCCTTTTTGAGAAGCTCATCATCTCTCAACCGGTCAAGACATTTACGGCACATCACGAAACCCGAAAGTCCATTTTCACAAAAGCCCACCGATGACCTCTACCCAAGAAAGATAAATCCAAATCACATCTTGGCATCCTAAATTTCTAAACACCTATTTTAATATTATACTGCCGCCATTCAGGTATGAAATATTCACGATACAGTTTTCTTTAAGCAGGTTCCACCACACGAGGACTGCGCCCTCACTTCAGCACAACCTTACCGTCTGCCAGTGTCTCGGAACAGGACCCATTATCTCCTAATTTAAAGCTTTTAACTTCAAGACTTCATCCCCGTGCCATCCCCCGTTCTAACAAACCCTCTTCAGCCCACGGCACTTCTAGTCACCGAAGGAACGGAAGGGTGCGCAGTTACGCCCGCAGGGGCAATGCGTGAGCGTCTGCCAAATTTGTGCCCTACGCTCTAAAAACACGATTATCGGACGCCAAATTTTCAAAACAAAGATTCACTATTTCGGTTACAACGCGAAATTAACATGAAATAAACGCCTGTAAGTCCGTCTGAATCAATTACTGATCGAAATTTGACTAAATTTAGTTCTGCGGTAGATCCACTCTGCAATGCAGTTACCGAGCTCAAAAAAAGTAACCAGTCCATGAAGCACAGCTCTTTTTAAGAAACCAAGAGTACACTCAGCTAGTCAATAATTTCCCAGCCCTTTATGGAACCTCGAGGTTCATCACAGTCCCCACAACAGCCGACCACTGAATCCTATTCCGAGCCAGACGAACGCAATCCACAATTTCATATCCTCTGCAAGACTTTGCTGCCTTCAGGTTTAGTGGCAACAATTTCTCATCTCCCATGCGTGCTGCACGTCCGGTCAGTTCTTCGCCCTGATTTCCCGGACTGTACACTGTCGCCGGGTCTCCCAGTGCATTACTGGCAGTGGATTTTGCCAACGTCAGTAAATCTGGTTTTTGAGCCACCAGGCATTGTTGACGGACGAAAAGAGATCGCGTGGGCGAGGGGATTAGGCCGGAAATGGAGCTCCATAACGCCACGGCGGGGGATAAAGCGACGGGGCGGGGGAGGGGGGTGAGAGGCGATCGGCCCAGTGTTGTTGTGCCATCGTGCGGCAATTATTGGGTACCGGAAGTCACGAGGAGTGCGCGAAGTGAGCGCGGGGATGCGTCAGGCTGAGATGAATCTGTCTTCTTCAGCATCCTCAGCAAGGGATTCAGACAGCCGAGCGACAGAGTGACAGGGCAACGGCTGTTCCAGCCCGGATTTCTTTTTGTATTCCTTCTGACAGCCTTATGAATACTTTAACGTTCACCAATGGTCTATTACATTTTGGTCGTTTCAGGAATTATTGGGTTACTAAGCAACGAAAACAGCAGCGCACATATCGCGTTCTTGCATTAAACTAGAGACGGGCATCAACGATGCAGATGGAGGGAGCATGTTCCTCTGAAACGTTGGTTACCTCAATTCTACACAGCTTCATAACCCAGTAGAACAACACGAAAATCTGCACCGCCTTGAGAACCTCAAATCTCATATATGGTACGAACGTTTATACACAAGACAGTGTCAAATACTCAACCTGCAGTTTTTTATAATTATGTAAATGTGAAATCGGAAGTTTGCATTAAAACGCTTGTCGTACTAAATTTTGGCACAATCGGTTCAAACAACCCCGACTTTTTACACGAAGGCTTACCTCAGTCGGAACAGACCCATGGAACAAACAGGCAGGATCACAAAATCACTACAGTATTTATTCTCCTAGAATGACTAATTAACTAATTAAGCACCATGTCATCACGAAGTATGTTGCAGCTGAATCTCAGTACCAAATGGACAAAATCGGGCAACTTCAACTTTGCATCCATGTGACAGGTGAGCCCCAAAGTGGGTGCCCTCGAAGAGAATCTAACCCCAGTCGTAAACTTGTAGCCAATAAATTTACTTGTTCACCTAATTACATCTGCTTTCACGTTCTACATTGCATGACCGACACAAACCACGAAAAGTCAGAATAATCTGTCTGCACCCAGATTCTGGAACTGGAAATGCCAACTGGAAAGTACATCGAGCTGACAGATGGCTAAAACCGGCTCCAATTCCTCGTGATGTTCGGGAAATCCTCAACTCACCTTCCTTTGTAATTCTCCGGGTAAGGAACTATGAAGCCCTCAGGAGACGGCCGTGGAGTGTTGCCAACCCAAAAGTAAGCGTCTGAAAAAAAAAAGGCGGACAAATTAAATCACAACTCCCGGAAAAGTTTTTCTGTCAGCTGCTGGAGGCCCGTCACGGCCCGGTCATCGCACTCCTCAGCACGCTCATTAAACTTGCCACGGGCAAGGTGACATGCAGAAACAGCGACTACGACTTAGCGTCCGTCCAAACGCATTGAAGATTTCTTGAAAGAAATCGTTCCAGCACCTCAACTCGCTACCAACACTTGAGGCACTGTTAACCGAAGTGATTTGTCTCGGCATTTTAAGAGAGGCCAGCCACGCACATGAACTGCAACACAGCTACACACTGTACGAAAAAAGAGTTAACTTATCCACGACATGATGTGTCAATTTCAATTTATCTATCGCAGGGAAAAATAAATAATTCTTGGCACTTGGTAAAGTTCACAAATTATCGGATTTGTAGAACGCTTTTAAATCTCATATCCTACTGTCTTGAACATTACTACACCATATTTCCGCGTAATTCCTGACGGCATATTCTCTGCTACGTACAAATTATTTGTGTAGAGTTCATGCCACCTGTGATTAACGGAAACTCGCAATGCTTACTTCTGACTCACCCTGTATAATACCAACGACGGACTCGCTTAAAATCGTTAACTGAAATCATGACGCCGTTGTCGTTGCGCTGACCTCCGCCAACCTGACCATTTACGAATTTCATTTGGCTAGACCTACTTTCGTGAAATTTTGCGTATACATTATGCCACATTTGCCTATCAGAAGCACGCAAGATTTCACTTCGCACAAGCGGAAAATTCGACGATGCTGCTTCTTGTAGTCGTGAGGTGGAGCTAGGACCCCATCGGAATACCGTTGAAGCCGCGCTGCTGCCTTTAGTCACAAGTGTGATACGCAAAGCAAAATGGTCCTTCCGATACTTTTTTAAACGTTGGAAGACAATTTTAGTTGCTAGGGGCACGTGCCAATACAAAAATGTATTCCGAAAACAGGAACAAACGCTGGTGTCCACTACTTGCCTGGGCCAGTCCCGTCGTAGCTGAAGCCTTTGATGTAAATGTTGCTCTCGTCCACCGCGTACGCCGTCCCTTTGATCCTGTGGGCGTACTCCTGTAGCGTTCCTATCAGTTTTCCGTAGTACGGGGTCGCCGAATTGCGCGCACAGGAACCTGGAAGACAAATAAATGACTGCTCAGACACTTCGGCTCGTGGGATTTAACTGCATCAACTGCAGAGATTATCTAACTGAGTGGACACGGAGGAATCGACCGCGGACTTCCTCAATCACTGCCTAGAAGTGCGTCTCCTGATATCCGGTCATACGATCGAGATAACAAGTGCGCAAATAGATACGAAAAAGTACACATAAGCAAAATACGATGCAGCAGAACACATAGTGGATAGTGGAGAGGCGAGGTGAGTAACTGAGGCCAGTGCGGCGCTGACAGCTGCTTGCGAAATACAAGGGGACGGAATCAATTTGCTAAATGGTATTGCTGGTATGAAGGTGGGGTGAGGGGGTTGAGACGGTCTTTATCTTAAAGTAGAGGGCGGACAATCGTTTTGTGCTCCTGAGAACAAGAAGTCGCATCGAAACATCGCGTAATATTATGTACTCTTGAACGAGGCC